>JAREIS010000089.1:1800000-2182033 GCA_030060385.1 Muscicapa striata striata
CTTTCTGGGCCACCTGACATATACATTGGCAATTTTTTTGCCAGTGGGACAGAGTATACTGGTGGGTCAAATCTCCCTGTGCATTTACTGTTTTTCAGTGAATCATGGCTGGATGATGAAGCATACCCTGTTAGCCCAGATTTGTTTGCCATTTTCTTTAGTCCTCTGTGAGCAGTTCTAATACTGCAGTGCTGAGGCTAAATGTCAATGAGGAGTCAGGGATGCAGGGATAAATCTATTACATTTCCAAAAGAATATTTACTTAGCTTTCTCACTTCACTTGTTAGGACAGTTTTCAGTTTCTGGCTTCTTGGTTTGGAGCCAAAATTTCCTCTCCTGTTATACCCTGGAAGGGTAATCCCTGTGGCTTTGGCCGGCGCCGATAACTTCTGAAGGGAAGTAGCTTTTGCAAAGGCACATTGTGACAGGGAGTGTTGCTCTTTAATTCATTCCTATCCCATTTGCCTATCATAATTCAGCTGTGCAGGACCAGCTCATTTGAAAGAGCCTCTCATTTGTTAGCTATTAGTGCATGTCAGATGGCAAAAGAGGCTATGGCTTGTTTGCATATTGAATATTTTCCCTCAAACTTACCCAGGTTTCTCCATTTGACTACTGCAGCTGTAGCTCACAGGCAAAGAGGATTTCTTTTACATTTTCTAGTAATTCCTAATAACCTTACTGGCTTTTTAAAACAGAGTTTCTCCTGGTTTATGCTCAGGCCACGTTGATCTTGAATTCTGCTCTGCTTTTGACATCTACTTCTTTGTTTGTAATCCAGTTATATAATTTTCAGAAAATTAGCAAAAATTTATTGTAGACTTAAAAAAAATATCATAGCCTCAAACCTCTTTTAAGGATTTATTCTGTTTTTTTCCTTTCTTTCCTTTTATTTATTTATTTTTTTTAATTCACTTTAGGATATGTGCTATACAATTCTTGGTACATCATGAGGAAAATGAATGGTTTGCATAGAAATTAATTCTGTCCCCCAGAGACATAGTTTACATGGATATGAGAATAAGCCGCTGGCACAGCCCCCAGCACTTGTGTCCACTCAAGTCCTATTTTGAAGACCCTGTGAAAAGAGGAAGATGATGTTCTGATTGATTTTGCAAGAATAAAATTAATGTTAGCTAGGAGTAGAGTTTATCCATTTGAGGTCCACAGATTGCAAAAAAAGAAAAGAAAATAAAGCAATTTTTTCTCATATGTAAATAAATGAAAGGTAGAATTACAGATTCAAAGTTTCGCCTATTTTTAAATGAAAGCTATTGTTATGATTCTCACAGGGTGATGCAGGCTACTTTGTTTAGGATTTATTTAAATTATTTCTAAAGATGTTTAATTGAATTTTAATTTCAAGAGACTGTAAAGTACAAGCTTAGGGACAGCAGCTGGCCAGACAGGTCATAGGGGCATGTTATCATTAGATCTCCATGAGCCCGTGCTGTTGATAACACCCAGCTTATTCCCTCAAGATCAGAATCGGGCCCTGAAAGGTCAATCACAGAAATCACATTCATCAGCTTCAAAATAATGAGTTTTCTCCTGTTTTAAATATTCTACCTTTGGCTGGCTGGTATCCATGGCAAAACCCTTCCAAGTTTACAGTAATGGTCACCTCAGCCTGATTCTTTCCCAGACTTTGTGCTAGTTTACCGTGTTATTATTTATAAAGACTGTAACCCTTCCCTTGGATTATTGCAGGTTCCAGTCCTTGGTGGTTTGGTTACTTTAGTCTGTCAGCATGTTCAAAACTGTGGGGAGCACACTGTCGTGCAGGAGGTATATTGCTCAAGGCCAAATGCAAATGTTCTGGTTTGCATACAGTCCCAGAGGTTTTAATTGCTGGAGCAAGGCCTTGCACTTAATAAACAAGTACTGGGGAGGCTCACATCTGGAATAGCTAGTTGTGTTCCTCTTGTGTTCCTCTATGTGGGGGAAAAAAGAGACAAACAATCCCAACAGAAACCACCAAACTAAAACTAAAAGTAGTATTTTATTTTCAAACCTTGGAAGAATTCCTTTGATTGGTTGGAGCTATATTCCTCTTTATTCAGTTCTAAAAGTAATCACAGCTTATTTCTGTTGTGTGTCACATCTTGAAAGATTAAAAAAGTGTGAGAAACATTTCTCATAGATTAAGTTTTTGTATTAATTCACTATTGGTAGCAAGGATGAGACTAAGGAATGGTTTAGTAAAATTAGTAATATGCTGGGCTGCCCAGAGCTCTGTGCAAATCCAGACTTGGTGCCCCCATTACCACTTTCCTTGAGCTTGCCAAGAGACTAAGGATGGAAATGCTTCTTGCAGGTAGAGATACTGAGCTTTTAGCTCAAGGTTATGTGGTTCAGTCTGGGACATAGGAAAGGAGACTCCTGAGAGCTTCTGAATATAAGTCCACATTTTAACCATCACAGCTCCATGATATGATATCATGATTGTCTGATTCATTTTGTGCTGCAATCAAAATGAGAGATTAATTACTTATTTAGAGATTGTTTCCTACAATGACAAAGTGAATGAAATCAAAGAGGAGATATGCAAAAATCCTTAATCCAAGTCCTGGGTTTGAGCAACTCTCTATTCAAGCCATGATGATTTATGAAAATTAATCAGAAAGCTAATGATAATTATTATTTTTATTTGAGATGAAAAACCAGAAGTAAATTTTGAGTGTGGCTTAGATGTCATGTTCTGTTTATAGCCCTGGAAATTTCTTACCAATTAAAGGCAAGCCCAGAAGTGCACAGAGAAGCAAGACCTTCATTCTCAGCATTCCATTAGGTTGTTAATTAGCCATAATGTTTATGACTTTCTAAAACAAGTTGCTGGAACAGGCTTAGACTAACATTCATGTTCTTTTGCATCCTAGCAATTTATAAACTGCAGCTCACTCCAAGGTATATCAAAGTGTAGGACTTAACAGAAGAATATAATGGATAGGACTTGTTAGAGAAAAATTCAGATTATAACATATTTCTTCCATTAAGTATAATGTGCCAAATGGAAGTTTCTGCTTGCAACTTATTGGGAAAGTACAAGTTTCTGGTTAAATCTGGTCAGGGACAGCTTCAGCTTCTTGCTGGAATTTGAGATTATATTCTTTTTTTCCTCCTCTTTTAACTCTGCATTTTGGGGTGTGTAGTTTTTTGTTTCTTTTGTGACTTCTCCATATTTCATAAAATACCCCTTTTTCTAGTTAAAGAAATATACGTAGGGGGGACAGAGAATGTGTGACATTTTTATGACAAGCAAAGCAATTCTTAGTCCTGATATGATATATTTTAAATTTGAAAAGTATATTTATTTTTTAAAATATTGTAGTGGAATACATTTCTTATTTGGATGGATTACTCAAAAATACTAACTTTTAATATTTGTTTTTAAATGGTTTCGTTTTTTTTTTTTTTTTGCAATGTAAGGCCTGGGAAAAAACCTTATTGCTCAAATTTTATTTAATAAATAAATAAGAGCTCCTGGAACAGCTATGTAGCTATTTTTGGTGATGTTTAGTGAAAGGGTGACAGCACTGACCTTTAGAGTGTTTGTCGAGTACGAGTGAAGTGCTCAAACCGTTCACTCTGGTGATGTGAAGCTGCCAAGAATATAACCTATGAGAATCAGTGCAAGTACAATAATAATTCTTTATAGACCTAAGGTTTTGTTCTAGCATTTTTAATACTCTGTGTGTTTATCCTTTCTGTTCCTATCACATGTCCACTGATGGTAGAGTTCATGTGTGAGCTGCATTGTAGTGTGCCAAAATAAAAGCTGAACTGCATGACAGTACACTAATCTACATCATGGAGTTGGGCTCATGTAATTTAAATTATGGCCAGAGGTAATAAAAATTCCTATTTCTGGTTTATAAGGGAACAACATGAACCCTAACAGCTGTAGAACAGTTCACAAGAGACAATTTACCCACAGATGTACTGAGGCTGGTTTATAATGTATGATGAGCTGTCACAGGCTGGACTTCTCATTTTTAGATTGCCCTATTTCTTTTACCAGTAAAGTTAATAGCAGAATAGGACTGCCACTATTCCAGAAAGGACTAATAAATACAGTAGGCAACAATCTGAAAGTATATGGGTAAAAAGTATACATCTTGGGAAAAAAAATTAACCTATCAACATAGTGATTGAATGCAATTACATATTTTCACACTGCAGTAAGTACTGTTAGCACTGAAAGGAATTTTATTGAAAGGGGAAAATTCTACAGTTTGACAAGCTAAAGAGAGAATGTATTTATTTGACTAAAAATTAAGTTGTGGTCCTTCTAAAGACAGTGATTAAAACTTCAGTTTTAAGTGATTAAACAGTTGTGAATAAACAGTAATTAAAATGTTAGATTTCAGAGAAGAGATTAACAATAAATCTATTTGTTTCAAGAAAACATGCACCTGTAGCAGATGTCTGAATGGCAAAAGAAATATTTTCAAGAGAGAATGAAGAAGCAAATATTTTAATTTCTGTGAGGAAATAGGTGACTCAGGCTCAGTATTCTTCACTATCTAGCAAAGTGCAAGTGCATTGGAAAGAAATTAAGCATTTAACAGGACATAAATGGGAAGCATGATACAAAATAATAAACTATATATTTGGGGCATGGAAGAGCAGACTTTTAAAATTGAGCTATATGTTTGAGTAACTGAGGTGAAAATATTATGCTTTTTCCTCTGATTGGCTAAAGTTTAGCATGTGGCACTAATCTCATCCAAACTATTGTGCTTCGGGAGGTGTGTCCTGAAACTCCCAAGGGATGTTGTCCCTGTTGGGACTCACAGCAGAATATTTATCCAGGATGGAAGTGCATCCTTTGGGCAGGAGGGCCCAAAAGCCAGACTGACCAAGATCTTTGATCTCCAAGTGGGAAAACTGGAAATCAGAACTTTGTAGGAGCAGTAGGGTCTTTGCCAACCATGGCTTCCTGATTAGGGAGATACCATCCGAGTCACTGGTATAATTTCTTGTAGCTTATCAGTTTACTGGGGATCATGGCAAAACTTGTCCTGATCTAAGCATAATATATGCTTATATATATGCATATTACACTTCTGATATGTGGAATGTCATTCCACAGTCCCTGCAATTAGGCAGGGACCAGAGTCTGCGCTGAGGAACACAAAAAGGAGCTGCCCAAGCTGTCCTGCTGCAACTTCAGCAAATATCCTTATACAACATGAGGGTGTCACTACCAAAAATTCAGCAATATTTTATGCAAGCCAGTGAACACTGGCCTCTGAAATAACCTTCAAGGAAAGGTGTTGTCCCTTGTGAGGGAGAACTAACAAGTAGAAAAAGAATAAAGTCACGAAGGTAGTAGTGACAGATCAGGGGGGTAGAGGGGGGAAGTGAATGAATCTTAAGCACTGTACATATTTCTTTTCCACCAAGGGATTCTTATGGCATAACAGTATTTTTCATCTCTAATCACTGGTGCTGCGTGTCAGTATCTCTTATTCCTTTCCTGATTTGAGTGACACAGTGTGATATGTCTAATGACAACTAGAACAAATTTCAGTAATGAGGTCACCTTGGGCCTGTATTACTGTCTGACTGCTGTTTTCCATAGAAATTATTTGTGAAAGCAGACCACATGCTCTGCATAACTTCCTCTGTTTTACTCAGAGTGACGAAAAGGAGATATGCTAAAACTTGCAAGGTGCAGATGGTTTGCATTGATCTCTTCCTGATTTTGAGCTGTAAATTGATATGTAATGAGAAAGCTGCCACTTTGGTCCCTAGGAAAAAAAAAAAAAAAAAAAAAAAAGAGTTTATGGGTTTGGTTGAATTGTTTAACTTCTCTTTATAAATGTAAAAATATGGAGATCCTAACTGACAATAGGCAAACATATGCCAGCAAAAAAATAATAAGTGTTCGAAAGATAAGGCCAAATTAAAATCTTGGCCTCCAGCTCAAATTGAACTAAGATTTTGGAAAACAGTGCAGGAAGTTCCAAGTTCTCTGGTTATAATGAATTCCACTGTTTGTAACAATATATAGAAGTTTGTTTATTTTATTTTTTAATGTATTTCTGCTTTTGGTGTGTCACAGAAAACTGGTTTGTAAATTTTGTGCAGTGTTCCCAAGGAAAGAACTAGTATCAGATCTGCAGTCACTGTGGTGTTCTTAGGACATTGTTTGGTTGTCCACCATGTAGAAGTTAATCAGGAACGCTGATCAGGACAGCAGGACAGCAGGACAGCAGGACAGCAAGATCACCTAATTTAAATGAGGACAGCAATATTATCTAATTTAAATTGGATTCATCCCAGAGACTGAGGGATTTGAATTACAGTGATGTAAAAGATGAGAATACATGCTCAGAATAGTCATGAGTTTTCATCCTTTAAATATCAGTTGAGTAACTTTATTCATTCTAAGCACAGCATTTCTGTGGCACATCTTACAAAGATACTGTTCTGTGCAGAAGACCAGGCTTTAGTATTTTGAACCAGATTCACAGGCATTTAAGGGATCATGAGTGGGTCAAAATACAGGACTAGTACTTCAAAACTTTTTTGATTAAAGATCCAGTGAAGGAAGAATATATATGTAGAAATAGAATATTTTGGTGAGTGCTTAGAGTTCAGTCCAAAAGAACAAATTCAGCTCTCCTTTTGGCTTTGACAGGAATCCCCTGCTACTGCATCTTCCTCCAAAAATAGTGATAAATATCAAATTCATGTCCTTTACAACACCACTCTTCTCTCATTATTAAACAAGACAATGCTGTAGCAACACATTATGCAATGTTTGTGTAAAACTAGCCATTAATCTTAAAAACCTGCACCATTCCTCATGAATTGACTGATCATTGTTTTATTAGTTAATGGATTTCATTAGGTATTTGTGTCCATTTCAAATTCACAATACACTTACAGAGCTACATAAAGATGATCACCAGGCTAAGAATCAAATTATAGGTAAATCAATACATTGATCAGAGAGAACATTTCTAAATTAGCTCAATTAAGGTGGTTTTTTCCCTAGTACATGGTCTTATAAAAATCCATGCAAAGATTACACTGACTGCTTGGTGACTTCCACTGAGACACATGAAATATTCCCTAGATTAAAAGCTCTTTCCCTACAAGTAGTCCTGAGAGTTTTGCTGGCTCCTTGCAATACTTGTGCTCATTGAGGATAATTGGTCCTGATTCTGGTCTCTGATTTATAGTTAGCCAGAATGTTAAATTAATTGAAATCAATGGAGCTGTAACAGTATGAGATGTGCTGATCTCATATTAAATGCTATGAAGGTAAAATAAAGTCCAATGTTTTCTCATCTGTTATTCCATTAATTCAGAAAATCAGTGTCCTTTGAAATTTATTACTATTTTTACTAGTAATAAGACATTGAAGAGAAAATGGATGCTTTTTTTTACATGCCATATATTGTCAATTGCCTCTTTCGCTTTCAGTTTTCTGATTCTTGTATTTTAATGTCAATTAGTGCTTTGGTTTGGAAAGAACTATCAGATTTGCTAACACAGAGTCTTGCCTATTGTAATCAGACTGTGTCCTGATGACAAGTGGTGGAGTCTTAGATTTCACTTGAACTATTAGATATACTTTTCCCGTGGAATGGCTCCTCAGTATTTGCTGGAAATCTTCTGGCTCAGTTTTTGTATTTGACTCATGCAGATTGTACCCCAGAGCTGTGTTAAAAACTGAACAACAAAATTAAAATGCATTGAACCTCTTTTCTTGGATGATGGCCTGTAACTTCCAGGGAGTGGAGATGTGTAGGTAGTTAAGGCATATTGACGATGACAACATCTTCCCCATAGACTTGGGTGCCATTTTCCTTTATTATACCTTGTTCTTTTTTTTTAGTCTATGGGCTGTGCAGAAGTTTAGCTAACTCTCAAACATTTTCTCTTTGCATCTGCTCTCAGACCTAACTCCATAAATCCAAGGTTTACCAAGTGTATCTGTTAGGTTTATTTTTGTAGCTTCCAATTTGACAATTTCACTCTTTTATTTAAGTATCTCTACAAACTTTTTGCTCCATTACACAATTATAATTCTTGGTCTTGTCTTTCCTGTTTACCGGACTGTATTTTTTCTCTATATTATGTTATATCCCTTACAACTTTCCTGACAATGGTTTTACTTTTTTTTACTTTCATAATCTTCCAATAATTTTAGTCTTCCTATTGTAAAGATAAGTGTCTGAAATCAAGCTCCCAAATCCATATTTAGATCCACATCTTAAAAAATCCTTCTCTTTTGAGGAACTGTGTACTTATAATGCCCAAGGAAATCAATGCTACACAAGGCAGGTGAACAATTTTATCTTACTTCTTGTGAACTAGAAGTAAAATATTTCGTTGTGGTAAAATTTAGTTGCTTGAGAATTAATTTTGCAGCATAATGCTAGATTAAGAACAGTTGACAGTATGTGTTGTAACCAGTGACTTGGCTGCTTGACTGCAGCATTCTCAGAATCCCAAACATTAGATGACATCTAATCTACATAATGATGGTGTAATCATTCTTTCCAGGGTCTAGTTAGTGTGAGAGAATTGGTGCCAACTGAGATATTTCAGCTAAAGCTCTGGTGAGCTACAAAACAGTCATTTTTCCAGATATCTCAAAACCTGCCCTACAAATATTAAATATTTGTGACCAAACTCTGCTGACCAATCTCATCAATGTCCAAAAGGAGGGCCATGGCCAAGTGTGGAGGCCATTAAGTAGTGCCTCAAGGCTAAGGTTCAGTCATTGGCAATGTTTTATTTAATACTGTTGGAGTAGCCATAGTTACGAGAATGGAGGATTAGGGTTCTTAGGATTTGCAAGAGTATTACTATGTTTGAAAAGATGTTTGATCAAAAAGGGCTAGTAAATAGTCAGTTTGAGTTACAAACAGAACATAAATGGTTAAATGCTAGGTGATAATGGGTGGGGATTTGGTAAAGTGATTCACTTAGTGTAAAAACATGAATACACAGCAGAACAAAATAAAACAGGCAAGGGAGATTTTATTAACTGTAGAAAATTGGAATGGAAAGCTTTCCTTCGTGAAGAAAAAGGTGGGAAATTATCTCCTGTTTTCCTGGTACAGTGAGGGAGATCAGGACAGCAGCAAATGTTGTCTGTTTTAGCATTATAATCATGATGGAAAGTTAAAGAGTTGGGGCCCCAGGAGGTCTACATTAGTGCTGAATAGTCATGTTAAAAATCAGAAAGCTCAAGAACATTGATGATTCACTAAATCCCCAAAGTTGTCTTCCCTTAGTAAAGTTAGTGTTGCACAGCTGAAGTACTGAGGAGGGTTTCTTGTATTTTCCTCTAATCAGCGAATACATACAACCAAGGAACATATGTGGGGCAATTATCTCTGGTTCTTCTTCTGAGGCTGTAAAAAAAAAAATCTCTTAATCATATATATATTAAGAAAAAAGCAGGCAAACATAGATTTTTATATTGGAACACAGTTCTTATTTTGAAAAGCTAATGAAAATTCAGCTTCATTAGGCTATTCCTAGAAAGGAAATTATATATTGAAAGATTTTCTCATAGATACCAAAGACAGGAATGATTAAAATCTAATCTGAACTAGAGGGAACAAACAAGACAATCTCATTTTACCCTTCGTAAGAAATAATGTTATGGACATTTTGAATGGCGATGAAGTTTAAGAAATTGTTTGAATATCAAGAGGAATTACAAACACTAACCTATAATGCTATTCTGTATTCTTAATAATCCTTAAACATATTTATTGCTCTTAGGCTCAACAGAAACAGGGGGTTTACTTTCTGCTGTGTTCACAGGAGCTTATGTTCTTAAATGATTAAATAATCTTTGCTTGAAATTCAGGAAACGTTTGAACTCCTTTTATTTTTCAGTGTGGTTCAAAACATTTCTTGAGTGTCTGACTGTTCTTGAATGCAGGGAATAACTGAGGCTACATCATCTGAACCAACAGCACCCATGGTGTATTTTGTTGGTTGTTTTACAATTCACTAATCAACAGTGAAAGTCTAAGCTCCTTAGCACACTGATCAGGAGCAGGGTCTGCATGACATGTCCACACCTCATATCCTTCAAACCTGGAAAGGAATGGTCAGGGAGATCTAATTATAAATGTGTCATTCTGTATTTACTTTAAAAGAAAAGCTCATTGAAGGACTCTTAATGTAGATGACAAGTGAACAAACTGAAATGTACCCCAAGCTGATTGCCACCAGAGAGATTACAGGATTAAAGGAGCTGTGTTGCTTTTCTCATTGTCTTGTAGAGAAATATTCTTTTAAAAAATCCGCCATCTATTTCTTTAGCCTTTCACAATGTATTTCTAATCACAGAAAGGTATTTAATATTTAAAAGAAGCATTATAGTTTAGGTTAATTAACATAGATAATGCAAATCTTCCTACTTCCCTTATTTTGCTACTGTTATATTGTTAGCATTATTCTTTTCAAAGGTAGCAAAACTGGACATAAATGCAGGGTACCCATTCTTATATGTAGTGCATCTCTTCTGAATAGTTCAGTCTGGTGCAAGAAAGTAATTTTTGTCTCGTTACTCTGCATTGCAGCTCTCTTTTTATTTTCTGATTGCAGGTCCTGGCTTTCTCCCACTGGGAAAAGTCTGATTTTCTTTTTTTTTTTTATCCATGTAAAAAGTCTAAAAAATTATTCCTCACTTTCCCCTCTGATTTAACCCTTACATAAATATTGTGTTTCATCACAGACATCATCTTCTTTTCAGCTCCAGGCACTGGCTAGGGTTCTCTCTGGAGCCAGGATACACAATTTCTGAACAGGCTGCAAGATGCCCTGTGGAGGAAGGTGTGCCAATTGCCCCCTGCTCCAGGGCTTTGCTGCTGTTTGTGCATCACACCCATTCTGGGGATTTAAACAGCCTGTGAAGGCTTGAGTTCCTTTGCCATGGTTTCCTTCTTTCCATGCTGCCCCTCAGCTGCACACCTTCTCCTGGGAATAGCAAGCCCTCTCTATTTGCATTTTCATGTCCTTGAATACTGGTCAGCAATGCTGGGTATCACACATGGATTCCAGCTTTCATTTTTGCAAGTGTAGATATTATTTGTTATATCTCAGGTGCCAGAATGAGTGATTGTCATCCACAGACAGATGTGCTTTTGAAGTAGCAAAAAAAAAAGATTGACATGACTTTTGACATGATTTTTGTCAAGACTTTAGCATGCCATTTGCTGGCATACCTAGTCTAATGAATACCTTTTACTCCTCCGAGATGTGCAATCTAATGTTATGCTATCTTTTTCCTTTTGATATCTAAATGTCAATCATCAGCGGGAAAATTATGTTAGTGAATAGGTAGCATGCAATTTATTCCATAGAAATTAAATATCTATCTGGGTTAGTGAAAAGAATCTTTTCCATGCCCAAATGTAATTTCTGCATATAATTTTGTGCTTGCCAAATTCTCATTTGCACATATGGAACTTTGTTTTTATAAGTCATTTTGGAGTGAGTGTTTAATATATGTGGTGTTATTTTAAAAATAATTTTGTACACGTGCCACTAACAAAGGGGAAGTTACTGCCAGCAATAGAATTAAGGCTTTTTGTTTCTCCAGGGAGTGCTCTGACCATTGAGTTAAACTAGTAGCTGTTGTAGCCTGAGGCGAGAAAAGCCTTGCTGTTTTATCACAGGCTTTCTTACAACAATGAAACACCTTTTTCTTTTTTTTTTAAATCCATGTGTCTTAATGCAGATGTGAAATGTACTGTCTCAGCTGATGCTGAAAATTCTGATACTTTACAGTCACTTAATGCTGAAATACTGTGGAAATGACGGAAATACCATGAAGGTATCATAAGGAACTCCATGTTTGCTATAAATTATTTCATCCTATCTAATCCTATCAAAAGAAATACCAGATAGTAGAAATTATTTTCATAATTTCAAAACACTTTTAAAAATATAAAATAAAAGCTCACTATTCCTTTCTATGTTCAAAAATGTCAAGAGACATTTTTTCTGTTTTCTGCAGTATTTTGTCTTTTATGCGAAAGAGTAAAGCTTTTCAAGTCAAATTTCTACTCAGTTTGGAGACTGTGAGTGCTCACCAGCTCTATCTAGAATGTGATGAAGCACAAGACCAGAGGCATATTTAGGCTGACCCATCTTTTTTTTTTTTTTTTTTAATTTATTTCTAAGGATAAGGAACAAGAATTTTGGCGCGGTAAAGGCAGAAAAACAAATCTCTCCTCTGAAGGATGGGAAAGTTTAGCTTCATATGTGTAAAGCTTCATGTTTCAAAGGCAAAGTAAAGGAGGCAACAGAGCTGTCTCTGTTTACATTGCACCAGCTGGGAGACTGGGCCAGTGGGTGTCTGAAACTTGACAAAATCATTCATTAAATGCATTGCTTTCTCCAAGTGATATCACCATTTGCTACCTGGGATAAAACAGGAGTCTGCTGAGGGATTTAGTATTTCCAGTCACGTGGTGAGGTCTCATCCTTTCATCATCTTGCCTACTCAACATCTTTTTCACCTCTTCTGACCAGGGAATCAATCACGTTATGATTAGGCTATTGACACTGTTATTGCAATATAAGCAGTGTCTAAGACTACCATAAAATTGTGTATTAATGCAGAAATCACAAGAGACAAACTAGCTACGTGATTGTGTAGGTGCAGCAGCTTTGGCTCCTGCAAATCAATAATACTGGAAGAAATTTGGTTTCAGCTTCTGAAATACCATTTAGAGAGTCAAACTGCAAGACTTTCTACATGGGATTTACCTAATTTTTTTCTTAATTCATCACAGTTCAAAAGTCATTACATGATGCATAAAACCGTGAGGGAAATATTTACTAAAGTAAATAAATGTATAATGAAAACTCCTAACTCTAAGGGTTTGGACGAGTTTGAATACATATACAGAGATGCACACACACAAATGCAAATATATGTACTAGAGCTTTAAACAATTTGCTACAACCAGTACTAATAGATTCACTTCAAAATTCTTTTTTAAGCAAAAAAACCAGTAATGTGTGTAGCCTTCATGTAATTCATGTCTGAACATGTGTATGTGAAAGTTTTCCAAGTGTTGTATGTATTTCAGAAGACATTGAAATCCCTGTGCCAAGAGAGAGAAAAAAAACCCACTATGTATAAAAGTGTCTGCCTGCACTTACCTACTTACATAGTTATTAGACATTTGATCAAAAAATAAAGTCCTTCTTCAGTGAAATATCAATATTTTAACACTGAATAAAAACCACTGCAACTGAAGAACCAAGAAGAAACTTTGAAGTAAACATATTTCTAGACATCTATAGTACTGTTACTAAAACTTCAATTTTAGCAGTGTCAAAACAGTTCAGCCTGGCAATCTCAGAACATTAGAATATAATATTGAATTATAGGAAACAATATTGCATTATTTAGAAATTAAGTTCTAAAACGAGTGAAAATAGAACAAGACTGTACTATCACAACAAAATCAAGTAAGAAAGCTCAATGTTCCAGTTTTATTTGAAGCATTAAAATTTTTCTGTCAAATGCTATAAAAATCAACATGTTCATGTAAAACTTTCAATTTCAATGAAAAAGTGTTTCCTGATGGAGGATGGTTCTTGGGAAAAATGTTGCCAGCTCTATCAGATAAATGCTTTGCAATAGGCACTCTTCTCTGAAAAGGACCATTAATTTTGAAGGTGACAATTTCTGCAGTAAAGAAATAAGTTACACAAGGATTGACATTACTTCATCAAGAGGGAACCCAGATAACTTGTTCAGTTTAAAAGAGAAAGAGACCATGCATTTGTTTGCTTCAATAAGCTGGCTGCAGCTTCGTTTTGAGCTGGAGAGAAGAGAAAATTGGATGGAGTGAAAGCATGTGAGGGACAGTGCAGGGTGTGTGTTTGTGTGTGGTTCCCAGCAGCTGTAATATTGTTAGGGCAAGGGGGGGTGCTGTGTTTTTCCACTATCCTGCAATTGTCTTAATATTGTAGCAAAGCAGGAAGAGAAGGTTCTGAATGACTCACGCTCTGTGACTGAGCTGCCTGGCAAAGCCAGACACCCAGTGACTGCCAACTCTGCCCCTCTCTGAATGAAACTCCTTTCTTGCATATAAATTTCCCATCTTTTATTGATGTAACTTCCATAACTTTTCCCTGAGTCTATAAAAGACCCTCAACATCAGTGTTGTTTTCCTCAGTTATAAAAGCCAAAAGCCCCAGTGTTTCTTCATTCATAAAACCCCATACCCCTATAGATGGACAGAACTTTTCATTCATGCACACATGGAAGAGGGGAAAGTACTTTGAAGAGAAAACCTAATATGCATAAAAGTGGTCTCCAGAGTATATTTTCGAAGTGCTCAAATTCACGCACAACTTTGGTTAATGGAATTTCTACACCTATCCCCCTGGAGGGCTTTCGAAATGTATTCTGTTTATGAGAAGCTAATTAAATGTGCTTTCTGGTATGCAGGTAATTAGTTCTTTTTAACAATTATTCAGGTGCTGTAAGTAAAAGGTAACGATGAATTTTAATTTTAAAACGTTGATTATTTTCCCACACTGAAATACATTTGCTGAATTCTAAAAGGCAAGTGACACCATCTTTGCAATCTGGCAATCGAATAACAAAAAAAAAAAAAAAGGAAACCCATTTTTATTTTTTGGAAGTATCAGCCTTAAGGCCCTTATCCATAATCCAGTGGTTTAAGCAGACTTGGGTTTAGATTAGGACTTGAGTTGTTGTAATTGCAGACACTTAATTTAAAAAATATGCATATATATGTATATGTGCTCATACACACACTCAGCTTGAACTTAATCAAGAAAAATGTTCTTTGGTTTATAAGGTCAGATTAGATGCTCATAGTGGTCCCATCTGGCTTTACAATCCATGAGGTTAATTTCTTGATACAACTGAAAAATAATGTATAACTGTGCAAAATTAAATTTGATATATGAAGACTGATAGCTGCTAAATAGAAAAGGTAAATGAAATTTCATTAATAGTGACAGGAAGTCAGAGTTATTTGTTCCTTTAAATTTTATTTTCCTTATCACCAGAAAGAGTGTATTCTCATTCTGATGGTTTGAAATTATTTTTTTACCTTCCATTCAGTTAATTTTCACAATATTGTAGCTCTTTTGCTGCTACTTCAGCAAAGCAACTCTTCACAGTTTTCAGAATTTACAAGGTGCTATGATAATAGTGAGGAATTTTAACAAATGTAGAATAGAAATTGTTTTTCTTAATTTCTGTTGTCTCTGAAAAAGAATACCATCTACAGTGGGTAAATTAACATTTATGCAAATTAAACATTTGTGTTTCTGTCGGGGCTCCTGCACCATATTGCTCTGCAGAAGACAAAGGTTTGAATGGTGGATGCTTTGCTTCACCCTCACAGTGCAAAATAATCAGCATTTCTTGGTTATTCCATTCTATTCCTTCAACCTTTTTTAATCCTAGAAATACTCTGATTTTAAAATAATATTATGTAAGCTGATGTGTGGGTGAATACCTTTTGGAATCTCAAAGAGCAGTGTTGTATGCTGATGTTCTGTGTCAGAGCCAGGAAACCAAAACAGCCAAGCCAAAGGTGATTAACACGATAGGCTCGTATATATGACTCATACCTTGTCTAGGATGAAATGACAATCCTTGAAGGCTATACATGATTGAATAATATGGTTCATACCATCCAAAATCACATTTTGGAGAGTGATGAGGTAACACCTAAAGTTTTGCACAGCCCAGGGAAAAAGAGAGCCTGCCTTAAGTGGAGAGTAGAGTCACTCACATTCATAGAATCATAGAACCATCGAGTTTGGAAGAGACCTTCAGGGTCATCCAGTCCAACCATCACAGTTCCTTAATATCAGTGCTCATGAAAGGAAAACTACAAACAGGATTTTGTGTTTCAGAATGAAATATACTTTTGTGCAATAGCATCATACTGGTGCCATAATAGTTTTGGATTGCTAGATGGGTGCCATGAAGCAGAGCTTCTTGCTACAATATCTCACAGATGCTGAAATCTGGAAGTAAATCATGCCAAACAATTCAAAGATACATATTATATCTAATTGTGTTCACTTTATTGGTGATGCTGCACTTAAAAGTGAGAAACACATTTTTGCACATACACAAATCCATTTATTTTATTGCAGAAGGCAGTGAAGTTGGTCAGCATGTTTTAATTTTGCTGAATTCCTCTTGACTGATCCACGTCCTTCTTCTTCATATGCCTAAAAACATGTTTCAAGAGGACTAAAAAAGTTACAGAGTAATACTTTTCATAGTGTTAAAGTAAATATTTGAAGTATTTTTAAATTCCAGATTACACAAACATTTTTACCTTCTACTTACCTGTGAGAAATGATGTTATAAACTATAGAACATAACACTACGACGTTGCTAATTCTGAACCTTTCTTTCCTATTCTATCCATCTTTCCCAACCTCATTCTCTTAGATCACAAATACATACTTTTAATAGATCTGATGGCATAAAATTTAAACAAAACCCTGAACTATGCTTCCTCAGTTCAGGTGTCCATATTTGTTCTCTTCTTTTGCATTGCTGCCTGTTGTTGTAATGGTTTTGTGAAAGACTTTGCAGTCCCCTGATGGTCGAATATGCTACAGAGACACTGGCAAACAGAAGTTCTATTCACTCTTTGGTTAGCTAACCCCAAGATTGATGGGGATGAGCACATCCATGGGAAGGTTTTGCAAATTATTGTAGAAATGACATATCATGTTTAATCTGTGAGGTCAGATGAGCCTTGATGCCTCACACATTTTCAAATCGATCCTAAGCACCTGTAAGTAGATCTGTAAACCTATTCCTTTGAAGTATATTGCCATGAAAAAGAGCTATATTACTGTGACTTTGGGAGTGTCTTTACTCCCACTGCAGTGCAAAGGATATCCACATGAATACTTAAGTGGGAGGTTGAAATTGGAATTGTATGGTTCACAGCATTTCACTTTAGAGGGACTAAAAAGTGTCCTTCTCTCTGTACAGGTTTTTTTTTTTTTTTTAAATTTTCTTCTGCAGAGAATCACTTGGCCTTTAGTTAACTGAAAGCTTTTTAGGCTGCTGGAATTAAAATATCAAATTAGGTTCAAATAGCTGCCTTTTTATCCTAGCAGCCGCAGCTGGCTTCCTCTCACCTGGAACCTCTTTTAACTTGACACTAGGGGAAAAAACTCTTCTCCCAAACCTCATACAGTAACTTTTTTCACATTTATCTGCTTTTGTGTTCCCTGGGGGATGTCATCCCTGGGATGTGAGGTAGGGGGGTGAAGCATAAAATTATATAACCCATTGGAGAGTGCAGAAATTGCTGTTCCTCAGCACCACTAGTGCAAGTCACTGAAAACCAGGTACATGGCAGCCAGGTGTGGTGATGGAAGTGTCCCATGGGCCACCAACAGCCAGCAGAGCACAGCGACCACTGCTGCTTCTGGTGCCTGTAAGTGATTCCCACACCATCACTGGTCTGCTCTTCCAGGTTACTGACTTTGTCAGGCACTGACCAAAGCCACTCTATCACTCCCCTCTGCAGCAGGACAGGGAAAAGATAATATAACAAAGGGTTCATGGACTGAGATAAGGACTGGGAGAGGTCTCTCACCACGTTCTATCACAGGCAAAACAGACTCAGCTTGGGGATATTAATTGAATTTATTTCTAACAAAATCAGAGCACAATAATGAGAAGTAAAATAAATCTTAAAAATGCATTCTCCCCTCCCTCCTCCCTGGGCTCTCCATTCCCTCTGCCAACCCTCAGGAGATGGAGAGTGGTGGTTACAGTCACTTCATGACAAGTTGTTTCTGCCTCTGCTCCAGTGTGGGATACCTGCCACAGGAGACAGTTCTCCATGAACTGCTCCAGCGTGGGTCACCCTTCCATGGGTGCAGCTTTTCAGGCACAGCCTACTCCAGCATGGCTCCTCCACAGAGTCACAAGTCCTGTCATTAAACCATCATGGGCTCCTCTCTGCACGGGTCTGCAGGTCCCTGCTCCAGCACAGGCCTCCCACAGGGTCACAGTCTCCTCTCCATGGTCTCCTCCAGGGGCTGCAGATGGATCTCTGCATCCCCAGGGACCTCCATGGGCTGCAGGGGTGCAGCTGCATCACCATGGGCTGCACCAGGGGGTGCAGAGGAACCTCAGCTCTGGTACATGGAGCACCTCCCAGCCCTCCTTCTCCAGTGACCTTGGCATCTGCAGAGTTGCTCCTTTCACATGTTCTCACTCTGCTCTTCTCCGGCTGCAGTTACACCTGTTCACCTAGTAATTAGCCTAGTAATTAAATTTTCCCTTTTAAATTTCTGATTGGTTCAGCCTTTTGCAATGGTGTGTCCATCCTGGAGCTGGCTGGGATTGTCTCTGCTGGACATGGAGGAAGCTTCCAGCAGGTTCTCAAGAAGCCACCCCTGCAGCCCCCCTCTACCAAAACCTGGCCCTGCAAACCCAATACACTCCTTCTCCAGGAAATGCTGAAGGAACTTTTTATTGTCATCTCCATTTTTCACTAACATCTTTCTGTTCTAAAGCAGGATAATTTATCCTCTTCTTTTTAGTTTACCCTGGGAGCCAAAACCCCCACAACCCAGTACCTTCCCCTTTAAAGTAGGTTCAGAGATTTTTTTTCTGAGTGTCACTATTTTTGATTTTGTGCTCCAATTTTTCTTACATATTAGATTTCTTACCAATATACCAGCTGTTTTCTCTTATCCTTTCTCTATAGTTTTACAATAAAGAAGTCAATGATGAAGCACAATTCTATCAGACGTGTGGCAATCAGCACACAAGGACTGAAGTGCTGGTTCTCCTTGTGCTTTACTGGCAAAGCCATTTCTTTCACTTTAATCAGTATTTTTATTGGCTTTTTTGTCTGCACTGAAGCTTATTGGACTCTGCAGTTCTAACAAATGCAGGTTGTTACAAGGGCATGCAGAAGTGCATTTTTTTCACGTGTCCCATAGGAAGGAATACAGAAGGGATTGCTCCATTTGTTGCAGAGATAGGGAAGTGGTGCATGACTATTCAGAGTGGATGTTATGATTTGTCTGGTTAACTCTGATTCCAGCTGAGATTGCCATGATGACTGGAGGTGTGACTCCCAGAAGGGCAACCTTCGCTTGAGCCGTTTCGGTAATGGACTAACAATGTATTTTTGTGTCAAGGCTTGGCTTGGTTTGAACTCTGCACTGATTGAATACTTGATGAGAACCAGCAAATGCAATGATTCCTCTTAGGAGTTTGTGTTTGATAGCACCCCAATCTCTAATTTACTGTGTGCATGTGCTAGAATGCAAATCATTCTCACAAGGTTGTACAATCAGTGTTCATCCTGACCTGTTATTTTGTAATGACTCTGATTTAATAATTTTCTATTTTTTTATAAAAATAACTTTTTTCCTCAGCTAATTTGAGACTTGGATCTCCTAGAACTGACTTGCTAGCCAGTATTTTCTTCTTCAAATGATTTTTCTACCATCGTACATCTTCTCTGTGTGGTATTATTCTTACAGTTCTGATCCTTAGGGATGTGAGAGGAGGAAGGATTCTAATGATGAAAAAACTTTTCTTGGGCCCACTCTTGTAGCTTCAAAAATCCCAACTATATGATCTATTGAATTAAAGCTGTTTCCTTTTTTTACAAATCTTGTCTCATAATATGTGTCAACATAAATCACTTACCAGTGGGCAGGTGGAGAGAGATGAATATAGATGGTGTTTACAATTCTTCTTATATAGTAATAAAAAATAATGATGCATATATTTGATTGTACTCTGCTCCATTCTTCTAAGTCACTTTTTCTTTCACAGTATGGAGCGCATTTATCTGCCCTAATCTACACATCAAAAGTTAGACATGTAAGTCAGAGTTAGTCACTTTATAAACCCTTGCAGTCTGCACAGAGAGCTAGATACCTCTGTTTGTTTTCTTTTCTGATAGGTATATAGGATATTTCAGAGCTTTTCCTTCTAGATCTATGTATGCCTTTATACAGATGATAAAGTGTGGGCTTGAACAGCATCTTTTGAACTGTGGTTTATTGTGAATCCATGATCCAGCTTTTAAAGTTAGATTATTTTTATTTTTTTTGCCTTTGCATAAATTGGCACAACAGGACGTTGGATCTGAGCGCAGTAGAAATAGACGGTGGTGGCAGTATCTTTTCTCTAAGAAAGGAATGAAGCAGCAGAAAAGAACTAAATTTAAAATGTCAGCCATAATTGTTTGTTAGGGCTAGTTTTCAGATGTAGTCTCTTTATGTCCCACTCCTTGGCAGGAAACTTGCAATCAGAACATAAACATTCTTGCCTTGATTACCATGAGATTTCTCCTTCTGCCACTCTGCACTTCCTCTGCTCAGGGCTGGGGTAGTGCCAAACATGACTCAGGCAAAAGCTTGAGTCAAAGGTGATCCATGAAAAGCCCTAATCTCTGATGAATCAAAGATTTCTTGGCATTTCCATTTTCTTCTGAATTTGGAGAGCACAACACGTTGGTACTCATTAGTGTCCATGCTAGTGTTAGTAAGGGAAGGTATGAGACCTTATTGTTTGAGGTATAAAGCCTTGTTTTTGGGGAAGCCTTTAGAGAGCCATAGGATTTATCCTCTGATACAAGAATATTCTTTGAAGCAAAAAATCAAAGACTGTAAACAGATTAAATGCTGTTCCGAGCAATTTGTTGTGTTTTGAGTTGAAGTAGCAGCAGTAAAACCATGAAAACATTTAGGAAGTGTTAGAAGATCTGTGCAAGACATATTTAATCCACACAACTAAAAAACGTGGACAAATTAGCAGAGTAGTTGGATTTTTAAAATACTGAACAGATACCAAAATAACCAATAAGAAATAATAATTTTGTCATGTGGTGAGTCACCTTGTTCTTACAAATTGCTGAGTGACCCAGCATTCAAAGTTGATATTTTCTATGACTATGAATCAAATATTAAGTAAAACTAAAGAATCTTACAAGTTCCAGCATTTTTTTTTTTTTAAGGAATAAATAGTTATGATGGGAAATGCAGAAGGAAAGCAAAGAATTGCTGTGATAATTTAGCATAAGTTTGGAGCAGAACAGCTTTAGCATTTATAGCCATCTCCAATTCCATATTTCTCTTCCAGCAGTATCACATAGGATGCTTGCATTTTATAAAGCTAAGTTAATGTCCTGGAAGTGCATTCTTAGTGCCTTTTCCCTTCTGTGATTTTAGAACTAGAGTTAGTATTTAGGGTACTGTGTTTTTTAACTTTAAAGTGATATCTTTTCTGTTCTGTACTCATCATTGACTTTACTGTGGCTTCAAAATCATTTATGTCCAGCCTATTCTCTTATAGTACAGTTGAATTCCATTGGTAGAAAGTGAAGTAGCTAAAAGAGATTTCTGATTTTTATTCAATACAATATTTTTCTCCATTTGCTGGCCAGTTTTCTGTGTGAATTTAAAAAATGCAGCATTATAAGCAAAGAAAAGCTAGCAATGATGCTAAGGCAAGATTCATGTACCTGAAAATATATGACCTCTGGATATTTTTTAAATAGCTCTAGTGATTTTCTGGGATAAATAATTTACATGACCATGATATGTATTCATAGAGCTTCTTGCACTACTTTGCCTTCATGTAACCCTAAGAAGGTGAAAATAGGGTTATCCTGTCAAGAGGTATCTACTCAAAGAGAATGATATGTTTGAGAGACTAAATACAAAAGAAAATTCATTTCTTACTTTTTGTGCATTCCCATTAGCTCATTTAATTTGTCCCCTTATCTATGGGCTGATGACTTTGGGTACATCACTAAGTAATATCCAATGATTGCTGCACCCTGGACAGAAGCCTCAGGTCCAAGGAGCAGGCTGGTTGTATTATGGTGTTATGAACTGGTTTGCCCATCTCTGCAGGACTAATTAGCCAATTAGGCACTTAGGCAAAGTGCCAGGTTAAGT
Organism: Muscicapa striata striata; assembly: GCA_030060385.1. Taxonomy (NCBI): domain Eukaryota; kingdom Metazoa; phylum Chordata; class Aves; order Passeriformes; family Muscicapidae; genus Muscicapa; species Muscicapa striata. Next base: position 1,821,967 of record JAREIS010000089.1, read on the forward strand.
GGTTTAGCTACAAAATGTAGCCTGTTAAAAGACACCTCACAAATCTCTGCTGCCAAATTTGCTGTGAGAAATCATCTGGGCTACCAGGTACCACCAAAGTGCTGCCAGGGCCCTGGAGCAGCCACAGAGAGCCAGGCTGGCAGAGGGAGCTGAGCTGAGCTGAGCTGAGCTGAGCTGAGCTGAGCTGAGCTTGGTTTCTTGTCTCTGGAACACTTCTGGTTCACCAAAAGCCTCAGCTGTCCAGGGTCTCTATACTGGTTATGCTCAGATATGTGCTTTGAAGGGCCTGTTGATTTTCAGTCCAATTTTATATTAAATGTGTTTTTATATATACACATAGGTATTTTCCCCTTAGGAATTATGTTACTAAAGTCTAGGCATTGATATGCAACAATGTTAAATGTGTTTCCATATGTGTATATATTTGGTGAGTAAAAATCGTGTTTGTGAAATGTCCTGTGGTTAGATAAAAAGTGTTTGAAATACCAGTGTAGGGAAATGGCCATATCAGGGCAAGAACCATTGTCAGTTTCCTATGGCAGATGTGTAATTTCTGTTGTCATTAGTGTCCTTCTGTCAGCCATAAGAGGAGAACAGGTCCTTGAGAAATATACTCCTGGCAATGTAACAGTGCATATTCTGCAACAAATTACACCTCAGCACTTCAAGTGTTCTTCCATTCAGGAAAAATAAAACATTCAAATTGCTGAAGACAATTTCATTCTGATCTTTACTCTCTGAAGGATGAAAAAAACACCTCTGAAACTCCACATTATGAACACTCTGCATTTTCCTATTCTTCTGTCTGCCACCTGCATAAAAACAAAACAAATAAACATGCAAAAGGCAATACAAAAATACAATACAATATGTTCCAAATAGTAAGAAAATAATAACAAGAAACATAGAACAAGTGAAAAAGTGGATATTGTCTTTTGCTTCTCTAAATGTACAGTGCTTGACACACATATATAGCAGCAATTTTTTAAATGGAAATGCTTTCTGTTGACAGTGTAAATATGATACCATGTGAAGCATTTGAATGATGTAACTCAGACTCACTACTTTTAGCAGGAGACTGTTCCACAGTCAGATAGATCTCACCTTTAGGAATTTTTTTTTTCTTGAACTTAATGCTTCTTATCTGAATTCCACCCTAAGATTGTATAGAAATCTTTATAGATTTCTTTGGCTAGTTTCTCTTCAAACTTACTCATACCATTCAGATCACAAGCAAAGGTTTTTTCCTTTCCCAAACCAACCTCATGGTCCTTCATTTGCAGCTTGAAATTGTGCTTTTTGCTCCTTCCTCTTCTGGCTCATCCAGTCAGGAACAGATCCATCAATCAGGAGCACTGTGGAATGGAAGCAAACTCTGAAGGGGACTGGTGTTTATAAAGTCAAGTCAAAGCAGAAGATCAACATGGAACAATTCCTGCTTGATCCAGAGGGAGGGGTCCATATGTTTTCCTTCTTTAGTGCTTTACATTCTGAAGATTGGAATTCCTAACTGTTTATTTTACAGGTTTTAATTCTTTAACTAAAAACAAACAAATAAAATCCACCAAAAAACCCCAAACAAATCACTTAGCTTGTCTTAAAGGTCATTTATTTGTCTTTTTTGAGCAGCTCCTTATACAATAGTTCTCAAAGTATTTATTCCTATCTGATGAAAAGGCTACAGGAACTGCTAGAGCATCAAGGGATACATGCTGATAACTCTAATGATACATTTATTTATTTGAAATGCTTTAATGACTTCTTGGCAAGCTTCATAAAATGAAAGACCAAAGGAGTAACACTTTTGCAGTTCCTTGATGTCTTAAAAATAAAAAAGTTCCTTGACGGCCTAAAAAAGGAAGTATTTGTAATAAATAAATAAGCAGATAAAGATATTCTAAGTGAGAAAATGTCATCTCAGATTCTGACCCTGCTTGTTCTAGTAATAAGGTCCATCAAAACAGGAGTTGCCAAATCTAAAGCCTTTAAGATTAAGGATTTAAAGAGTTGAGATGAAAAACCCTAGAGCTTTGAAACCAACCAATCAACCAACCATCACTTGAAAACCAAGTGATTTTTTAGCTGGACTGAATACTTGTTTAAAGACTTTGAAATGCTGTGAGATGATAAAATGCTGTAAGACCACAAGAGCTCTGAGACCCCAGACATTGTTGCTCTTGCTTTCTTTGGGTTATTTGCCTGGATTTATTTAGAAGATGCTGAATTTAAAAATCTTAAAATCCTCACAAGGGATAACTTTAAGTTAGGGAGAATAAAGTCCATGATACCCCAACTATGGTGAACTACAGAAATTTACTTAAAGCTCTTTAGAAAGGCAAGAAGGAAAATCAGTAAAGCAGTGAAACAGAAATTCTGGATGGATTCAGCTTCACCAGGAAAAAACAGACTTTCTGAAATGTAGGCACCACCAGACATGATAGGATTGTGTTTCATTGATTTGACTTGATCTTCTCCTGCCTCAAGCCTAGTTATTTTATAGCTGTGCAGCTGGCATGATTTAAAGGCAAATACCTTGCAGAAACCATAAATGACACCATGAGGTGCCAAGGTGTGGACTGCTGCAATGAATGAGCCCAAACATTGAACATTGAACCAAAGAGGGAGTGCAGTCATAGTTAAGGAATATGCTCACAAAGGGTGTTTTTTAGACAACAGGAGGCTATCCCAGTACCCTGTACCCTTGTACAATGGAAATAAGTTACATGGTCCTTCCTAGGCACAGCTTTCCCTGAATCCAGTCCAAATGCAATTGGAATCAAGAAGTAAAAGTGAAAATCCATATAGAATGTGATAAATTGTGTTTCTGCACTCATCTCAACATATATAAATGTATTAAACTTATGCCAATTAGTGACCTAGAAAAAAGGGACTTCAAGACTGAGGGGAATGAGAAAAATGTGTACCAGGCCCTGGAATTTAGGAGGTCAGGCTTTGGCTTTTCAGGACCACTGGTAGGCAAGATCCTGTGAGAGGGACCTCTAAAGAAAAAAGCAGCTCAGGAGAGATGGCAGGTATCTAAGAGAGAAAGCTCAAGAATGATCTTTCCTGGTACTCTGGAAAATGAGATGTACCAGGAAACTGGCTTGGGAAGTTCACTGAGTTCCAGTGGAAAAAGGGTGTATACAGGAGGGACATGCTAACAAGAAGAGCTTCTACCACTACAAGTAACAGAAATAATTTCTTTAAAAATTAACAAACAAAATGAAAGCAAGGGCCCTCTTCTAAATGGGACAGGTGGTACAAATAGGCAAATGCTGAATAGGCAGAATTGCTCAGTATCATCTTTGTGACCTGCAGCAAAAATAAGGTCTCCCAGGTCAGTATATGCAGACAGAGTTTTTAAGGAGAGAAACTGCAATTTGCAATAATAGAAGACAGTTGAGTCAAAGAGCTCTTAAAAAATCTTGACAAAGGAAAGTCCATGGGTCAAGACAGATGCACACAATGATGCTCAAAAAGGTAGCTGATGTTACTCTATATGCTTTGAAAATAATGAAAACTGGGGTTTAAGGCTGCAGAAAAGCCAGTGTTGCACACATCTTCAGAAAAAGCAAGAAGGAATACAGGAATCAGAAGCTGGCCAGCTTCACTTTGAACTCTGAGAAAATTATGGAGTGTGTTCTCTGGGAAGCTATTATTGGGCACATGAAGGACAGGATGATGACTGGGACTAGAGAGCATGAATTAATCACGGGCTAACCATGTCTGACCAACCTCATTGCCTTCTGCAAGGAAATGACAAGCTCTGTGGATAACCAGAAAAGAGTGGCTGTTATCTACTTTGACCTAAACAAGACTTTTGACGTGATCTCCTGTAGCTTCCATGAATTTAAGTTCAGACACTTCAGTCTCAATGAGTGTATTAGTACAAAGGTGAAAAACTGCTTGAATTGTTGGTATCAAAGGGAACTAATTAATTGTTTGTAATCTGCCTGGAGGCCTGTTATGAGTGGAATAACATTTGTGCAAGTGGCAATATTTGCTAGAAAAGCAGAGAATGTGACAGCCAGGACACAGCATTGGAATTAGTGGCTGAGATGTACACTGTGTCAGTGCTCTGGCTGGCTTTTTAGTGCTTTCTCATATTTGGGATAATACATCTGCTTCCTTAAGGAAAGAAATAGAAGATTAAGATGGGAGACTTACTCTAATACTGAGTTCTTTGCTGCATGCAGAGAGAGAAGTGAAGGTGTCTTAAATATGCAGATGTTCTAGAGATTCTTGGCATGGTGACTCTGATGGGAGACTTTCAAGCCTGGCCAGTGGGTGTTCCTTGGGGACCATATTAGGGTGAGGGTGATGAGAGACACATCAGGGATAGGAGCAAAGTATGATGTGATGTGGGTACTCCTGGTAGAGCTCCAAGACAGAACCTCCTGGAGGAGGCTCTGAGGCACAGGGAAGCCCTCAGACCATGGCAGAATTTCCTAATATATCATGGTTCCTAGAGGAATTTAAGAGGAAAAAAAACACTAAACTAAAACAGCATCATCCTGCTTTTCCTTACAACAATGTACTAAGGCTCACTTCAGGATGAATCTTTAAATATGTATCCATTTTCTCTCAGAAATCTAAAAATTTTCTCTCCTAACTTTAAACTCCATCATAATGATCTGTGGTGTTGTCCTGGTTCTGGCCAGGACAGGGTTAATTTTTGTACATACACACACACACACACTCACTCTCGACTTTTGTTATTGTTACTGTTTGTTTTTTTTCTTATGTCATTGCTGTTCCCAGTAAATTTTCCTTACTCAACCTATGATCTTTACCTTTTGTGCCTCCAATTCTCTTCTCCATCCCACTGCAGGGCACAGAGGGAAGGGAAGGGAAGGGGGGAGCAAGCAAGTAACAGCACTAAACCAGGGAGTTCCAAAATCATGACAGGTGTACAGGGTTTAGAACATCATTGTCATCTTTCCTCGCTCAGTTTGGAGTTTGGTGTAATAGGTGCTGTTTCAGATGATGAGTAGTCCACAGCATGAATCCAAAAATTGCCACTAGTCGCAGGAAAGATGTTTCTGAATATGCTATTCCTACTGTACAAGGGTGAACAGTCATAGTTGTGAGTCACATTCTCAGTCTAAGCATATCTTCCTCAACTGTAAAATAAAAAAAAAAGAACAATAAGGAAAAAAAACCCCACACAATTAGTATTTCAGGTAAAATTTCTGCTTTCCACAATGGTGTGTGGATTTTCCCTCCAGCTTCAGAAATAAGGTACCCTGTGGATGTCAGTGTTTCAAAGGGTTTGCACTACTGAGGGTGATGTTCACAGTTTAGCTGTGGCACCTTGGACCCTCTCATTGGCCTCCCCATGCTGTTGTGGTGATATTGCAGAGCTGCCAAACTCCCTGGGTTAAAATCTCCATATTTTTTTTACACTGTCTCTGAAATAACTGTGCTCATGTAGGAATATAAATAAATAATACTGCATAGTTAATAAAGTCTTAGTTTCTCAAGAAAGTATTAATGACAATCTGTAAAGAAAATAAGTAGAAATAAGAGAAGAGACAGAAAAGAGACAGGTGAAGAATGATATGGAGCTATTTCCCTCACTACACGAGTCTCCTGCCTTGTGCTGTTGCAGGGCAAGTTGAAAACCTGTAATTGTGCTGGCTGACAGGCTGTCTCGAGGAACAAGCGTTTGATTGTGATCATCCTTGACAAAGATATAGGGCACAGGCACCCATGGACACCTAATTTATGGATTTTTATCTTGTTTTATAAACTGTCTGTAGGGTTAAATTGCTGAATAGGAAATGCAAAGTGAGCTGGAGACAAGGTATTTGAAAAGCAGAACTCAGGGAAGACTAATAATAATGACAGACTGAGGAGATCAGAGAGCTAAAAGACTACTTCAGCTAAATAAACAAGGAAGCCTCTGACCTCTCTGAAATCCAATAAGCTGGTTTTCAGTCTAAGAAATAATGTTGCTTTATCAGCCCATTTTTAAATGGGCAGAAGTATCAAGTGCAATGAATTGTTAGATGTATTTATAATAAAGAATCTTTCACTTTATCTGTTATTTTATTGTGCACTGATTGCTGCTGTTTTCCCAAAGGTGTTGTCTCTTTTCCCCACAGAAAATTTCCTTACATTTCTTTGGAAAAAACCTGAGGGTAAAAAAGAGAAAAAATATTTAGCCCAGCTGATTTCTTTAGCTCCATACTTTTATTTTACTTCCACTTATTTATTTTTATCCTGCACCCCTGGTAGTGTTTGATTACAGGTTCCATGCTGGAGTGGACATGTTAAACTATGAGTATTTTTAGAAATACACTTTTTCACAGCTGACAGGACATTGAGGGGTTCTGGTTTTGGCAGTAGGCTGCTTGGTGACTTACACAAATCACTTTTATCTCACTCCTTCACAACTTACCTGTCTTATATGGAAGACAAAGACTTTTACTGATGCAGGTATTACTGTATAAAGGGGATGTGTCTATATTATGCAATCTCTTTCCAATCACAAAGCAGAAGCAGCTTGATATGACTTTTATGTCTAGCTGAAATTGATACACAGCAGTTGTATTTTGAGGGAGTCGAGCCAACTGCCCATGAAAGTGTGACCCTATAAAATCAACAGGATATGGTTCCCCCTTGACAGCACCTAAATGGAGAATGGCAGTGAAATCAGTGAAGTGGTTACGAGCTCCCTCCAGGTTTCAGCCCTGGGTGAACTTCTGAGTTATGGCCTAAGAGTTATGCACAGAAAACTGTTCTTCAAATTAAGTCTGACAAAGATCAAGGTGTTGGAGACAACTTGCAAACACATAAAAGAATTTTGTATGAATTTATATATTTTATACTATGACTGTTTTATACTATGACTGTAACCAAAAAATTGTTCAGACACCTTTGCTATCATCAGCCAAGTAACCAACACTGTGCCTGGTTCATAAGTGCTCAAACAAAACTGCAAAACAGGAAAAAAATGCAAGCTCAGTAGGGAAAATATGCTTTTTTCAGAGTTGAATTCTTAATAAAGTGAGATTAATTGGGCTGTATTGAGATGCAGGGATGCACAGGGATGGCTTCAGCTACGGGACTGAGTCAGACACGCTCTGATAGCTTTAGCTGCAAAATGGGAAATGTTATGGATGGCTCCTACTCGTTCATTTTGCCAAGGGCTATCATTGCCATGGCAGCTCAACAGACTGGGGCATGTGTCCAGCTGTCCCTTGTCACTGCCAGGCCCAGGGAGGGCAGAGCATGCCAAGATGCAGCGTTCCACCTTGGCAGCCCAGACACAAACACAGATTCTGCTCTAGAGTGGTAATTTCTGTGAGAGGAGTACCAGCTGCAACTTTTATTAGCAACATCTTAGGTTCCCTCAAGTATGTGCTCTGGGCTGTGCCAGGGAGCTTGACTGGGGGTCAGATGCTGATTACATGAGCAGTAGGAAGAATTGTGTTCATTAGAAACAGGTATTTTAAAACAAATCTGAAGAAAAACCTAATAATGGAAGTAAAAGACAGTTATCTACTTATTTTGTTTTCACTTTTCATAAAACCACTTTCTCTGGTTCTCAAAAAAAATTTGTTTAACATATGTGCAATGCTCCCTCCCTTACTGGGAGCATCTTCACATGTAGTATTATATAGCACCCACATTTAAAATGGGATCAGCATCTTGAGTATGACAAGAATCTCTTGATTCTGCTACAAGTAAAACAATTGTCATAGTTGTTTGGAAAGTCAATATAATTAATAATTAAACTAAACAGTGTATAAAATTAAAAGCTGCAAGTGTGAAAAAGACCTAATGCCAAAGTCAAATCCAAAAGTCACTCTAATTTCTTTGTGTGTTGAAGGCTGAAAACATATTATATAATATTAACTGGTCAGAAAAATAGGCTATTTAATTATTTTACCTTAATTGCTGTTAAAAAAGCAACCTCTGCCTGCCTTAGAAAAGATACTTCAAACTAGCTTCTTCTTCACAGTCTACTGACAGTTATAAATACAAGTAATATTTGTAGTTTTTGTAATCTCTCTGGTCCAAAAGCCCAGTGTGCCATATATTTGTCTCTGAATTACTACCATGCTTGCTGATAGCAAGCCTAATAATAGAAGAACTTGTATGTCCTTCTCAAATACTACATTTTAGTTAGAGCAGGATTTAAATTCATTGGGGTCTGTTCAGACTTTCATTGGATCTGCAAAGTATTCAGGGTAAAGGAAGCCTTTCAAAATATGAAATCAATACATGCATTCTGTGGCATCAGATGGTGGGGCCTCCTTTGATGCTGCTCTGCTCTCCTCTCCCAAGTACTTCATGTTCCACACCAAAGGCAATGCTTCACTTTGAACAACTGGAGTTCAAACTGTGCATAGAAAACATATTTAGATACTCTGAGTGCTTTCCCCTTCAGATGTATTAGGCTTTATAAAATTGCTGTTTTCCTTTAGCACTACTGCTGTTGAAATAATTTTAAAGTGTGGCACAGTACAAAATAAAATTGCACAAGTAATAGTGAGGCAGTTTAAAAGAATGAGGTAGATGCTATACTATGATCTATATAATAATGGAATTATATGTTGCAATTATCTAATAGATGGTATATTCTAATTGCTTTTAATGAATTGTCAGCAGTGTCTGTAATTTGTTTTAGATAGGCTTATGCCCTTAAAGTATTCTAACTACTAATATAATTCCCATCAAGTAATTCAGTGCTATATTTAAGTATTAATATATTTGGATTTAATTTAAAGATTGTAATTGATTCAGTAGTATAATACATTATTAATGTCTATTATTTAATGTAATTTATAATATCAAACATCTTGTTGATATTTTTAAATAAGAAAATAGATGAGTAGATCATTATACACTGTGAAATTAGGGAAATGAGAGAGATGCATCTTCTCCCTGTTATCTCTGTTTCTCTTTCTTCCTTTATTGCATTTTGTTTCACAAGATATTGAAGATCTAATGAATATTCAAATATATGCAAGTCCTATTGCAGCACCATACCTCATACACACAGAACACATACACCTTACATGCAATTCCATCCTACATTTATCTGCATTTACAGGACCTCAGTGTTTGTATCCATTGAAGATGAGTTTTTCTAGGATTTGTGTTTCTAAGTTGACCCAAGGAATTATCCAGATATAAAATTACAGAACATCTAATTAAGTTAGCTATCAAAAAGAGATGGAGAAACCTGTAAATTATCTTGCCTTCATCTCCTCACTCATCCTGCACCTGAAAACCAGCTCTCCTTTCTCCTTCCTATCCCCACTTGTAAGGCAGCAGGACATTCAGCTTTCTCATTCAACCTTTAGTGCAACTAATTGCTTGAAATTGCTCATTTTTTATACTTGGCACAATGTTACCTGAAGGAGCATCAAGCCTTGCTGTGATGTGACAATGTAATATAGAGAACTGCTCTTTCTCTGGGCCCCCATTTATATGAATTCCCACAACAACCAAATCCTTTCAGCATAACACTGGAGGTACTTGTTCCTCCTGATAATTTGTCAACTTTGTCTGTTCAGCAAATATTGTGGGGTAGGAAGTTTTTTTTGTATCATATCATATCAATCAAAATTGATTCTTGTAATACACATAATTCTGAGGGTTTGTTTTGTTTTTTTACCCCCAGTGGAAATACGAAACCTTTAACATTCAATTAGTTTCAAAACAGGCTGTGAGTATTGAATTAAACAATTAATATATTTAAGTACTTTGTAACATAATTGCAGTAAAAAAACCCAACACTTTAATCATTCAGAAAACAAAAATAAGATGCTGTAGTCTGTACTCAGTAAAACCCATTCTTGATATTTTAAAATTAATACAATATTTTACAATTGTCATTTTAAGTCTTCTACTCTCACTCTTTGAATTTTTCTAGGTCAATTTTATCACTCTCTGTTAGTATTACTCACTACCATGTTAAATACTAGACCATATAAAATTTTAAAAATATATTAATGGAGAAAATATATGGTTTTGTTTTGGGCTTTTTTTAGTGACCTAGATTTAGGAGAAAATCCAAAATTACTTTTGCATTTTAAATTGCACTTTCAGAATAATGGGAAAACACCACTTTAAAATGTTACCTTTCTATTTGTAGTCTGGGTGACTCAGCCTGTGGCTAGGAGAGATTTCCCCTTCTTTCCATGTTGATATTCTACCCATTAATTTGATATCCCTGTTCCTCAAAAGTTCACCTATGTACTTCTGTATCATTAAGTCAGTTCCTGGAGTCTGCATCAACCCCCCAACTGCTTTTGGGGGATCATGGCTGCATGTCAAATGAATGCTGACATTGCATTTGTATGTGAATGATGTATTTCTCAGAGAGGGTGAAGCCCTCTCTGGAAGTGCTTCTCTCTATCAGCTGTAAGGGAAGTAGCAAGGAAAATTTAACTAAATGCGTAATATTCCGATATCTAAAACTGCATTTGGAAACCACCTTTGAATTACAAACTGGAAAGTGCAGAGAGTAGCCAAACCTAATCTGAAGTCCTGAGTAGTTTTTTCCATACCTCCATCCCTCTGTGTTTGTTGGAGACACAGAACTGGCCATAACAATCGTGCAACTGTTACATGAATCAGTCACCAGGTAAAAAGGCATTAACTGCAAAGCTCTGCATCTGGCTAAATAAAGCAAAATGCTGGTAAAGTTCTGCAAAGATGAAGAACAAGACAGAAATGCCCTTCATTCCCAGTGTTCAGCAAAGCAACAGAAGGACACCAAGGAAATTCAAATTATGAAACATTCTTGATGAAATATTAATCAAACCATACTATGGTCTTAATTGCTATAATTTAACACCCTGTATGGTATAAATATTTTAGAAATGTGGTAAAATGGAACATTAGGAAGGGGTCAAGGGATAATAATATACATTAATCTTGATGGGTGGAGATGTATATCTCATACTTAATTTATGTTGATACTACAGTTCTGCATTCCTTTTTGAAGAGTAGAGTGTGGAATAAGTTATATGTATGCATCTCATATTGAGACATGCATGCTATGTATGCATGTGTAGATTTTTGTAGGTATTTATAAAGTATAGGGCTCTGGTGCATAGTACAGATATATAGGTATATAGATATAGATAGATGATATAGATATAGATGATATAGATATAGATATAGATACAGATACAGATATAGATAGATATAGATATAGATATAGATATAGATATAGATATAGATAGATATAGATGTATAAAATAATTTTAAAATATCTCCACAACTGCATGCTCTTCATTAGAAATCAGTCATGGATCCAGCAGTCTACAAAAGCAAGAGGGTCAAGGAAATATGCAAATCACTTTCTCACAAAATTATTTCCCGAGGAAGTCATTATCTGTACTGCCCTTGCAATAGCCACCTTCCTTTTTCAGTAGCAAATATTTCTTCTAAGGCTAGTTTCCATATATTGCCATGAAGGGGAAACCGTGGAAACAAACCTGTGCTATGGCCACAGTGTCAGGAAGGAGAAAGCATGGTTTTATTCACAGTCTTAGGGGCACTTTACAGCCTGTCTTGGTAGAACAGTGTCTGCCTGACACTGACAGCAGTCAGACAGAAGTCAGAAAACATTTCACTGAGCTTTTAACTCTCCTATAGATTTTTCACTCCATAAGAATGCTATTGTGATATTTTTTTCCCAAAAATAGCATGCAGAAATTGCTTGAAATTGCTGGCACTCTAATCGTGACCTGTGCCCATGTATGCATAAAGCAGATAGGCATTTCATTTACATTTCTCGAAAATTGTATGCAGTAATGATTCCTATGTGTTAAATTGCATAATCCATACTAGTCTGACAGTCTTACAAAGGCTGTGGGCCAATGTCTCCTTTTGAATGTATCAGTGCCAATGAAAGAGGTTATCATACCCTTGAGAGAGGTTACTGCTGTCATGTGCTGCTGGTGGAACTACTCCTGTGGTCACTCTCTAAACCATGTCAGTCAAAATTTACCAAGTAGGCTCAACTAGTTTAAATAGCAGATTTTTTTGCTAATGATGCACATTCTGAAAATACAAAGGATAAGGGGCTCATAAGAGTGTGTAGCTGGCATTTTGATGGACAGTGAACAGTTTTATCAGGAGGCCAGACTCCTGATTCACAGCTTTAGTCCACAGCCTTTCCCTGTCAATTCACCTGTCTTCTTTAGTTTCAGTATTTCTGCAGTTGCTTATGATTTCTTTTTAAAAATGCAGCATGACAAAATGCTTTTCTTTTGGGATGTAGGATTCTCACACAAAATGCACAGAGATCTGGGACACAGAACAGCGTTTTGCCCAATGAGAGGTTTATAATCAGATTTATAACCTGCTCAGATGGAACTGGCACCATGAGGAGTGGCACAGCCCAGGTAGCCTTTTCTACACTTTGAAGGGATGTCCTAAAAAATGTTTCCATAGTGGTGTTAGAGGAGGGATGGTGCCAGCAGAAACTCATTCCAATGTGCACTGGGTTAAACCTACCACAAGGGAGAGACTCCTCCATCACATCATTTACAGGATGGGAAAGCTTTGCCTTTGCTTCCAGTACTTCTGGGAGAACTGATCAGTGTCCTGTCCTGCCATTTCTCCTTATTTTAAACCCTGCTAATAAGTCTCTTCTGCCCCTAACAGTGAAATGGTGAAAGTGCTGCAGCTTTTAAAGGATTTATATGGCTTAGCTGAACAAATCACTTCCCATGCCAAAAAAATAAAAGAATGTTATGTGGATGGAGGCAGCTTTGGCATTCTCCTGTTCTGTTGCCTAACATCTATTCCTTATTATCTCTACCCCTCTGCCACCAATTACTGTCTCCACTCATTTGGTAGATACAAGCTCTTTTGCACAGGAACCACCTTTAAGTAGCATGTTTGGCATAGAGGTGCTGGCCCTGAAAAGCATTGTAGGTGAAGTTGTAATAATCATAATATTTTGAGTACTGCAAAGCAGCCATCCTTCACACACTCCAGTCTTTCCTGTTGCATCCTTCTCCTCATTCCCATCAAATGTGCATACCTGCAGACATAGGCACATTCAAATCCTGTAAAAATGCATTTAGGACACAGTTATCTCTATAGGCAAGCATTTATCTTACTTATTTTGCACTTCGTCCATCCAAGGATAAAAGTAATGGTTTTTTATTACATTCTTAAAGTTTATATTCTTCAAAAAATATTTGGCCTATATTTCTGAAATATAAGGGTTCTTCCATTCTTGCTGATTTTCAAGAATTCCTTTTTAAGGTATTGAAGTAGCCTCCAGAATTTTCATGAAAGCACAATTATAAGAAAACTGTTTTCTAAAAACTAACTGGATAAGTTAACATCATCTGTATTCATCTCATCTGAAAGCTTTATTGTGACTCTTGTTACTAGTGGCATCCTTGGTAATAAATATTTTCATTTTATTCTGAGGCACAGCAAATAGATTTTGTGAGTGAATGACCTTGTGCATTAGCTGTGCTATTCATGATTTAGTGAGCCAGTCAGTTGAAATATTGCTAATGTTTTTTGTGACTCAGTCTTGTTACATTTGTGCCACGAGGATGACATTAAGTGTAGTCGTAGATGAATAACAAATAACGTGTCTCGAAGTTGTGTTTTGGATCATTAAAGAAATGAACCTACAGGGTGCTGTTTTATTAACTGGGGAAATGACTGGGAACAAAATGACAGTTCTTGAATGTGTATTTATTAAAAATAACATTTGGCATGCTGAGAATTAGTGGTAGTGTCCATTAAATTTTTCATAAACCAGTGCAAATACACCACAGTGTCCATCCAAAGATTTTGACAGACTTTAAATAAGTGTAAGAATAATTCATACATTTCTTACTGTTTCAGGCTAAGACTCAAAATGGTGCAAGCAGGAGAATGCTAAAAAAGTAGAGCATAACAAAGATGAGGATTAATAATTAGATGCTAATATGGGTATTTTAAAATATTATGTATTATAATATGAAAGCAGGTCAGTGTGCTTTCCAGGGATACCCTAGGGAGGAATGGATTGCTTCTTTAAAAGTGCAGCTACTATTCTTGGATTTGTTTTCTGTTTCTTTTGTGTTAAAAAATAATGGAAACTCTAGAGAAAGTATCTTGTAGACTGATGGAGAGATGGTTTAGTCCCTTCCTTTGCCCCAGTAACACATCTGTTCTGAAGAAACCACAGGTCAGTTAAGTTCCAGATAACAGGGCTTCCTGAATTTCTACAAAGCTACAACCATAAGTATCAACTGCTGGATGACTTCAGTGGTTCTTTCTGCTTATTTAAAACTAATTAATCACAAAGAGGAGATGCAATGGATATCCTGAGAGATCAAAATGAGCTATATGGAAGGAGACTATTCAAATAGAAGGAAAAATCAGATACAAAACTAGAATATTAGCTACTCTTGAAAAGCTGAGCTACTGCTATTATCTGCTTGGGGTTTTTTTGGTAGTATTTTCAGCCCTAGAAAACTAAAGCAATCTGTTGAATTCTTGACTATAAATAAACAAGGCAGAAAACCTGTTCTTTTATACTGTTATTCCAATAACTTGTCTATTTAAAAAGGAAAAAGCTGTAGCCTTGAGCTTGTCTTATGGGCTGTTGCTTTTCACAAGTGGTGAAGGTGAGGAGGCCAAGAGTGCTCTGCATGGGGAGGGCAGAGGAAAATCCAGGTGATCTTTCTTGCCACCCCTCCCCTGGGACCAGGAATCTTGTTTTCTGGTTTTTAAATGTTAAGTTTGGACATATGATGGTGAACTTTGACATTAAGCTAAGGAGAACTTCAAAAAGGACAATTAATAGTTGATCTAGACATTAGCAATCATCCAGACATAACTCTGCAGAGAAGCACTGCCCTGGTAGTCACAGCACTTCAGTCTACCTGAACCTGCTCTCCTCCAGTTTCAGCTCAACATCCTGCAATTTGTTTCATCTGAATTTTCTTTCAGAGCTGAAACTTGTCAAGGAATATTTATGTGAACAAATTTTGATGTGAAAGTGGAATGACACTTCTTTTTTTTTTCATTTTCTGCTAACACCAGCTGAATTGGTACAACTTTTGCTATAAATAATGAATAAGTGTTTTAAGTATGCAAGAGAGTTGTTACACATATATGCACTGCACTCTGTCAAGTAATGTGCAGCATTGAATTGTCACTGTTAAAATGGTCAGGAGTTTTAAAAATTGGCACTGTTAAGCATTCATTGAAATATATTTTGTGTTTCTAAAGTATATACAACATATAACAACATATATATACATATATACACAGATACATGCATATGTACAACATATAACAAATGACACATATCCAGAGCATGGTTATTTTTGTTATTCCTCAAAACTCTTCATTTGATGGACACCAATCTGCTTATATTATTTAAGAGAATATTTTTGATAATGAGTTCCTGAAGCTCTGTCAAAAAGAAATTTTTAGGATAGATAAAGGTTTTTCATTCCTACAGTTCTAATTCATGTAAGCTGGGTTTGTTCATACTTCAGAAACAGAATCATCCTCACACCGCACCTCAAAAATACCTTTCTGGAGCCATGGCATTGTCTATTGATATGTTTTACTGCTGAAGTATTTTGGAGCTTGTATACATGTGTTTCTTATAAGGAAATACCTGTGGAAAAAAAATAGAATTGGTTAATGCAGCAGACCTTTCCAGGCATATATCTATATATATATCATAAATACACTATACCCATCTCAAGATGTGATAAGTAAATCTCTGGTGATATCTATTTACTTCTCTTGACAAGGCAGGGAATTTGACTGATTTCTTAGTTGAGACAGCAAATTTTGTAGAGATGGATCCCATAATGAAGCAAAAAAGCTCCAGAGAAATAAAAAAAAATGTCATTTTGTACATTCCAAACTCCTTTACTACAATTTAAATATCAGATTTTAGAATAGCAGTGTGCTCATTTTAAAGGAAAGTTAAAGGAAGATATACAATTGAGCAGTTATTTATTGAAGAAGTGAAAATAAGTCAATACAAGCAGTCATGCAGAAAGGATGTGTTTAAAATACATCCCTAATCTATGCAAAGACATAGGTACCTGAGGTCCTGCTGCATAAAATCATTGCTGCTCTGTCCTTAAATATCAACTGGGCAAGGGTGTAAGAGGTAGATGGTTTAGAGTGGGCAAAGTGACATTGTTTCAGTGAATTAGTTTAAAAATATACAGTTCTTGACAGTTATTCATGTATGGCCCAATTTCCCTCTTAGGGAAACATGTAGTGTTGCTACTTCCCTGACAAAGGGATTTTGTGTGTATTTTTTGTACAGAATTAAAGACAAACAGAGATGGAAAATTTCTTGTTTGTGAGCATGGAGATTTAGCTGCCTTGCACCAAACTCTGTGAGAATACAAAGGTGCACAGGGAATGGTGAGCATGGTCTGAATTTCCATCTGCTGGTTTTATTGGCTAGAGCAGGTTGTAAAAGATGTGTGCTCTCAAAATTGCTGGAGATGCAAACAATATTTTAAATTACTCCAGGCAGCAAGGTACTGCATCTGAACAGATTGAAAGCTGAAATGTTGATATCAGAAATTAAATTAATGCACATGAGATTGAAACAATATCTAATTAAAATCACTTGAAAAATGACTTGAAAATTGAATATGACAAAGTGTTTAGCAGGCTGTTGCTAGCACAGTGATGTGGCTTTGACTTTTCTGCAGCCATTTCCATTCCAGGCCTGACTGCCAGTTAAATAGAAATTACACATGAAGCAGCTATCTCGTGCCATCACCCTGTAAACACTGGAGGACAAAATACCTTCTGCCTGCAGCTTGTGTACTTGTTCCTCACTAATTGCATTGTGAAATTTAGTACAGGCACCCTTCTCATTTTATCTGGCCACTTGAACTGGTCATTCTTGTTCTGAGCTGATGCTTTCTGAATATTCCATGTTGTAGTTTTGACTTGCTGTGTATATACATGGCAGAGTGGCCCTGCCAAGGACAAAGGCACTCTCTCTGAACCATGCTATGAAGAAGCTTTCCAAATATTCAAGGGCCTTTGTATGGGAGGAGAAAGAAAAGTCTAACTTGAGGTAAATAAATGTAACATTTACTTGTCTTAGAGATACTTGTTAAAAAGCTAAAAACTGTAATAAGCACCATCTCTCTGGAATTCCCTTCCTCCTTTTCTCTTTCCTTTTCTCAGAGAGGAAAATAAATTAAATTCTTCTAAATGTGGCTCTTTGAAAGGGGCTTTGCAACAAGCTGATGGGAAAAAAACAGTGGTTGCAGAATTCATGTGACAGCCTACAGTAAATCTGAATTAGTTGCCCTCAGTTTATTGACTGGAGGTCCAGTCAATATAGTTAGCAAGTCTTAGAGCATGAATTGTCTCATTCTAAAATGGGCAGGTAATAGAGGTCAGAGGAATCATATGCCCATAAGTACTTTTTTTCCTACATTCAATTAAGTACAACACACACTCAAAGTCAGATATACACCAAAAATCAAGTTTTCCTTGTGAGTGATGCCATCTACCCAGAAACATTTTTCATATTTAAGGGTGGTTTCTTCTTTGGGGCAGGTAAATCCTGCAACAGCCTGGGACAAACTGGGGAGGCTTCCTGCTGCAACCCTTCCCTGGCTCCCCTTCCCTCACTCGTGCCAGTGTGTGCTCCCATGCAGTGGTGCTTGGCAGCCTGCTTGATAGAAAACCTTCTTCCAGAAGTGCAGTAATGAGGCTGGAGCTCTGCTCAGAGCCCTCCAGATCTTGCTCCTTCTAATAAGTGATGGGCTCTGAGGTTAAACCTGCCAAACCTACACACTCCAATTCCTGACCGTGCCACTGACAGATAACTCTGCTAAAGGAAATAAATGTTTGCCCTCAGAAAACACATCAGACCTCCCTCAGGTTAGTGAAGACTGAGCAGTGCCAATCCCTACCCTTAAACACTCAGCAGCACCCTCATCATGCTCTCTAATAGAGCAAAGCCATTAAGTTGTCCCCATTGTAATTTAGATCACAGAAGAGACTTCCACAGATTCTTTCAGGTTAAAATAACTGGTATACAGAGAGTAGGCAAAATTATTCCACTGTAGCTACGTGCTTAATTATATGGAATACTGCATAAATTGTCAAGTGCAAAGAATTATTCTGATAAATTAAAATACTAATTAAATAGGCTATTGCAGAATTTTGAGAACATTATAGGGCTCCGCTTCTTCAGGTAATTTGCATATCCTTCATCTAGTGAATTTAATTTAAAGGCCTCCCTTTTTGTGTGTTTGGAAGCTGTTTTTGTTTCAATGGAAGATTAAAAAATGGATTTATATGTTGCTAACTGGTTCAAGGGGGATTTTGTTGGGATTTTTTTCTTTTTTCTTTTTTTTTTTTTTTTTAATTTTGAATATCTGTTCTTATTATGCCTCTTTGCTGATGAGTTTGTCAGTTCTCCATTAGTATTATAGGACTTTAAACTATGGCCATAAAAAATAACTTTGATGAAATGTGCAATACACCATGTTACCCAGAATTGTAATTTCTACTTTCATAAAATTTGCAACTGAAACATCAGCTGCTGTGTTCTGGTATTTGAATAAAAACTAACAGTTAGTATGCTAAAATATTTTCAAAAATTTGGGCCAGTTTTCAGAGAATTAGTAGCCTGTTTTTAATATCTGAATACATTTTCCCACCACTTCTTCCATCTATCTATATTGACTGTGTCTTCTTGTTTTAAATTCTCCATTACAGTTCCCTATAGCATAGGGAAGGTTAAGTGGTTGTATTCACCATTCCAGAGCTTGAAGCAGCTGCTTGGTATGTAGTTGCTGCTTCAGCTTCAGCACCATTTTTGACAGAATTTCTTGACCTTCCTGGGCAGCTTGTGGAGTTCAAGGTCAGCTCAGATTCTCTGCTGTACACGCCTGTAGTGAGTGTGCCAGAGACTGTCGGCTGTGCCTCTCTCCACAGTCTGACACAGCCTGGGCTTGACCATTTTCCGGTTATGATTTAATCAATAACACCTCGTGCCTTCATGCCTCCTCATTTTGGCAGGGTTTGTGTAAGCATGGCTGTCAGACCTGTCCTTTGTGTTTCAGCCAATATCAAGGGGGAAAGCAGGGGTATTAAGTAAACCTTTTGTGTTGCTGTTTTTTAATATCAAAGCTTCAATAATTAATGTCTGCAGGAAACCTATGAAAAGGAGGTCAAATCTGTAATAGTAATTATAAAATTCAGCGATTCAGCAGACCCAATATTTTCTATTAACTGTTCATGTGGTAAGAAATTACACAGTGGGAGTTATGCTTTGTTGTTTACTTATAGCCATTTATTTTGCAGCCACTCTGCTGCGCAGTTTTCTTTATCCTAAGCTGCCAAAGAATCCTTTGTTGGACCATTCAGTTCCTTTGAAGAAGGCTGTGGAACTTTCTCATTCTATAAATCTATTTTTGCACTTGGTAAAAATCTGCCTTTAATGTGTTTTTTGGGTGTGAGGTGGTCAGTGTGGTAGCATGGCATATCTTTGCAAAGATTTATTTTTTTTTTTTTTAATTCGAACTGCACAAGATATACAATGATGCGAAACCTGGTTTCAAATTTCATGTTTCAACCAACTTGCCTTCACATGGTCCCTTTGACTCTGGGTGGAAAAAATATGTTTGTGAATGTATAAAGCATAGCACAGGTGTTAAGTATGTGAGTATTGCATGCAGGTTTTAGTTTGTCATTCAGCAAAACATGCATTTAAGCTTTCTTAGTTTGGGACTCCATGTTCCTCTCTGCTTAATCACCCTATTAAAAAGTGCAAAAATAAAAGTGTCTGGGTCTAAAAGGCATACAGAGCTCTCTTTTTTTAAATTGAGGGCAATATTCACCCCTTGAGGAAGGCATTCAGAAAAGTTTTTCTGTGTTAGAATTGCTAAAGATGTAACTTCTTGAGTCTTTGCATGTACAAACTCACAAAAATCACTCCATAAATGGTGAGATGGAGCCTAATGATCCGACTTACCTCTGGAATAAATGTGAGTCACTTGTGTTGCACTTTTGACAAACCAGTTCACAAAAATCTTCTAGAAATGTCTGCTGCAATCTGAGAGGTTTTGAATGTTTCAAATGGCAACAATTAAAGAGAATTTTTCACAAAAAAAAAAAAAAAAAAAAAAGAAGTTAATTTTCTTAAGTATTTTCATGTAAATTTACAATGATATGTCCTAGTATTTCTTGACCTTTCTGATTGGAAGGTTTGCTTTAGGCAAAAATTGAGAAGCAGCATCTATCAAATTTTGTTCATAATCAAAGAAAAGAGGTAGATGCCTGCAGATATGTGTAAGATGTGCGGGGTGACTCACCACATTAAATGTGCATCCCTTTCCAAAGACAGCAGAGAGAGCCCAGATGACTCACTTGGATTACAGGCAGCTAAAGGAAGGAGAGGTTAACAAGGCTGCAAGGCTTCACTGCTCTTCATAAATAAATCAAACCACGTGCCTGTGTTTTGGCCAGAGTCCACCTGACACAGTTTGCATCTAGAAGGTTAAAATCTTCCCATCCAGAATGGGATGGCATTACCCATGCACCCAGCCAGGAATAATCTCATCCTTGTGCTGCTCCCAGAATCATGGATGAGCACTGTTTTTTGAAGCTGCTAACAGTCACAGGCCAAAATCATATCAGACCATTTAAGTGAATGGGCAATTGTACAACAGTGCTCCAGCTCCTGCCCTGAGCGTGTTTGGGTTGCAAGTACGATTGGAGTCTTAGTCATTATTACCTTTATTTAACTGTTTTGTGCTGGGTTGCCTTATGCTAGTTTTTAATGATATAGATGCTGATAAAGAGAAAAAACTAAATTAAAAAAAACCCAAAAAAACCCAAAAAAAACCCCAAAAAAAAAAACCTTGTTCATTGCATCCTGGTGATGTGAAATACACTCTTTATTTTACCTGTGACATAAAAGTCTGTATCTGCTGTGAAGAGTCCTACACTGTTGTGGCAACCCACTGATCTACCCTTCAATGCAAGGAAGTGGGAAGTATCCTCAGAAAAGAACTTTCCAAACAAATTGTTAAATGTGTGTAATATGGTATAAAATATAATTAGCTTGGCTTTTTTTTTCACATAATAATGAGCAATTAATAGCATAAATATGCATTCAAAAAACAGAGTAGCAGAGTTAGTCTCAGGGAAAGATATTCCACAGATGGAATAGGTAGGAACTGTCATGAATATATTGATGAAGGAAAGAGGGTTGGTGGGAAATGCTGTAAAATCATACATATTCCAGATTTCCTTTAACTCTCTCAATCTTAATTTTTCATTACAGCCATAAACAAAGAGAAGCTTGAAAAAACAACTGGACTGAAAATTCTGCAGACTGGTGTGGGGGAGGTAAGTGGCTTTCAGGCATTTTGCATTCTCAAAAATATTTTCATTATTGGGATTTTTTAAAGAAATTCTGGAGCTCATGAACGTTTGTGAGCTACCAGTCTCATAGTGCTAAGGGCCTTTTTATGATACAGTTGCATCTGTCAAAATACAATCTGCTGCACAAATAGCACTGTATCCCACAGAGAAAAAAAAATACCATCCTTATGAGAAAAATGCAGCCAGCTTTAAGAAATGCAGTTTTTGCTTTGTTGTATCACAGGAAAAAAGTCCCCAAAGATGAGCACATCAACTGAAGTCATCATATTATTCCCCTTGGTTTTGATGGAGTGCTATCTCATCTAGGTCAGTGGAAGCTTGAATTTGGGGTAAAGAATCTTTAGATTTTAGAGAGAATCTGACATCTGAATGTCTCGCTTATTTTGGATGTAACTTGAAACATAAATAAAACATGTGTCTGTTATTATAGTGATATCACTAAGCAAAAACTCCACTAAGCAGTTCATCATTTATTAATAAACATGATGCTATCTGCTAAGAACCTTGTATGAACTACAGTTGATTGCTAATTCTCGTGCTAATTTTGTGTACACAGTTATCTCTTTTTTCCTTTTCATTTAAGTAATTTTGCTAGTGGTGAATGCTCACAGGGCTAGGCAAATGCCTTTTTCTCATGATTGCATTATTCTCAGTATTAAAAATAATGAATTACTAACTTCTAATATACTGAAGGAATAGGTTGTTTTCTTTCTTTACTGATTTTTGGGGTTTATATTTCTGATTTTTATCAATTTGTGCCTAAGAACTTAACTTGACAAGATCTGTGAGGTTCACTGTGCAACTTTATTCACATTATTGAAAGACTTGGTCCTGAAGAGGTAATAACACTGCAACCTGCTGTGATGCTGAGGGCTAAAGCTGAAGGAATTAGAACTTGGAAACAGAGATGGGTGAAATCATCAGAAGATAAAAGCCATCATCTCTCCTTAACTGATTTATCTAGGAATGTTTCTTACATGTGCATAACCTCAGAAACTGGGAAGTACATGCTGGGGCATGGCTGTGCCCCTCAGGCTGTGTCCTGACTTGAGGCCAGGCTGAAGTTTGTGGTTGTTCTGTCTGCAGACCCTGGTTTCTGTTAAATGACAGGAGAACCAGGATTGGGGTACAGGCTGTGGAAGCCAGACTCAAGGTCATTTTATCCAATGGGACTCATCAACGCTAATGAAATACCTCCATGTGTTTTGCCCAGTTCCAGTCATTGAATGGATTCCAGTCTGCTGAGAAATCAGCTGGAGAATGAAAGCCCACTTGAGATGCTTACTGTTAAATCAGTTTTTGTATTATATGTGGTCAATGGAGAAAGAATTCCCTTTTGGATAGCTGGAATGCAGGAAGTTTTCACCTGCTAATTGTGTCATTAATCCCCATTGTAGCAATAAGTTTCTGTAACCATGGTAGTCTAAGGATGTGCTGAAGCTATAAGCTTGAGGATTTCCTAGATTCTAAGAACAGCTAACAGAGTGGGAAAAATTGAAGATTTCTTAGGCCAGAGACCTCACCAGCCTGATTCTTGTGTTTGGTTTAGAAAAAATCACTGTAGAACTCACCTTCCATATATTTAGGCTGTCATAGCTTTTTATAAAAAACACTGATACAGCTTGAATTAATGAAGACTTTGACAGAATTTTGTGCTTTACTGAATGTGTATTATTAGCACAGGCAAAAACTGAAAACTGGTTAACCCAAGTGAAGCAGACATTTTAGCCTAAATATATTCTAGGTTATATCCAAAACAGGGTGATCAGCAGAGAAAGAACAAAGTGGATTTGACCAAGTAAGGTGATGGAAGAACATTTATTCAGCTGCTTATGTATTTTGTTGGATGTGAATTCTCCCAGCTGTGTACATTCCCCTTTCTAAGTCTTATCAGATTTGATTGTGTAGCTAATGAATACATTTCTGTGGTCTCACATAAACAAAAAATAGAGGAGTGCTGTAAACAAGCTGTTTCTCTGTTGATACAGTATCAGATTCAGGCTATTTCAGGTTAAATTTAACTATGGTAATCCAATTTTGAAGTTTCTGTTTTATTTACCCTGGTGAATAATTATTATTGAAATAATAGAAAGTATGTATTTAAAGATAATGAAGAAACTTCTTGTTGAATAAGTATTTCTTTTACTTCACACTGGAATTAGGAATGGAATTATATCTAATGGTGACACTAAATCAAAGTCAAGATGCTCTAATCAAAAGTACTTAGAAAAAACTTTAGTAGAGAATGAGAAATGACCTTTTTGTTTGGACAGCAGGTGAGATGCATGAAAAAGTTAATGGATATATAATCTTCACATGCAGGCCTGTAAAATAAAAAGGATTGATTTTGCAAGGCAATTTTCATATCTGAAATACCTCAAGAGAAATATAGCCCAGATGGCAATGGCAAATGGAGCTGCTGTCCAAACAAATGCAAGAACTCTGCTAAACTCAGCAGTAATTCATGTGTAGCTCTGGACAGTGGAATCTGTTTTAGGTGTCGATCTATGATAACAGGATTTGTGTCTCAGTAAGGAATGTGTGACACCAGTGACTTCCCAGGCCTTGGCTGTGCTAGAAGGAAACTGTCTCTTCCTCTGTGGAGATGAGAAATGCTTCTCAGAGCTCAATCTCTCTCTTTCTTTCCCCTGTCTCAAGAAAAACATTTCAAAAGCAACAACAGATTATAAAATTCACACCAAGCTTACTGAGCCGTTCAGTCAAGTCCAGGGAGGGCTGATGAATTGCTTTTATGTCACTGCATAAACATGTGCTATATAGTCATTAACAACATGGGTCTGGAGTCTACACAGCTGCAATGCAGTTCATCATCTTTATGTCATGTAAAAGATTTCCACTGCTTGTGATTCTTGCTGCTAGGCCTGAGTTAGCTGCATTGTGTCAGCGTAGGGCTGGCTCTGCTTTAGCAGGACTGAAAATGAGTTCCTAACTGCAACTTCAGAAGCTGCTTGTGTTTCAGGATGTTGGCGTAAAAGTTCTGTACATTTCATGGAAGGTGTGGATGATAAAGTGAAAAGCCTTGTCTGGACTGTGGGCAAGCAGAGCTTCCTTCAGGCCATTATAGAACAGACTTTACTGGTATTTCCAGAGCACATCCATCTCAACATCAAACATTTGCAACAGAATATTCAAGAGTACAGGGATCCAGAGAGTTAGACTGGAGTTTGTTATGATGTGTATCACTCTTAAAATGAGAATTGTTTTGACACTTATCTTGTTTGCATGAAGGCTGTTATACCAGAAAACCAGAATAACTGCTGTAGAGAAAACCAGTGCTGAGGTTGTGATCTTGAGGATCTGTGCATTGCTGTAGTACTGACTATCTCTGGAATTATATTTGCCAAGATATTTCTTTTTTATTTGCAGTTTTTCAGCACCTATAACAGGAGCTGGAAAAAAACTAAAATTAAAAAACCTGTAGAACTCCTCTACAGTATCCATGAGAGATTTGTTGGTCTCATTGCTCTGCATTTTTGTGCCACACAAATCCATCATGAGCATTTCACACCTTCTTGTTTATTCAGATACAATGAAGCTTTGAGGTATTTTCTTTTGATCTCCTACACATGAAATAAATCTCTGAAGTCCTGAGGTCATCTTCAGCTGTTCAGCTGAGTGTCTATGAGGGTGTGAATGCATGTTGTGTTATTTAGACATCTATTTGCATAATACCATGAAACACAATACTGGTAAAAAACTGAAGAGCTAAACAGCACTTAAGCAGGACCCATAACTTTGTTCTTCCCTTCCCCAACTTGATATGAAACACTGCTTGAGTTGAACTTGCTGCTCTGCGTGGCACTCCTGCAGATCTTGGGGACAACATTTTGTCTCACATCAGGGGAAAGCCTCCTTAGCAGCTGCACAGCTCCACCTGGCTCCTCCTGAGCTGAGCAATCAGCAGTGGCAGAAGCCCCAATCCCACACCATTATTCCACCTGGACTTGTGCCCAGGAGTTTCTCTCCAGCCCCAGGAAGTTCAGCAGACACCTGAGCCACAGCCCTGCACAGGAGTCACCCTGTCAGGTGTTCCTCCAGCATCCTTTAGGAACTTAACTACTTCTATCTCTTCACATAAACACTGTTGAATTATTATGGGAGCACAGAATTACTGTGATACAGATAAATGTTTATTCAGCTTTTGGCTGAAATTTGTTTTCAGAATAACAAGTCAGGCTCTCCAGTGGCTCAAGAAAGTGCAATCAGGTTTTGGGGTATAACAGTCTGTGATTTGAATAATCAATGAATAAGGCCTGAAACAAACCAAGGGAATGGCACTGTTCCTGTCTTGAACTGACAAACACCACCCACTTCAGAATAAGTTATACTAAATTACCTCTTTCAATTTCCCAGTAAGAATGCACAGAAGAAAATAATCATTGGAATCATAACTTCATTTGTAGCATTTGAATCACGGCTCTCATATGGCAGAGATAAAAATTAGAGCAGTTTTCTAAAGCAAATGGAAATAACCCAAAATGTATGCAAAATGAATGTTTCACCATACCTCTAGTTGTCCTAAAATAGAGCAGTGATATTTTGACATGTTTCAGGATATTCTCATTTATAGATATTTTGATAGGTGTAGAATTATGTTGATGTTGCATGAAGTGATGTTACTACAATAAAAAAATCTGCATTTTAAAATTCTAGTGAAGCTAGAGGACATAATAAGACAGACTTTCCAGTGATGTGCAAGCTTCTGAGGCAGGAGTCAGGTTTCCAGCTTCCTTAATGTTGCCAGATTTTGTCACTTATGCCTGTATATCCAGATTTTACCTAGAATGATACTGGATTGGAAATCCATAAAAAATTGGAGTGCAGAACTTGACAAATAATTTTCAGTTGTGGAAGAATGAGGTGTAAACCTTTTTTCTGATCTTTGACTACTAGGTAAAATGCTAAGTGCTGGGAACTTACCCCTGGGCAGTACCTGCTCCAGATCAGGAGCATTTGGCTTGCCAAGATGTCACAGTAGCTGAAGTAGATCCCAGGCTCATTTGGTCTTTACAAGCCAAAAGCTCCTGACCTGGAGCAGGTCCTGCCCAGGGGTACCCAGGATTGGAAGGGATGCTGTACCCAAGATCATTTAGATGAGGTAGGTCTGACCTACCATGGTGTAGGAACAGCAGCTGTACATGTACAAATACTCAAATTTTAGCCCAAGACACAGCTAAGTTTTTCACTGAAACCCTTCTTTTTTTCACCTGAAGCCCTTCTTTTACCAGGACTAATTAGGCTGAAGCTAGGCACAGGCACATGTGAGGGCAGACACCTCTGCACTACAGGTAAGCATTCTTAGACCAGAGAGGGCTTTTTCCCTGTGCCTGCCTTCAGCATTTTTTCTTACAAACCCCATGACTTAGAGATTAACAAGTTTATTTTTCCCTGTTATGTGAGATTGGAGTTCCCACAGTCAGCTCTTGCTGTTGGCTTTTGTGATCACTGTGGCTGTGTTGATGAGCAGCCAAACAGCTTTCCAGGAGGAGCAGTGTTTGGCGCCACATGCATTGTTGTGGGCAAGACATGGATCAGGTCACAGAGGGGTTCTTTGCCTTAAGGCATGCAACTTTAAGTCTATATATAGAAATAAGGATAATAACATTAAATAGAAAAACTTTTAAGTGTACAGTCCTTGAAATATTCTTGGTGAAGGCATAATGAGAAAGATTTGCCTTATCCCACACACACAAATCACAGATTCTAAAGCTGTGTAACCTTTAAAAAATAGTAGATTATGTTTTACACAGAATTCTAGTATACTACTTATGTGAATTCATATAGTACTTATGTGAAATTTTACTAACAGTGAATAATATCTCACTATTACAGTTTGTAAGTACACACAAATAGTGAAGTTATGCTGATCAGAGCTTAGTCACATAGTAGCATTGAGAAGTAACACTTTAATAAATTTGAGGAATAAAGATAAACAGAACATTAAATTTCTCCAAAGAGAATGATGAAGATCTATGGCTCATTTATTTAAGACCTTGTATGCTTTTGAAAAATGCATTCTAGCTAATATTTAGAGATAATGTTAATGCTATTTATTAACTATTCATTACAGTACATAGCCCACTAGAGGGCTGCTTTTCAAATAAATTGCATCCAGTATGTTAATAAAAGTGTTAAATGTTTAAAAACAAAATATATGCAGCAGAAATATATGTATCATTTTACCACATTATTTTGTCAACTATTTTTTGCTACTGCATGCTATATACAGAGTATACTAAGACAATATAAGTCATGGGCCCAAATCTAAAAACATTTAGAATATGCTTAGTTTTAAGTATATAGTTAGACATTTCTTTTAAGCTGTTGCTAAGTTTAGAGTTAAAGAGATGCCTGGATGCTCCTGAGACTGTCTTCTGTCACATATCACACCGTCTCTGGTTGTGGAGGGGCAAAGTTCCAATGTTTATCCCCTGTATTCGATTTGAATATTGCATAGCAGAGGTATTTTGACATCTGAATGACAGGTCACAGCTTCAGTTTGGAAATCATGTGTCAGTAGTAATTTCCTTTCTTGTGCTCTGATTGTGACAACGCCCTCCATCTTCTTTTACAAATTTTTAAAGAACACAAGGAAATGAGGATATTATAATGTAAAGAAAAACACAGCAAATCTGATTTTCAGAGAGAACTATCAGTCTATATTGATTTATGTTTTCCTCCTGAAACAGTATATAAAGCACAAGTATTCAAGTGTCACATTGGTTCATGAGTTCCTTTACAGTAGCACTGTGTGATTTAAAGGAGCAGAAGTGCCAAGTGATGTGGCAGTTGCCATGGCAACTACAGCAATTCAATTTTTATTCAGTATCATGTAAAATGAAACAAGATACAGTTTGCCTTGTGGCTTCAGGAACTTATGCATCCTACCAGTGCTGTTCCTTTTTGTCTTTTAACATTGTGCAGGTTAAAAAGTAGCATGGGTTTGTTTTAAGGATTTATCCTGGGTTTGTTTATCAATGGCTGTGTCATGCCATTGTTTTTAAAGCAGAGTTTCCCTTATAAACCATTATAAATCTGCAGAGAAAAGACTTAGATACTAAAACTGACTACATAGAGCAAACTGCAGGGTAATTCTGTTTAAGAATCAATGTTATTATTCACCTTAGCTGTGATTTGGAAACCTGAACTCAATATATTAATAAAGAATCTTTAAATAAGAGAACATGATTGTTTGTACTAGATATCTTATTGATTCATGAAATTCAGCAGCCTCTTTCTACCAACAGGCAGGTTATTATGACTCAAAGGAAAACAAAATCTTGGGTGTGTAATGGCTCAGCTGGGGAAGCTGCAGATTAAATTGTCCTAAACTGTCTGAAGTTTGAGGGATCAGAAATTGTAAAGAAGGGAGATTCTTCCTTCTCCACAAATAGGAGCTTGATCCTGGCAGAAACACATGGATTTCAAACAATCTCAAACACATATTTAACTATTTAAGGAGGGGAAGAAGTGGCAGATCCCAGTCTCTCAGCCCTCTCTCTAGAAGAGCCTGGGCAGGAAATGTTCCCATGTAGATCAACATGGAAAGACACCTGTCAGGACCTCTGCTCTGGGTCTGTAAGCATAGGAGAATAAGGATCTGATTCTGAGATTCAAACTTTGAGACATGCAACTCTCCTGCAGGAGCCCTTGACATCAGGGGCTCTGTAGCTGTATCAGAGCTGGTCAAATGAACAGGAACAGGACCCAGAGCCTGTCATGGTCCCACACTTGTCTCTAATGTCACGTTGTTGTCAGTCACTCACATTGTGTCCTGTGCCAATTAGGACTCTTCAGGCTGTCTGCTTCTCCACCTAAGCAAGATCCTGGCCAGGGACCATTCACAGCAGGCAGTTTCAGTGTGGTCACCTTTGGAGCACGGGTGTAAAGGCACATTAAAATTAAATAATAATAAAATTAAAACTTTAGCTGTGGCTTAAAAGAATTGTGCCATTTATTATAGGTTTTTAGTACTAAGCTTTAAGTACCTAAGTAAAAGTTAAGATCTTTGCTTTCTGGGAAGGCCTGATAGCACATTGTTATTCATCCTTCTCAGAATTGTTTTGCACTTGTACATCACTAATTTCCCACCCTCAAAGGCAACATGGCTGTAGCGTCCATTACTTCAAACTCCTTCAGAATGCAAGGCTTTATCTGTTAGACATATTAAAGCAATTTTTGTTAGAAAACTTTTAACAAGTTTCTAAATTTAAATGTGATGATTCCTGTTAAATTAGTCTGTTGGAGCTCCGTTTTGTTTCTTTTTTTTTGCATTAATCAGCAGACTTATCCCAATGAGATAGTTTTAAGATCTAGTTAAGAAAAATGTTGAAGTTGCATTGACTAAGTATTGTTTTAATTCTGTGTGCACTTTGACCAGTATCAAAGAGAAATACTGGGGGTTTTGTGTAATAAGAATGTAAACATACTTCACTGAATTACTAACTCAAAGTTTCTGTTGAAACAACAATGAAGTGGTTCCTGAACTGCAGAATGTCCCCAGCAGGTCTCTGTGTTCACTTTGGAACATGTAGGTATCTCTGATTTGGATTGCTGGCCGTTAGGCACAAGCATGGAGGAGATAACTGATAGATAAGGGAAAAACTGGTTGTCCTGGTTTTAAGGACAGGTATCTGCCAATAAAGGCAGAAGCTTCTCTTTGAAATGGAGAATGTAAACCCCCTCCCTCCAAATTATTATAAATTTGAAATTAAGGGGCTCTCAGGCAAAGATATGGGAATTAGGAATAACAATTCTTTACTGGAAAGATTAAAATAGAAATACAGAACAATCCCAAAAACACTGACAGTCAGAATACAGCCTGATACCCTGTCAGTCAGGGTGTTAGTAGAAGTCCCACTAAATGGTGGCTGCATCCTCCTGCAGTGGCACATGTTGTTCAGTTGGAGCAGTGCTCCTGTAGAAGGTGCAGTTTTCCTCTGAAGGTCCAGGGATGATATGGAAAAGTCCATTTTTCCTCTGGAATCCAGTGGAAAGATGGTACCTTGCTGTTCAAAATCTCAGTTTTTATCTAGGTAGGAGAGGCTTGGCTCCTCCCCTGGCTGGAGCATCTCCCAATGGCACGATGTGATTTTATCAGTCATACAGTGGGACTCAGTGGCCCAGCAGCAGATGATATCTTACTGGAGATGAGTGCCCCCCTGGTTTTAAAGATGGCCCATTAGCAGATAATGTGTGCCACGGAGATAAGGAATCACTGCCCCACCCAGCTTCAACAGATGGTGATAGAATACACATTTCTGGCCACATTCTGTATTGCAACCCAACACACTGGTAGATAGAGTGCAGCTCCAGCAAAACCCCCATTTCAGTGAAGAATTATTTGTGTTTGTGTACTGCACACCCAGACCTGGGGAGGGTGTGAGCACAGCACGGGCCTGGAAACAGCTCTGGGGTCAGTGTGACTGCTTTTGGTGCTGAGAGAGATCTGCCATGGGGGGATTTTTCAATGTGATCTGAGCATATTGAGAGTGTGGGTTTCAACACCTGTGACAAGGCAAAGGGACATGATTCTGTGACCCAGTCCATTAATGCCCAGGGACCACTGCAGCTGACAGCTGCTCACTGAGCACTCTGCTCTCACAAAGGAATGGAATTTTACAATTTGTCTGTCTGGTTCTTTACCTTCAGCAGGTAGAATAATGACTTCATTTTACAAATGTCAATGCTGGCTTTATGATATGGATTTCACTTGATTGTTAAACTATTAATTTGCAGATCTTTACTAAGTGAATGCAAACAAATTCTGGTCCTCAAAGCTCTGCTAATGCACAATGTTTGAATTTTAATTTTCAGTCCATCTTAGATTATGGTGATGAAAAACAATATTTAATCCCTCGTTAACACATGAATAAGCGGAAACTGTCATTTCCCACCAAACAATAATGGGATTATCTCAAGAACTGTCAGTTTATGTGAAAACATTATGTTGCCCAAATTTTCATAAAAATTAGCAGTGGGTAATATTCAAGATCAGAGCAATGGAAAGAGGGGAATCTGCATTCATGGTAATAAATATTCATATTTGTCTGCTCAGGAGATGAAAATCTAATCAAGGGGCTATTGATGCGCTGGCTTTTTTTTTTTTTTTTTTTTTTTTTTCTTTAACCAAGATGTTTCATCTAAATTGGGTTTGATATGGAAATTAGTCTTACTCCAAGTCCTCCAGGCCATGAGCATGCTGGGATAACACTGGAGGTGTCCGGTACATCAGATGTTGCTGCTGGCATCTGCTTCTACAGACAACAAACACAATAAAATAAAATAAAAAATTGACAACATCTCTAGGGTCAAGCTCCCAGTGGCTTAGGGTGTTGGGGGGGGGGGGGTGTTACCCCTAAACATTTTAATTTTATCCCAGTTAAATCCTCAGTACTGCAGGGTTAAAAATGACAGCATTTTTTGCTTTTGTTGACAATTACCATAAATCAGAAGACACTCTGCATGAAGCTTAATGAAATATGTATGATATAAAAATGGGAAGAAGATAAGTGCAGTTTGCTGCTTTAGGATTTTTGTGTGTATCTCTGTATCTGTGCATGCACATGCACAGCCTGAAGAGCTAACTTGTATTTTGTGTGCTGTGCACTGAACAGAAGAGTCATGCAGTTACTGATTGGACAACATACAAAAAATATATAATGTGAAAAAATGTATTATAATTTATCCAAAAGTGAGACTAATATGTTTTCTATATCAGTTATTTGTTCAACTAATATACTTGCATGTTAAAACACTCAGTTTAAAATATTGCTCCATACTTTGTTTTGTCTTTACTAGTATGAAAATCTGGTTTGTCCTAAAAGAACTGTTTGCCTTAAAATATTATTATTATTATTATTATTATTATTATTATTATTATTATTATTCTCATTATTATTTGCACACAGTATCTTCTTCACTGTGCTTCTCAGGGGTTTAATGACCTTTTTTTCCCAAAAAAATTAGACACATCATTAAGATCCTGATCCTATAAATAACCTCATATATATACATATATACACATACACACACACACACACACACACACACACATATATATGTGTGTGTATAAAGGAGGACATCCTTTTGTGGGAGGGTTTTGTGTTTTCTGACATTTACCTGACTGACCTGTGGGTGCTACTGTGGGACACTGGACAGTTCCATTCAGCTCCTGATTGTTGTGCACTCACCAGCAATGTGTGACTCAGTCCTCTTAAAACTCAAAATACCTTCACTGAATTTATTGAATTCCTGGAGAAACTGCCATACAAAAAGCATATTTTTTTTAGATTTGATACTGGGCAAAAAAATATACCAGCAACATTCAGCTATATTGCCTGTATCAGGAGAGAGCAGCTAGGCAGAGCCTGCTCTGAAAGAAAGAATATTCCTACAGACCATGAAAAGAGAATAGCTAGAATACAAGTATTGCTTGTTCTGGGGATTGCACCCTTTCTTTATGAAATCTATACTGAATAGAAATATAGAGATATGGCTTGTTTCAGAATTCCAGTAATTTGTGCAATAAATTGTTGTGAGGCAAGTATAAGCAGCCTGCCGAGTGTGGTGTGCATGTATTGGCAGACCTGATATCTTTAACTGAACAATCTGTGCTGGCATCTTTGTCCAAAATGTTTTTCAGAGACTTTATCTTCCTAATCAATTCCTTTGCCAAGCTTAAAAAAAGAGAAAGGAAATAGCATATATAGCAGATGGATGTTCAGCTGTACAGGTGTCTGGTGTGCAGGTGCCAGATAATGCAAGGTAGATATTTTCTGGGAAATTCCATTACTTGTTCCTAAAAGAAAGAGTCAGTCATTCCTCTAGTGCTACCTGCTCCAGCAAGATGCACACCTGGGAGCATTAATGGCCCCTCTTAACTCTTTGATCCTATTTGATCAGAGTGGTTCTTAGGGACCTGCCTTTTTTCTCTTTGCCTTTTCCTAAGACACTAAATTGACTCTGAAGTTCATCAGTTTCTGCAGCAGAACAGCAGCAGCCTGCGTTGAGGTTAGGCAGCATCATTTGAGCCAAGTTCTTCTTTATTCACTTCAGCTTCTTACATGTTTTGCTATTAATTTTAGCATAATAATTGTTTCTTCATGGAGAAAATTGCTAATCCTTCATATAAGCAACCTTAGCTAAAATAGATGGATATGTAGGAAAAATGACCAAATCAGTTTTAGTAGCTTCTACTGAAATGCTGATTTGAGTTTGTTTTAAGTAGAGAGATTATGATTAGAGAAGCATCAATCATAGAATCACAGAATCATAGAATGGTTGGGGTTGGAAGGAACCTTAAAGATCATCCAGTTCCAAATCTCCTGTCATGGACAGGGACACCTTCCACTAGATCAGGTGGCTGAAACCCCATCCAGCCTTAAATATTTAAGCCACATATATATTAAGCCATAATACATCTCAAAGCAGTATCTGGAAATAAGCAATGTAGTGCTACTTGTAAGCAATGTGTCCAGTATCATGTGAGTGCTCACACCACTGACCTGCAGCCCATTGTAACTTTTTAAGGTGGCTGTGTAGTAATATCCTCAGGTTCTTACCTTTGGTAAGAGAGAGGCTTCAGGTGCTTCATGGAGCTCAGCTGTGGTCCTGGCTCCCATTTCCAGCCACCTTCATGCAGGAGCTGCTCCTGCACACTGCTGAAGTATCACAGGCAGCTGCAGGATGTGCTCTCTGACTTCCACCACAAAAGTACCACGTGCACACTTGGCAGTGCTCAGCAAGGGACAGTTCTGTGTGCTGCAGAGCTTGTTGATATTGTGGAGAATTACTGTTTTCCCATTTGGATGAAATTTTTTCATGAGAGAAACACAGCAGAGACCCAGATTGAGGGAAGGTATAGGCCCTCATGCAGAAGGAGGGACACCCTGATTTTCTGCATGGCTCTTCTCTGTGGGCTGAGCATTAGCTTCCTGGAATTCTCTTTTTTAGCTATTTTAGTATTCCAGATAGCTTGTGAGACTCTGGGACAGGTATTTGTTCAACATAGCTCCTGGTTTATATCAAGATTCTTGTTCTGAGTCAGATGGGTGAAGGCTTGGACTTCAGTTTCCCATAGGAGTGCTCTGACACTAAACTATAGATAGTGGTAAAGCTTCCTGTCAACTGAACATTAACAAAAAATTGTGCTCTTGACATGAAAAGAAATTTCAAAGTTTCACTAAAACTTACGTGGACCTATTAAAAAATTATTCTGCAGCAAATTGATATTTCTTTGCATAAATCATTTAATTGAAAAAAGGCTGAGTAGTTTTGATTAACAGGAGCATTACAGTAATGCTTTCTAGACAGGATTGGGATCTCACTGGGTACCTGCCCACACATAAAGTGACAGGAAAGCTGTGTATTTCAGTGATTAAGATAATCACTGAAAAAGACAAGATTAGGAAAGAAAGGGAATAAGAATTATCACCTTTCTCATTTTGAAATTAAGTATACAAGCTATAAAGATATTGAATGAAATTACCCAGATTTAAAAACAAGACCATGAGAAATTTTTAGAATTCAAAGTCCTATCCAGTTTTGGAACCAGACACTCACCTTTCCTGCCCATTGGTGTGGTTCCAGAAGCATCAGGATGGAAGCTTATCTTCAGACTTGACTTAACAAAATGCTTTAATAATCCTAGCTATGAAATGATAGAAGCTGATCTTGGATTTTACAATAAGAGGCAAAGTGGTTGTGATACTGTATGTTATGTAAATTATATGCAAAGTATATTGGCATGCAGATTTGAACGCTAAAAGGAAAAATCATTCTTTTCTAAACCAGAGAAGAGAGTTTTTCACCCAGATAAGCCAGAATCTGCAGATAATTTTTTTTTAACATACTCATGATGTTTCATCACATCTTTAAACATATAATAAATATATAAAATAAAAATCATTTTTCCTCCTTTCTAAATAAGTTCAATTTCTCTACTTTTCTGGTACCAAGTAGGCAAAAATGCTAAAAGTCTGTCAGATAGATTAGATCATATCAGGATTCCATAATATTTAAAAATATATTATTAATGTGTGAAATTTTAAATTGCCATTTTAATACTTTACTATTTGGTTTCAACAGTCAAAGCCTGGAGTAGATCCAGATGTTTGTGACCCTGTTGGTCAGTAACATCCACAGTGGCTAATACCATGTTGTTATTGCAGGTTTTATCCATTAGACAATGAAATGTTCCTCTCTCTATTGACATGTTGAACTTTGGAAACACTAATGGGCAGATACAGAATATTTCAGGAATAAGTAATGTTCACAGGGCATGACAAGACACACCTGGTTGTCCCTCTGGCTCACCAATAACACAACAGTGCTATTAACCATACTTTGTTAGGTGTGACAAGGGAAAATAGAACAATAGTGGCTGTGTCTGCTGTCTTTTCTCTGTTTTATCTTTTTCATTTTGAGCTTGAGTTTTGTGCCAGACTAATAGCTGGTGGCAATGGTCTGGGGAAATGAAACTTTTGCTAAGATTAGGGAATGTGCAGAAAACAATGTGTGAAATCCTGATTTGACAAGGATGAACAGACTGGTGAGGGCACTGAGACATTTTGTGAAGTGAAACCATATTTATACCCAACGTGCCTTGGAAAAAATGGTAACAGAGGTGCTAAAAGATTCTACCTAGGAGACAATAGAATGACATCCTCATTATACCAGTCAGGGAATAAAGGAAATGTGGAGTTTATTCTGCCCTTTCTGATTACTGGTAGCTTATATTAATTGGTGGTAGTGGACCAATGTGTGTGTTGTTGTGCTCTGGGGTGATTATCCTTGTGAGACTGTAAGTTCAACAGTTGTCATGTGATTTGGAGTTGCAGACTGGCAATTTTCGTAATTGAATCTTGGGAAATAAACAAAATATGGCAACTTGATGCATTTTGAGCAATTAAATTTCTGCTGAATTTTCTGCTTTATCCTGGGGACTTCCAGATTCTCAGCCAAATTCTCTCTGATTAAGAATGCAAATAACCCAAAGAAACAGAAGAAGGAAGCCATCTTCAATATATTTATATATCACAACAGTATACTGTATTGGCACCTGTCTTTCATTTAAAACATAATCTAAAAATTCTGCCATCAGAGCACAAGTCAGGAGACCAGAATGAAAAATTGTGTCACCTGTGGCTTTTCTGGCTCAGAGAACAGGAACCACAGAATTTCTCTGTAGTAAAATTGCTTGTTTGCAGGGTTTGAATTCAGTACTCCTGCCCAGCCCATTCAGAACATACAGCTTTCAGAGCAAGGTCTCTTCCTTACTTTGTGCCAGGTCTCTAATATGCTTATTATTAATTACTGTGTTGTGGCAGGTACAGGGAACCCCCAGGCTGCACTGTCTCATGCTAAATACCTGACAGATCAGCAGATGCTCAGGGGTTTGCTGGATCACTTCCTGAGAAGGTAAATGGTACATGCAAGTTATTTCTTGGGTGCAATGCTGCTCATTTACAGAAACTTTACCCCAGCTCTCGTTTCAAGGGGCACTGGAGGAGTGGGCAGTGGCAGATCTGTGGTTTCCAGGATCTCAGTCCATAAGACTGGCTCTGGCTTTTCCCAAGGCTTTGAAAGACTGGCTCACAGTCTCCTGCACCCTTACCCTCCAGTGAGATATGAGCCCACTGATTAGAAAAGTGACACTATCCACACCAAACTTAGTTGTACAGACACTTAACTGAATCATCTGTGATAGGAGTGTAGTCAGCTGGGCTCTATAATCAGCAGAGTCCAGCTATGATTGGAACTGCCTTTTATATCCATTGCTGATTAGAGGGAAAGACAAAGCTGGGGCTGTGTAGTTAAATGGAATTCAATTTAAAAGCTAAGACTGAATAGGTTTCTTGACATCTAAGGTGTCAAGATGATTCTGTCATATAAATAACTAGGTAAACTAGGATATCACAGTGTTCAGTGTTGGCTGAAGATGCAAGTGGTGCAAATAATGCTCACAGAACCCCATGTCAGTCTGGTAAGCCTGTCCTGGGGATCCCTGATTGATCTTCAACCATTTGTGGCCATCTTTGACAGAGCACTGAGCCTGTGTCTGCAGTGTGAGCATACTGAGCTTGAGCAGTCAGATCTCAAAGTCCAGCAGGTCTCCCAACCCTTGTGCATTTCTAAGAGTCCATATAAGAGCTCTTTAGTTCTGTTCTACACTTCATGTAGCCCATGCATTGATGGCCCAGTCAGTGTTCTACCTTCCAGGGGAACCCTCTGACTGCTGCTGGCTTAAGCAGTGAATAGTCTGTAGTCTGCATTAGCTTCATAACTGATCAAGAGCCTTTTCTAGTATCCTGAAACCCTCTCTTTACAGACAAATTCCCTAATATTAACTTTTGAACACAAACAGAATAAAAAGTTCATTCTTTTTTGGCTGATGTTGAGAAGTGCTATGGGGTCAGCCATGCTGACAAGACACTTTGCAAGGGAAGAGGAAGGCTTTTGTGGTATCTAAAGGATGTTCCTTATTTTCCTTTTTACTTTGTGTTAAAGATGTATGACTTCCCAGTCAGTGCAACTTGCAGTGTGCCTTTTTCCAAATTAGAAAAACCAAACAAGCTGTTTCTCAAAACATTTGTTGGGCAGTTTGTTGCATCCAGATGTGAGTGATGTATGCCATGGAGAGAGCCCTGGCTGATGCCAGCACAGGAGATGAGTGATGGGGATACAAAAATAATGATGCCACTCAAAGTGTATGCAAACAACTCTGCTTCTCTTCTAGTAGTATAGAAACCCCTGGAGCATCCTCGAATCTCAAAGCTAACTCAGAAGAAAAAGATAATAATTGTGTCATCTCTTATTTTTGTTCTTTCTCTCCAGTGCTTCCTCATCCCTTCCTAGGGGATGGTAAGGAGACCTTACCATGAAGAAAATGTCTATATGAGTTCATATAGTTCATAAACCTGAGAGCAGCTGACTCTTGTTTGTGCTCACCACAAACCTGAGGCTTTTTATGTTTAAGCAGCTGTGGTTCCCTCAGGTTGTCTGGATGATCCAGAAGAGGGAGACAACTCTCCCACACTGTAAAATTCAGAAGTTTAGAAGGATGAAATACCTTTGAATTTATCTTTATTGCTTTTAAATAATTTACTTGAGAGTGTATGATTTTCCAGGGCAAGGGAATCATTACAGGTCATTGTTAGAAGTCACCAAGTATTTTTGCCAAAATATTTTGCAGTTTATGGATACTACATTGAATGCTAAGCAGTTGGATAGAAAAATTAAACCTATACCTTCCTGCCAGAATTTTCCATGTAGTTCTTGGTATTGGGGATGTCTTCCCTGTTTTGATTTTAGACTTTTAATTTCTATTCTATTCTATTCAGAACAAGTCAGTATAATATTTCCTCAAAAGCTGTTTACTGAATTGATTTAGCATTCATTTTTATTTAATATTAACTTGGTGAATGAAAATAAAGGAAAAAATGCTCAAATGGAATTGAATTTCAGGTTTCTATCAAACATATAAATGTGATAGTGTGAAATAGAGAGTAAAAAGTATTAAAAAATTGTAGAAGGGAAGCACTGCTCCTATATGCCAGTAGATATCTGTTCCTCATTGATTTTCAGAGTCAGCTTCCAGTCATCTGACTCTTTACATCTTATGAAATATAATGCAATATATAAAAATAAATCAGCTGGATTGCAGCATGCAGCATTATGATGTCAAGGGTAAATGAACCCATTGAAAAAGCAACAGATGCACTTCATTGATTGCATTTTTTCAGATTTTATCAACCAGCGTGCAGATTTCGTCTGTCTAAACACAATGTAGTCACCATTTATCTCCTATAAAATCAGTCAAAACAGAAACTCCTTTGTAATCAGTTTGCCTCAGTGATGGTTTGGGTGGTGGTGGTGCTGGCAGAGGGAATCACTTTCCCCCAGCAGTTCTCAGCCAGCCAATGCACAATCTTATCAGGGGTTACCTAGCAACTGTATGCTGCTGTTAGTTGAAGTATAATGATTAGTTAATAGCCCATGACTTCACAGGTTACTGTCTTTACAATTACACAGAAGTATTTAGCATTTGATTTCTTCTGAAAACCCCTTCTCATACAGAAGTTAATACCAGGTCAGATTGTGACTGGCGCTTATCTCACCAGTATAGAGTTAGCAGTAAGTGCTTCCTGTCCTCCACCTTCCCCATCATATTTTATGTCTTTCAGATGATTGTTACAACTTAAGTACATTACCAAGGGAAAATTATGAAATATCAAAAAGAAATATCTGTGCAATTTTCTGGGACTTTTCATAATTTAAATTTTACCTGCAAATTGCTTGATGAACTGCCTGTTTTCATCTCCCATGTCATACTAGGACTGGGCAGGAGAAAAGATCTTTCATATGCAGCAGTATCATGGGGCACGTTCATGACCCACTATTTCAGATATTACAACATGGTATAAGTGGGACTTGACTGTCACATGGTTAGCTCAAGCCTTCAGCAGTGCTTGGGTGTTTTGATACAACCCTTCACATGGTATTTTTTTCTTGAGGTACCTTTTTACCCTTTTTTTTTAACCTAATAACTTTTATTAAAACCGTGCCATTTTCTCATTGGTTTTTGTTTTGTTTTGTTTTGTTTTGGGGGGGGGGGGGTTGTTTGCTTGCTTGTTTTGGGGTTTTTTTTTTTTTTTTTGTTTGTTTTTTGTTTGGAGGTTTTTTTTTTTGGTTGGTTAGTTTTTTGTCTTTGATTGTTTTTTTTTTTTTTTTACAGTAAGCTCTTTTTTTTTTTTTTTTCAAAGATCAATTAGCTCTGAGGGTGTTTTTTCATCAAATATCTAAAATCCTCTAAATCCTCTCTCTTTTCTGTATGATGCAATTATACAATTTGGAACAGTGCATTCTCTAGATTAGCAGGAAAAGCCCAGGTGAGACAGCCATCCTTCAGGCGTGCACTGTGCCTTTTTTCTTTCTGTGGCCCAAATGACTGTAATGCCCATCCATGCTGACTGCAAGGTTGTTTCTATTTTTATGGTGAAGTTTCCTCATATTGCTGTCATATTTCAAAGCCAGTTTGTTTCTACAAGCATCTGGAGAAGTAAAAACGAAGTTTTGAGAACATTGTCTGACGGGACCCCTGGTCCATCTTGTCTCATCATCTGCTCAAAATGGGGTGGTTACCACCACTGTATCCAATTTCCTTTCTGGACTGGCACTTTGAGTGCCATCATTAGAAGATGAGGGCAAATTTTTGAAGGCAGAAGGAAAAGGCAGGAATTGCCACCAAGATCATCCTTTGGGTGCTACTAGCTTTTTTGTGCAATCCAGTCTCATGCCTTTTCCAAGGATTTCTTTTCTATCCTCTTAGTCTTTTGCTGACTGATGGCGGTATTGGTGTGTCCCTGGGAGAACCATCCTGGTTCTGGCATTCCTGCCATCTGGCACATGATAAATAATGATGAGTTCTCTTTGTCTTCCTTCACCTGCTCAAAGCCATGCATCAAATGCTCTGCATGTAATAAATGTATCTGCCACAGATGTCTGGGGTGGCAATCCCCCATAATCACACAGAATCTTCTTTTCCTGTCCTGCCAGGCCTGTGCAGAGTGAGAAATGCCATCATTTTCATGGCTTTCTCTATACCTTGTGGATTGGCTGGTTGAACTAGCTTGACAAACAAACAAAGTTCCCCGCAGCTGTTTTCCTTCTGTGTATCACCAGGGGCTTTGCATGAGTGTGCAGTCTTGTTTGATCCTAGAGAAACTTTTAGAATTCTCTAGAAATGTTCTGGACACAGTCAGTGACAGCTTATTCCTCTGTTCCTGCTTCCAGGAGCTCAGGACCGTGTGCCTACAACAGCTGCAATTGAAAATGCTGAGAAAAAAATGGAGGAAATGCTTTGATTAGGTTTCAAACAAATCATTAGGATGGAAGATAAAGCACAGATAGTAGAAAGTATTACACCCATCTGTTCCTAAAGACAAGGAAAAGACAAGGAAAATTAAGGAGCTTTCCTACAGTCCTTAGGGTCACTTCCTTGGTCTAATTCCATGTCACAAACACCACCTGGCAGCTATCCCAAAAGGAAGAGCACAACCTTGCTTGCCAATGCCCTGCTAAAAAGAGCTGTCCCCTTTGAGAGCAGTTGGTGTAGCTGCCCATGGCATTGCCATGGTCTCTTCAGGGGATCCTCTGGGATTTTGGTGTGGACTCCTTGAGCACAACCTTAGTCTGAGTTTCAAACACTCACCACACAGCCTTTACTAGTCTTAAAAGCACAGACCAGGTTTCATATAATTTACCTCAGGTTCAGGGCTTTCTTAAAGCTTCAACAAACTGCAGTTGGTGTGCCACAGATCTGTGCAAGTTATTCTTAAAAGCACAGGTAAGAGCAGAAAGAGCTTTGTTCTGTTTGTCTATTTTAATGGGACTTAAAAATGCTACTAATGGTTATAAGGTCTATGAAAATTCACAAAGAGATAAATATACAAAATAAATTTATTTCTATTGTGAACTGAGGAAAAAAATTACAAGTTTATTATAAATTTTATGCTCTTACTGTAATTCCTATTCCATGGACTACAAATATCTGCAACACAAGTCCAATTCCTATTGACATGTTAGTGTAAGCTAAAACCCAATCCTTTTGTAACTTAATAAAATTTAAAGTGGTTTATGGGTGCAAGGGCTTATTATTATTAATTGTAACAGAACAATAATTTCCATAATCTAGTATCTAGCAATTTTAAGCTTTGATGTCATTAATAGGCTCAGATTTTGTTACTGTTGGGAAGGACTCTTTTAAAGACAGCTGCTGTGGTTTCTGAATGGAGATCATAAATGTTGGGTTAGAATATCACAATGATTTATGTGGCTTTGGAGATATTTTATCATACAGTACTAAATATAAACTGCAGGTACAACAGATGGCTTTTGCCATACAATCCATTTATGCTTCATTCTCTAATGTGTGGTTATCACTCCATGTATACAGGATGTTTTGTCTTGCAGAAGTTTTCCTAAAGAATTGCAGCAGTATTCATGCTGTCATTTATTAAGCAGCAGCCCCAGACCACAAAGTGGTGCTGCACCATGGCAGCTGCCATTCTCCACAAAAATAGCATTTTTCATGTGTCTGGTTCTTTCTCTCAGTCAGATCCACAGCAACTTTAAATCATTCATCTCTTTCTTTGTGCTTTGAGGGGCAAATATAGCTGGAGATTGACTGAAGGACCATTTCAGCCTGTTTGGGTTTCTTAAAGAAGCACCATGTTCATTTGTAAAGTGGTTGATCAGTCTAGTGAAAGGAGCTGTTGCTACATCCCTGCCTCATTAGCTTTTTAACTGACTGTGTTGGATGTGAGCCCTGCTTGAAAGTACAGGGAGGTGTTTTGCTTCTGATTTCATCAAAAGCAGCTTTCAAGCAGCAGCATGAAGATACGGGAAATTATTTGTTAAATTAAGCTAGTAAGACCAAAACTGGGACCAAAGACTCTGGTCTCTCATTCCCATGTTCAGATATCCTTGGTTATTCTTTTCAAATAAGTGGTGTTGAAATCCTAGCAGGCAGATTTGGAGTTACTGATGCCATTTAGAATGGAGCTCCCTGTCACCCTCAGGAGAGTGCACACAGCCCTGGGCCGTGTGCTGGGGAAGCAGTCTCTTGTTAGTAAGTGACAACATCACATGCACAGCTCTTCTGGCACTGGTCACATTGTTTTTCAATTTGATGTGAGCATATTATTTAACACTGACTGCACTAAGGGTTTTTTAGCTCCCAGAAGAGTATTTTACTGCATGTTTGATCCTCTTTTTATTGCCACATTTCACACTCAACAAAAGCTTTGAACTGAAAGCCTCTGTATCCATTGGCATTGGATAACAGCAGGTTTCATTCCCTTCTTTTACACACCTGTTTTACAGCACCTAAGTGAATAATTTTAAGAATAGAGCCTATATATCCAAATCCCTCCAAAACCTGAATCATTCTAGATACAAATATCAAATAAATATCAAGTGATTTATCTGAAATCTGTGCTGTGTGCTCTGACAAACATGTTTGTCTGGCAGGTGTGAGTAGCACCTGCCCCTGACACCTATGCTTTACCTGCACTCATGAACTCTTTGTGGTCTCCTTTTGAAAACTATATTTCCTGTGAAAGGACTTGTCACAAGTTAAATTATCTGTGAGATCATTAACTCTGCCTCCATCCTAGTGTTAAATTCATAACAATTTCTGCCAACTCTCAGTATCAACAAGGATGTTTAATGAAACTCTTACAGTAGTAAAACTACATCATCTTGGCATAGGTGATGATGAGTCAGAAGACAGCCCTGGACCATACCATTAACTTATCAGCTAGAGAATTCCTACTGGACACACCCCTGCTTGTAGGGTTTTT
This sequence comes from Muscicapa striata striata, assembly GCA_030060385.1. Classification (NCBI taxonomy): domain Eukaryota; kingdom Metazoa; phylum Chordata; class Aves; order Passeriformes; family Muscicapidae; genus Muscicapa; species Muscicapa striata. The sequence goes on from JAREIS010000089.1 coordinate 1,865,742, forward strand.
GACTTTTTCTTTATTCTTATTTTTAATCTAAAAGACTAAACTTTGGCCTGAACTGGTATTTCTGTTGACATAAAAGATGACTGAGTTTGCATTCAGGTCTGGAGTTTATTTCTTGCAGGGTTCTTGCAGATCTTACAGTAAGGCATTTTAAACAACACCTATCTAAATGAATAATCTTGTTTTGCAGGTCACAGTGTAAAGATTTTTCTTCCTGTGGCATTTATTTTGCCTGATATTTTCATTCTCTTGTTGTGTAACTAAATCCATCATTTAAATGTGCCCAGTGTGAAAAAGAGATCAAGATGCAAACACTACCAGTATTTTAACAAAGGCTTTGTTTGACTAGCAGGAAGATGAATGAATATCCAAAAGTTCGAAACATACAAAGGGTAATCAGGAAAATTCTATGAGAAAGTGGCCATTGTGACAAATTTACCTTCCTAATTTATGAAGATGGGACAGTGGATTCTATATGCCACCATTTAGGCATCTGCTTTCTGCCTTGCTCTGCAGTATGCATTTAAATGTTACATCTTCACCATCCAAGTGCAAAAAACCACTGCAAAATTGGCACATAGTGCAGCAGGAGATAGTGTGTCCCTATTTTCAGCTCCTTGGATGTATCAGAGTGGAAGCTAGTGGCTCAGTGTAGGATGTTACTCTGCAGAACCTGAGGGTGAGCTCTGGTCTGGGGAGCAGGCAGGAGACAAACTTCTCTGTTTCTGCCTGGAAGGGATGCTGAGCAGCTGTAAACTGTGCTCAAGAGCTTTATGGTGCAGATCTGTGAGCATTATTTAAAAAAAAAAACAACAACAAAAAAAACCAAACAAACAAACAAAAAAAAAAAACAAATGTAGAATTTAAATGGCCATTGCAAAACAAAGCTAAGCAAAACTGCCTGCAGTCCCATCAGTGACCCTTGCTGAACTTCTAATGCTGGGGCACTCAGTGTACACTGACTCCAGCTCAGCCTCTGTTTTCACCCACTCTGTTTTCTGCTAATGGAAAGAGCATGTTTGATTACTGATTATCAGGGACATACCTGCCCTGCTGCTTGCAGTTTGGTAGTTAATGTTTAAAAACATGCTATTTTAATAATTTTTTTTTTTAAATAGTATCCACCAGGAATAAACATTATCCCTTAATTTCTAAAAATAATTATAATATGCATGTTAAAATTCAGAAGAGTGTGTCTCATGAATAGGAATCTAATTTCATGATTTAAATGCTGATGGTACAGCTAGAAAGCAACTCAAGTACATAATACACCAACCTAAGATTCTCATATTTTTCTGTAATATCAATTCAGCATTAGCAACGCTAAGCCACCTGCTCTTTCCTTAATAGTGCATGAGTTATTAAGACCAATGTTTTAAATTATGTTTATGCTCTAATAGAAAGGATCTGGTTTCTTAATTTAAGAGGTGATTTAGTTTACCTGCTTTACTTGGCATATTAATTATTAAGTCACTGTCTGAGTGTCATGTAAGATTAAATAATGCTGAATTGCTTTGTTAAAAAAAAACAATCAGGAAAGATGAGTTTAAGGAACAGCTTGGGTGAAAGAAATTAGCATAAACTAAAGCAAATCAGGACTGGGGGTAAGAGCAGTCTTGTGGACATGATTGAATATTTCTGGTTAGAAGACTCAGAAATTCTTCTGCATTGTGCTGAAAAACTTTATTTCACTTCATATCAAGGCTCTTACTGGAGTTTCAAAAGTACTTTTTAATTTTGAATTATTTAAACTCAGGGCTCAGTGTTTAGCATGTGTCACTGTCATTTGATTTTCAAAGCCAGTGAGTACTCAAAGCTACAGTTTGAATCAGATGAGATCCAGAATGTCAGGCAATTTTGAAAATGAGGCTTTATTTTTGGAACTTTACAGCATAAATTTTTTATACAGTAAACTGTGGATTTAGGGTAGAAATTCCAATAATCTTTTTTTCTAACTCATACGTTACCTAGTCATGTTAATCAAAATATGTATTTTCATGTTTAACTTTTCAGAATGTGTTCACTTAAATTGATCTGAATTTTTTTAAGGTTTATCAAGATGAAGTGCTAACATTTCTGATTATAAAATATACAGTCAGAAATTTTGAGACTTTAATAACTTCTATGAAAAGGAAAATTAATCAATCTGTCTATTTCTGAGTGTTGTCAGTGGCTTTGATGCCTAGAAAAGACTTGTACTGAGAAACTTTCTTTTAGTGCTATAAGCAGAATTTTCCTGATGTTGGATATTTGTCAAGGGAAATTCATCAAGATAAGAGAGTTAATTTTTGTTGACTTTATGGATTGTCAGAGCAAAGCAGAACTCTGTCAAATTTCCTGAATACCTTTATGTCATATTGCAGGATAAGGATAAGGAGACAGACTGCAGAACTGCAGGAGCCATTGATTTGTTGGTTCAGGCTTTCCTTGCCCTGCTTTCTCATCTCAAGGAAATGCACAATTATGCTTGGGGGTTAAATATTGAATTCAAGTTCCCCTTGATAAAGCACAGCAATTAAATTTTCATCAGTAAAAAATTCAGATCTTCCTGGACATTTTGTTAGGCAAAATAAAGGCAAATGCATTAGAACTTGCTTTAAATCTCCTAACATCTTAAGCCTGGAAAGAGTTGGGATGGTTCTGACTCGTTAAGAGATTCCAAAACTTCAGTACATGAGGACAATCTCCATGGTGTGGGATTCAGGAATGCCCTCCTCCTCTCCTCTCCTCTCCTCTCCTCTCCTCTCCTCTCCTCTCCTCTCCTCTCCTCTCCCCTCTCCTCTCCTCTCTCCCTCTCCTCTCCTCTCCTCTCCTCCTCCTCTCCTCCTCCTCTCCTCTCCTCTCCCTCTCCTCTCCTCTCCTCTCCTCTCTCTCCTCTCCTCCTCTCCTCTCCTCTCCTCTCCTCTCCTCTCCTCTCCTCTCCTCTCTCCTCTCCTCTCCTCTCCTCTCCTCTCCTCTCCTCTCCTCTCCTCTCCCCTCCTCTCCTCCTGAAGCCTCCAAATTAAATCCCACCATGTTACAGAGTGGAAATTAGGAGAGAATCATCACATGGCCATTGTTGAGTGCAAGTGTCCTGACTTGCTTCTCCACCTTGCTTCTCCTGACCTGCTTCTCCTCTTGCTTCTCCAACTCTTTCCACCTGTTCTTACTCTTCGAACACTCAGCTGTGGTTGCTGCCATGAGAAGAGTGTTCACTATGTGCATTTTTGGTCTAACTTGGTTAGATCACTCCTATGTTTTTAAAGACTCAGAAATCCACACCTCAGGTGTTCTTTGGCTATTAAGAAAATAGTAGTTTCCCTTGTTGATCAGATCCTATTATTATAGATTGGTATTTATATTATTGGTGCAAAAATAGAAAAGACAAGACTTATCTTGCAGAATGCAAAGGAGAAAACTGATGATGATGTATATCATTTAGACTGTGCCTTTTTTTTGTCTCCAAATTTCTCCTCTGTCTGTGTCCAGCAGAAAGAGCAACAATAAATCTTACGCAACACAGTCTGTGATTTCAAAGGACAGCAGAAGTCCAGCTTTATGCAAAATCAGACAAAGGCATATGTTTGCCCTCAGTAGTGAGGTTCAGTGAAGTCATCACTCTACCAAACCGAAATGTGATCCTGTCCAGTCCTCCCAGCAGCCTTGTGCCACTAATTTCACTGGGACAACAGGGCAGTCAGTGTCTCACACAGGGGGTCACAGAGCTTCAGCAACAGAAAAATAGAAAATTAGTGATCCAGAAATAACAAAACTACTGTGAGACTCCCTAGCTTGCACCAAAACAGTCCCAAACTCACTGAAGGAAGAAAATGCACTGGAAACAAAATCACACTTCTTTTGGAAAAAAATGTGGATTCTCCCTGGGGCCTTGACACTTAGAAGTGAGGATCCTATTCCCCCGATGCCTTCCAGCAGACACGTGAGAATGAGGCTGCTTCGAGCAGTGGCTGGATCAGTCTGGATTTAGGGACTCCAGAGATTATTAGATGTAGGTGACTGTTGAATAGGAAGTGGTTGTTGTTGTCCAGCCACACCTCAGTCCTTCAACATGCAGGCACCATATATACAATCACAGTTTGTACCTCTGGTATTCGTTCTGTCTGTCTCAAAGCCCCATCACTGTCACTGAGTGACTGCTCCAGCCATAGAAGGAGGGGTGATGGAACCCCTGAGGTGCAGCCAAGTATCATAACCAGTGCTACAGCTGGGAGCTGGAACACAGAAATGAACTGTGAGTGTCCATAACCCATGTGGAAAGGCAGCAACAGACTTGAGATTTGGCTTGATATCTTCTCAGTCTCATTTCTGTATCTCCTTTGCTTTGTTCTGTCTTGTTCTTTTTCCTTCCTTTCCCCTGTTGAGAGCATTATCTGGAGGTGAAGAGAAGAGTTGTGCTGAGACCTGAACTACCCATGAGCAGCTCAAGTGCTGGAGCAGCACAGACGTTGTGGGAACCCAGCCTGTGACGAACTTCTCTCAGAAAAGGCTTACATTTCTAACAGTGGCGCATTTTACAGGGATTCACCTATTTTTTCATTTAAAAATCTCTACTGTATCAGCCATAAATTTTTTAAAGCTTCTACCTGTATACTCACATTTCTGTCCTTATTATAGCATCCATCTTCCTGGCAGCCTTGAAGGCACTTACTTTTATAAAACTTCATGAAGGTAGGGAAGTAATAAGTATTCCTTCAATTACCAATGGGGAGTCAAGACAGGGATGGGCTGTTGGCCCTGGGGATGCATTTGGTATCCCAGATCTCCTCAGTCCCAAGCCAGCATCCTCTTTTCTGGACCATCCTCTCAGCCCTTCCTTGAAGGCTTTTGAATTCTGGGACTCTGTTGTCATTAGAAAAAGGAATCCTTTCATCCCTCCCTCCATCCGCCATGCATTGCTATCACGTCTAGCAGCAGATGCACACATTTGAACCACATGACAGGGGGAAAAAAAGGAACAAAGACCAATGTTTACATACCATGGTTTGAAATCTTTGTAGTTGGCAACTAAATCAAAGGAATGCTTATGTTTTGATGTACAGCAGTCTTAAATCATTTGTAATTTACTATCACCTCGTTTTATCAACAAATTAACATCTTGATATATAAGATCATCAGTAAATTAGCAATCAGCACCAGAACACACAAATTCATTTTTAATGTGTGTACAAAACAAAGGACAATTGATAGTATGTGGTGTAGCACTTTACATTTTAAAGAGAAAATTAAAATATTTATAATGTCAAGATATTTTTTAATTTATTCTGGCACCTGCAATTGGTGAATTTCTCTAGGCTTTGTGTAATTTTGATGTATGTGCTGCCCAAACTCTTCTCCTTGCCAAGAGTCCTCAATTTTCATGAACAAGAGAGGAGGGATGGGGAGCTGTATCAAGGAAAAGGGAGCACATCTGCATCTTTCTCAAGGAAAACGTTTCCAATGTAGTATTGATAAAAAAATACTAATTTCAGAGATAAATTCTCTATGTGTATGGTGAAGGCATTTCCTGTAAACAAAGTGAAGTAATAGTTTAAGCATGGATTCAAAGCCAACATCTAAAATTGCAGATCAAATTCTCCTCCCCCCAACAATCATTAATTCATTAATCCTTGAAACCATCACTGCATTGTTTTCTGGTAATTATACACACCTCATATGCTGGCTTTTTAAGACATTAATTGCATGATTAGTTTTATGATTTCTTCTGATTACCAATTAAGTTACCTTTTTCTCTCTTTTTTGTATTTCATACATACCATTAGACTTTATAGTGCTTCTTTTTTAATTTCTCACCTAGCAGGGGTTCTCACACATTCGAAGACAGCATTATCCACTCAATAAACAGAGAGAGAGTTTAATTTTCTGTGTAAAGTATTGCTATGGACTTGGAAGGTTGATGTTTCAGATATTATGCTATCAAGAGTGACATTTAATTTTACAGGGAAAAAAATCTTGTTTTTCCCTGTCATAACAATGTTCACAGAGCATGATTTTAAAGATGTGCAGAGACCAAATCAAGTGATTCTGTCTGTTGGTTTAGCTGAAGTTGTCACATCTTCCTTTTTTTGCCCAACATGTATTGCCAGCTGGTCTTCAATTATATTAGTCTAATTCCTTATATAGTGTTCTTTGGGTCTGTGTAGCCTCCCATATATCATAAATCAGATACACAGGCACAAGACTCTAAGACTCAGAGAAAAAAAGATTGATCAGTGGGAGTAGAGTACAAGTTTGAATAGAGTTGAATTTCCAAATCCCAGTTTAACTGCATCCCAATTGTCTCATAGACTGCATCTTTCAGAAGCTGAGAAGTCTCAACTTTTTCACTCAGTAGCCATTTGACTTTCAGCAAACAGGAATCCATTCAGCTGCAGTGGTAGTATGTTAGTGCCTATACATATCAGGTGAAGATCCTGGAGGTGCTTTGGGGGATTTACAGATGAAAATATTGCACAAACCACAGAAATACAAAAAAAGATGCTAAAAATTGGTTTTACTTTCCATACTGCACATACATGGACAATTGTTCATCTTGGTATGTGTTTCTTTCTGTGTATGTACTTGTGTGCTTGGTTTATCAAATATTTGTGAGGGATTCATATACATATTCTTCATCATCTTTGCAGTGTAAAAACAATTTCATATAATAATCAACACCAGACAAGATGCCTAAATGGAATTTAATTGAGAAAAGCCCTTATGTAAAAGACACAGGGAACTGACTGATAGACCTTCTTGAAGAGAATAATGCAGTCTAGAGCATATTGTGTGAGTGGTTTTAAGGCAATCTGGTATTGATTTAAATGAGTACACACTTCCAAATTTCTGACAGCTATGGCAGGTGAGAGAATAGAAGGACGTTGGGAGTTGCAGGGTAACTCTAATTGGACCAACACAGAAAATAAAATCCCAACTTTTCTGTTGATCCTTAAAATGCTTGCTTGCCAAAGCTGTACTCTGGTTCTCTAGTAGGGGGAAAATTGTCCAGAGTGCACCATATGCTGTTCTACAAGCACCCTGTGGACAGCAAGTCAGCATTGAGAAATGTGCAAAATTGAAGGTGTTCCTATAAGGAAAGTAAGAGCATGTCCAGATCTATGAAAAGTGCAATTTTTTTCATAAATTATAGAGAAAAAAAAAAACAGATTTTCTGATTAACCTTTATTTTTCTGTTATGATTTTCATTTTTAAGAGATCTTTTAAATCTATTTTATTTGGTCCCATTCTGTGTTGTATAATACAGAAGGCAGCAGCCAACTCTGCCAGGCCAGAAAACAGAGGACTCCAGGGCACTGGTTGTTGCCTGCCAAGGTCAGGAATGGAGTTGAAGAGGTTGCAATCACCTTAGTTACAACTGATAGTACCTTCAGTATCTCACTAACCAGGTGCAGTTAGCTTTGATGTCTTTAGAAGTATTTTTAGGCATACATCTGTCTATTACATTCATATTTTCTATTTAATAACCAATATAAATTGTTTGAATTATTTTCCATTACCCAAAACAATGCGTGTGTATTTATGCCAAGTGTTTGCTTTCCAGGCTGTGTCAAACTCAATAATCAAAGCATAAATATTTCCTTGTAATTGCTGGTTTGTTTTCTTGAATTGCACACTTCTGCTTTTAGCCATTCATAAAAAGTGATACTCACAGGAGGCGGTGAGATAGGACCAAATGTTGTAACTAGCTTGAAAAACAAGAATTAGCAACATTGAGATTTCTGGTTCTTTCTCTTTGACAAAAGTTACTCAGCTGCTTCTTTTTGAAGCAAGAAAAATTTTGAGAGATTTGGAGTAAAGGCAGAGGGGGGGAGAAGCCATAATTTAGTCTTTTTCTTGTATAAAGTTTTTCTTGCTGACCAGGCAAAAAGGGTTCTCTTGAAAACACACTCAACATTTGTCACAAAAAACATTTAGAATTTTTTTTTTCTTTTTTGTTGTTCTGTTTCTTCTTTCCACAAGTGTCCAAATTATCATTTATCTTTCTGAATGCTGAGCCCATGACACATATATGCTTTCTCTGTAGGAAGACAGTGCCTACAGGCTGGCCTTCCTTCTCTTCTGGCACTCTGAGAAGAACTCTTGCCTCCATTCCTAGATTAAGCAGTTAAAAGGCAATAGATCTACTTTATTTATACCATGTCAAGGTTCAAATCGAGTATTATAGGATCAGATGTTGAAGCCTCTTAAAAATTTACAGCACTGCATGGAGACATGTTCCTAGGTATCATGGACCATCTCCAAGTAAAAATTGTAAAAAAACCAAACCCAATAAACAAATCAATCAATGCAAGAAATAAAATATATTTATATATTGAATATTGTATATTTATATAGTTCTATACTATTTATGATTTTCTATATAATTTTATTGCTATGTATATTTGCAAGTACAACTCCTTGTGAGGGGAAGAGGAGGGGCAGGCACTGATCTCTCTGGTGGCCAGTGACAGGACTCATTGGAATGGGCTGGAGTTGTGTCAGGGGAGCTTTAGGTTGGATATTAGAAAAAGGTTCTGCCCCCAGAGGGTGGCTGGGCACTGAACAGGCTCCCCAGGGCAGTGGTCACAGCACCAGCCTGATGGCATTCAAGGAGTGTTTGAAAAATGCTCTCAGGCACATGGGGTGACTCTTGGGGTGTCCTGTGCAGGGCCAGGAATTGGATTCAATTATCCTTGTGGATCCCTTCCAACTCAGAATATTCTGTGATTCTGTTATAACAGTGCTGTGCTGAAAGTGTTTAGTGCTGAGAAAATTATTTACTGCTCTCAGAGAATGCAATAAGTTTTAGAAGTTTTGTTGGTACATGTAAGAAAGATGCTTTCAGAGCAATATAGCACACCCTTGAAACTAGAAGGTAAAGCCCAGCAGCATGAAAATACTGTCAATACACTTTCTGGTAATCTCCAGCCTTCCCATTTGAATAGAAGCATGAATGAATGAACCAATAACAATTCCAGTTTGGGCAGGCTGGTATAGCCCAAAACTTTAACAAAACTTTAACAAAACTTTAACAAAATAATCATTTGAACTATGTGATGTCATTCTTGCACTTCCTTCATATGTGGGTTTTGTTTTCACTAAATACATGAAGTGCTGAAAGTGTCACGAGAGGCTTTTCTCTTCCTGAGGTCATTTGCAGTTGTGTGTTGTGTAAAGTCAGGAAGTTTGGAAAAACAAATCTGTCAGTCCTTTTCAAATTGAACTGCAGCTCCAGAATTTCAGTTTGCCCATCATTAATGTTCATTCAAATCCATGTTTAAGTTGGGAACAAAACTATCTCCAGTTTACAGAAATGTAGCCATCCATAGCAGCCCAAATGGATTAGGATTGCTGCCTCAGAGAAGTCCATTAGTGCAGTGTAAAGTACAGATACAGTATAAGCCTTTTCAAAAAGTACAGCTGCCTCTGATCAACCTAAAAAAATCCTCTTATTTCTGAAAACACAACATAAAAATGCACAGTGGGCTACAGGCCAGATATGTCAAGTATATATTTTTTAGAAGTTGAGTTTAACCCATGTGAGTCATCATTCATTCACTCTTAAATTTCTGTTATTCTGTTATTCTTGATATCATCTCAATTTAAATGGATGCTGGAGGCCACAATGGATGTCTCATCCATTTCTCTACCTTGAAGCATTCAGGGAACTTGATGTACTTTTGCTGGCTGGCCCTGTGCATCACACACTGACCTCCATCCATTAATTGCATACAAGCATGGCATGCAGGGGGCCAAGTCCAGGCATTAGAGACAGGACACAGAGAGCAGGCAATCCTGGAGTATATTATACAGTTTTTATAAGGGGGATATAGGTGAGAACTACAATGCCAGTATGACATTTCTCATTTCTTCAATCATGAGAGGGGTAAAATAGACACCATCCTTGCTTTTGCAACATTTTTCCTTCTCTCTTTGCTGCAATATTTGTTTGCTGCAAGGAATGGACCACTGAGGAAGCCATTCCAGCCCAGGCTGCATGGATTTGCTGAAAAGGGCTGGATTTTCCCAATGGATTTCCTCTATTTTTCACACTCATCAGAGGATGAAATCCTAACCAGTGATGTACAGCAACATCTGATTTCTGTCTGTGTTGACATCCAAACCTAAACCCCCTGATTGTTCAAGTGTCAGTAAAGAGAGGTTATTGATGGTATCAGTCAGAGTGGAAGGACATCATTGCATGGCATAAAGCACTGTATTCTACATCCTCTGAGGAAGCTGTGAACAGGGGAAATACAGTTCTCCTCAGATAGTCTGGAGAGGAAAGCAAAGGGATTCAGATTTGGAAAACACAGGGGCAGCTTTCAAAGGGGCAGCACTGAAATGCCACACTAAGCTGCTCTAGCCAGACACCTTACTTGAGATGCTTTGTCCCCTTCCTCTTTTTTCCAATAAAATATCCTGAAAACTTGTTTCTGCAGACAGGATATCTATTTATAGAGAAAGTTGTTGTTTTTTTACATTTTTCAGGAGCAATCTTTGATATCAAAATTTGTTTGATATGGAAATGCTGTATACTTGCTATTTTTTAGCCCACCTACATGCACACCAAGTTTCTGAATTACCAGTAAAAATCTTTGTTTGAGCTTTTGTGCACAAACAAGCTCAGCTTTTTAGTATGCACCTCCTTAAGCAATTTCTTTGAAACCAGCAGACTTGGGTTTCAGTTGTTTGCCTATAAATAGCCTTGCTTTGTAGAATGTAGTTTATTGCAGGCTCTTTTAAATACATTTCTAAGGGGAAATATGTGGGAAATTTTAATAAGTTGTCCTTATTAAAAATGAATTATATACATCAAAATTATAGTTGTTTGCAATAACATAACATTCTTCTTTATCTTGCACTATCAGCACAATCAGTGGAAAACATAAAAGGAGATATCCCATACACATTTGAAATTACAGTTACAATATCAGGGGAGGGGCTCTTTTAAGTCAGAACTGTTTTTCCTGAGAACAAGGCTAATTTTCTTAAGGACTTGCATTTCCTACAGGCTCCTGGCTCCAGCACATAACTCTGAATCAGCTTTGGAGCAGAAGGCTGCAGGAGGAGGAAGTCCTGCCTCACACATTGGGAGATACCAAATGTTCAAATTAAAAGATATAGTAGAAATTAAGAACAAAACAAACAAACAAACAAACAAATCTGTTAAATAATAATTATATAACCATATTTGCATCACTTTTGAGACACAAAATACATTTTCTTACTGCCATCAGCTTTTCTAGTTTTCTTTTAAGGTGCTAGGCAGATAAAACTGACTCCTCTGATTATTAAAATAACTCTTTGTGAGGATAGTTCATGTTTTGCTGCAGTCAATCAGGGATACATGTTCCAGGGCCCTTCAGTAGATCCAGTAATTTGTTTGACTTTCTCACAAAAATGATTTAATGTTATAGGCTGTTGCTTGGACAATATCTGCATGGTGTGACAGTTGGGTTGTACCTTCATAATGACTGACTCTGTAGTGATCTGGTAATATTGTAGCAAAAATCAATTTTTTGGGACTATTAGTAATTCAGTTTTTTCCTTTATATCAATGATAGTCAATAACTGACGGACTCTGTAGCAACACTCCAATTTAAAGTTCATCTCTGTCTTTGAATGCATGTTTGAGTTGAACATGGACATCTCAGAAGTAGGCTTTAATGTAATGTTACCTTCTTGGAGCCTTAATAATGTTTTTATTTAATGTTTTTCTCATTTCTATATTGTCATTAAAATAATTCAGCATCCCAGCAGTACTGGATGAGCAAGCCTATGATCTAGTGTTGATAGACACATCAAAGTTAATCACAGACTTAATTTAAAAGAGATAACCCAGAAAGCCTAACCAATAAATAAGAAGCAAGGTGTGCACCCATTTTGAATCAAAATCCTAAATCCATTGTCATATTTATACTAAAGAGCAGGATGATATGAGGGCCCCACGAAATTCATGAAGTTTTCTTTTTAATTTTGGGAGTAACAGGAGTACAGGTTGGTGTTTACACATGCTCTAGTCTTCCTTTAAGCTGGGCACCCCACCAGTCCTGAGAGCTTAATGGAAAATTATGACAACTGCACTTGCTAAAAGAATTCATTTGAATCTGAAACAGTGCAGCACATGAGCTCCAAACTGGGCAATTCTATTGAGTATTTGTTCTTTTTTTTTTTTTTTTTTTTAAGTTTTTCTTCTTTTGGAAGCAGAACAGAGGATACATTTGTATGCTGTGTGTTTTCTCTGGAAGATAAAAGGCACTTTTGATGGAGGTACAGACTGTCTCCATTCATGGTAACTTTCAAAATATGGTTAAAAGATGCCACATACAAGCATACTGAAATTTCTTTCTTAGTTATTTTGCTTATAGCTTATATCTTGGACAACATTACCAGCCATTAAAGTTTCTTGGCACTTCTTGTTAGAAATTTCAGCTGCAAACTTTAATAATTTGAAAATACCTAACGTACTCTCTGCCTCTGGCTGAGTTTTCGTAGGAAAATTACCACAAAAACAGCTCAGTCATTTCTGAAATTGCACTGTTTAAAACTGAACCTAAGCCAGTATGGAAAAGTTATGGTGCTATTTTTTTCTTTTACCTCCCTGTGATTCATCCCTTTTACCTTTGTTTGATGCTGATGGGTAGGGGGAGCCATGTGACAAGGATTTATCTTTTGCCCTTTTTATATGGAAATCCAGGAAATCCTTTCCAAAGTAGTTATGAATCTGTGTATATCTATGGTTTGCACACGTCCTGAAGAAGTTTGTGGCATTTTAGCATCTGAATTCACCAGGCAATACATCCCATCATTGGTCAGGGTAGACAAAAAGCTTGTTGAGAGCTTGTGGACCATGATCTGGAGAGTTTATTATAAACTGCATGATCAGGGTGAGAAATATAAGAGATCTTTTCTAAATAAATCAAGGAAGTTTCTGTGACACAGACCTGGTTATTAGAGGGAACCTTAACCTCCCTGCTGCATCATCAACTCCTCAGGGCACATCAGTCAAGAAGATTTTGGAAAGGTGTAAAAGATGACATCTTGTAACAAGAAATGCACCAAGGCCACCAGGGGTAATACACACCTTGGTCTGCAGAAGAATTGGCCAGGAAAGATACAACCAAGGCAACCATGGAGAGAAACTTTCATACTGGGACTGGGCAGGTGAAGAACCAAGGGTCTGGGAAAAAGATGGGTTCAGATTTGGATGACATTACATAGAGTACCTTCCTCCACCTTCACAGTGAGTTCTGAAGTCACTGGTTTTTTGTTTGAGAGACTCCCTGCATCAGCAGAGAGATGTGGAACCAGTGACAATACAACGACTCTTTCAGGGCATTGCTGGAGTCACCATCTCTGGAGGTATTTAAAGGATGGGTAGAAGTGGAATTCAGGGACATGTTTTAGTATTGGATTTGGCAGTGCTGGACTCAATGATCTCAGAAATATTTTCCAATCTAAAGGAGTCCATGATTCTTTGATTCTGTACTTTATTCCAGTAGCCTAAATGACATAGGTGTGGATGATGGATATTAAGTGAAATGACAAGTTATATTGGAGTCAGTATGAAGGCAAAGATCTAAACGACAAAGGGGAGAGTACTTTTTTCTCAGAATCAAAATCTTGTGGTTATAATTTCTTATTCTGAAAAGAATATTTTCTTTGAAAAAAAAATGCAAAGTTAAGCCCTCAAAATTTAATGCCTGGCTTACATTTTTTGTGCATCCTTAATTTGTCTCATTTTTCCATGTATATTAAGCTAGCATGTTTAATTACAGAATCATGCTTCATTCATATGCAGGAGGAGTCAGGTCTGGCAGTGAACTAGGACTTTGCAGTAAAGCAAATGATTAAGAGCCCCCCACCTCCTTTGTTAAGTCAGAAAGTATAGAGTGAATGAGACAGGATAGTCTCTTGGTTAAAACAGCAAAATTTATTTTGTTTTTACCAGAAAGAATTTTATGGAAGTAGGTAATTTTCTTACATCAATTTTTTCAATTCTTTCTCATTTTCTAGATGTACAAGACCTTCCATATAGGGCTTGACTCATGGCTTTGGTGAGCACTCACACAAAAAATGTATGAACTGAAGAGTGTATGTGAATATATGAAATACTAAAAATATAGAGACAGCTCAAACTGTACCCAAAATTAATGAGTACCTTTTGACATAAATCTCTCTGTGCTTCAAATTCCCTTTGTACAGAGGGAATAATACCCACATGTCCTAGCAGGATATGAAATTCATTAAAATTATTAAGTGTTTGTATACTGGGAAAATGAGTACCAAAGAATGAAATGAAAATATTGAAAATTATTAATCTGTCCTTAGAGCTGACATCTGTCATCACAGAGGGCATTGTGTAATGTGAGGTAAATATGGGCAATGGCCAAATGCAAATATAGGCACAAAAAATACTGTGCCCTGAGCAAAGAGGAGTCCTTATAAAACACCATTTCAAAATACATGAAGAGGGCAACATAGAGTTGATGAGGCAACCATAATTCTGGCTTTTCCTGACACAGAGTGCTTTATTTTCCAAACTTAATCCAGTAATTAAAGAAAAGCTTCCCAGGATTCTATGGTCCAAATGAGAGCAGCAGGAAAAACTAAAAAAATCCTCATTCCCTGGGCATACAAATTAATTCAACCAGCACCTCATATCCAGGATGCAAAATCCAGATTCCCCTCCCCATCACAGCACTTGACCCACATGCTTGGCCCCCCTGAGTGTGCATTGACCTGAACGTGTCTGTTTTGGGAAATCCATCATAGAAAATACTTCAATATCTATGTGAATGGATGGGACTCTGTCCCTAGGGACAGAACTCCTGAGCTACAGTGGCATGCTCACTACTCTCTGGCCCAATGAATGTTTAACTGGGCCGTGCAAAGTGGCAGAGCTCCATCAGAATGGACCAAGAGGAGCTTCCCTGGGACATTCCAGCTCTGGTGGCTTCAGCTGTCTGGCAGGAGGGATGTCTCTGGGGGGAGATGTTTGATCAAGGCAGGGACCCACATCATATGGTCAGATGCTTTAAATACTGAGCTACTGGATGAAAAGGGGCACAATCATCTTGCCCTTAGAGAAGAGCAGACCTTTGCTCACCTGAAAGGATGGGTTTAGTTACCTGAGCCCTGAGTGCAGCTAAGTGCCTCTGTGCAAGAGAGGCCCTGAATGATGCAGACTAAAGTCATATCCATCTTCTACTGGCCAGGCTGGGCAAATCCAGTGATGTGCTAGCTGTGAACCCTTCAGTCTGGCCTTTTCCTCACCCCAAAATGCCTAATTCAGAGCTGGGAAAAGCCAGGAGGCAGCTGTTGCAGTGAAATTACCAAATGCCCTTGGGCTACTTTAGCCCAAGGAGGGAAAGAGGATATTTAGAGATGGCAAGATGTAGTCCACACATTCTTAGGTAGCTTCTGCAGGGAAATATGCATAATGTCAGAGGAAAGTTTTTCACTAATGTAAAATACAAGGTTCCTCCTGAGAAACCTTTTCTGAAGTGTGTTTAAACTATGCACTTCAAAGCTTCTTGTGAGCCCTGGCTTCACAAGAAACTTTGCCATAGATACAAAGAAGGAGAAAATCTCCAAAGTAATGTATGGAAATAAGAGGAAAGGCTGTTTGCTCCTTTTGCATGAATGCACCAGATTTTGACACAAGAAAGGAAACAGTAGACAGAAGAAGCTCAAAGCTCCCAGCTGCAGCCTTTTTACAGTAACAATAAAATATGGAGTTTAGCCAAAACTCAACTTTCTCCATTATTTCAGTCTGCTGTTTTCTTGCTTATGACCTGCCCAGCTTGTATCCCAGAGCATCATTTGTGCCTGTGCTTTAAAATGCCAGTTACACCCCTCTCAAGCTGAGTACTAACAGTAGGTGGAGATACAATCCAATTGTTCTGCAGTGTTTCCAAACAATCCGAAGCCAGTCTGACTTGCTATTAATTTTAATTAAGTCTTGCAATAAAAACCAACAGAACAGTGAAAACCATGAGCAAAAATAAATGTATAGGTCATGCCTTTAGCTCCCTTGATGCAGTAATCTGATAGCTTGTTTTGGCATCACAGGTGGAATACACAGATCTAAGTTTAGTCTCTGTTGTTTGTTTTTCGCTCAAAACCCGTGCCTTCTGCTTCTCCTTTCCCTCAGTTAAAGAAAATTATAATAAAAGGGAGATGGTTCTGAGACCAATTCAGGCCTCAGAATACAAGCTGATTTAAAAAAAAAAAATCTATCAGGTTATTTAAGATTCCTACCTGGTACATCTTATTTTTTAAAGGAAAGGCAATACTGACATTATGTTAATTAAACTTTTACCATAGCTGGATTTGAAAGGCTATCTATGCTTCACAAAAGTGAAACAAAATGGTGACTGTGTTTCTTTGCAGGTTTAAAGTTTGGAAAATGAAGGTCAAACAATCAATTTTTTGTCCATGCAGCTACACTCACTTCGCTCCCTGGGCAGTAGGCAATGAATATTGACAGTTCTAGTATGAACTCTTAATCATATTTTTAAAGTTCTCCCAGACCTGCAAACCAGTAGGAAGAGCAGCATGCCACCCCTGGGAATAGTACCCCTGAAGAGTTTATGTCCATTTTGATGGTAGCTGCTGCCCAGCTTTTCAGATCTTTGCAGGTTTAATATTTAAGAATTCAACTTTAATTTATATCCTTCTCATTAACAATCAGTCCAATCCAGGGAACAATAGGTTTGGGGGTTTTTTAAAATAAGAATTGTGTCATAGTTGTGCTATGGCACTGCATCTCCTTCCAAAGCCCCCAGAAATACACCACCAGGAAAACCAACCAGCACTAGGTTGAAGGATGGCAGAAAGACTAATGTTCAAGAAGGTGCAGGAAAGTGCTTTTCTGGGAATAATTCTATTTTCTATGTGTATCTGCCTTTTTTTTTTTTTTTGTGCTATTATGCTGTTTATCGTACACAGCATTTATCCTGCCCTCCTTTTCATTCCTCATGAAATATCTGATGATATGCACAGCTTGTTTTACCCCTAGATCTTCAGTTTCAGAAGGAAGCTTTAAATAGAAGTAAAAGTATAAGGGAAACAAAGGGGTGAAGTCTTTTGGCATACAGCAAACTGGGGGATATGTTATAGAGATACTTGTAGGTTCTGAAACTTATTTGCTCCTCTCAGTAGCCTCTCCCAGTTCTCTATTTCTTACTCCCATGGCAAATTGGTCAGACATGTTACCAAAGATTATACTGAGATGACAAAATGATAGTTAATGGAAAGCTATTAAATAAAAGGTTCTGTCTTTCATATCATTAGTTTGATGAAGACAATTTTCAAAGGAAAGCACCAGAACACCAGGAATCACAGTGAACTTTAGAGGAGGTGCAATTACCTCTCATGTGAAAGTCAAGTCCCATATGTTTCACTGGTGTTTTTTAAATCTCATGCAAGATAATTGCTGCTGCTGGAAAATATCTGTCTTTCAGTGCTGCATATCATATTCATCCAACTTATAGGACTTCTTTCATTAATAGTTGCATTAAAATATCACCCCACTCATGTTCTAAAGCAGCACTCAAAACTTAGCAATTAGTGAATTTTTAATTACATGATTTTGTTATTTTTTCACTGTCTTTAATTTCTTTGCTTATGCTTATGAAAACTAGGAGAAAAAAATAAACTGTGAATGAAAGAGCATATGGATCCTGTGTGTAGATATTTCTGTTTCTGCCTTTCATTTAAAGAAACTGAATTTTGAACAAAAATTCAAGAGACAACCACGTCTCACCAACACCAGGCTTCTTGAAATTAATGGTATGATTCACCATAATCCAAAATCCTAATAATTAAATACAATTCTTCTACAAATGTGTTTTCTGTATTGCATCATTTGGTAGCACATTTTGATTGCAGAACTCCACACTGCAGCCTACCAGAGCTTTTTAGTGCCCCTGCAAACAAGAAAGGAACCTGGTTTCAAGTGAATTCACTTGATCCTGATTGTCTGAAGGAGTTACCAATTTTCTAGCATTGAGTGTGTACATATATATATATATATATATATATAAATTGTGTATATAGATTTAGTGTATTTTTTCCCTTCAATATATGTGTATATCTATATATAGACTATAGCAAATAATTATAATTCATAATGCCTCTCTCATATCAATGAAGACTTTGTTCACCTTAGGTTTTGTCTCCATAGGAAAGTATCTTTATAGTCATACCAAGATTTTATCTTTTCTATTTTATATGTTTGAAACATCATGAGCCACTCAAGATCCTTGAGTTCAGTTTTACATGGTCTCAAGTTGATTTCCACTTGCATTCAGGCAAATTCAGCTAAACCAGAAAACATTTAGAAGAGCATTTTGTGTTCAGCACAAAGATGTCATTAACTTGATTCCTTCAGCCTGGATCTATGCAATGAGCCACAGAGGTTCAACTTTACTTTCTAGGGGATATTTTACAAAGCAGAGGCTGTGATTTTGCATGGGGTCTGGTCCCACATAGAGGGCATTGAGCACCAAAACTCTGTCACTTTGGCAAGGATTTTTTCCCTCCTACATTTGTTTTGCTGATAATAATTTCGGTATGTGCTGCCACTGTGTACCTACCTGTGCCCTGGGCTGTGGATGTGTTTATAAAGATTTCAGATATGATAAACTGCATTTTAACAGTAATTAGAGCATATGGTCATGTTGAGTCTTAATAGAAACAAACCTATTGCAAAGATTTCAGTCTACCAGGAAGAGAAATATGACATTTATGCAGGCTTTGTGTTTGTTGTGTTTGTACTGGCCATTGTAGCTGAATTGCTGTGTGGCTCCAGTCAGCCATTCCCTTTCACAGAGGTTTTTCTTGAGCAGGCAGCCATTTATTTTCCTGTGTGTTTGTTTGTTTTTGTTTGTTTGTTTGTTGGTTTGTGAAAGGGCTAGGGAGTTACCTAGCTTTCCCTGGGAAGCAAAAAGGCTTGCAAAGACTTATTCCTCCCTGACATTTCAAATCTATGTGATTGTGGTTCAACATTTATTTACATGGCAACTTTTCTAAGGAGCCACTTTGCTTAAAAATGAACTCTAAAAAGCCAGTCTGCTTAACAGCTATTTTATGATCAAATTCCCTGGTGAAGTATGTGTAAGTTGCTGACTTCAGTGGAAGCAACATACATCTGAGGGCAAAATTTGTCTCATGGATTGACTGATTGTCAGCTGTTTGGTGCTACGTGCCAGCTATTCAGGGGCACTTAGCTCCCAGCAACTCTTGCAATGAGACCTCGGGCTGAATTTTCACAGGCTTTTTGTGAATCTCACATACAATGTGTAAATAAAAATGGGCCTGAGTCCTTATGTTCAATGGGAAGCAATTTATTCTCAGGAGCAGTCCCAATGTGTATCCAGATCCTGTTGAGATGATTAAGTACTTATTAACATCAGTAAGAGTTACAGATTACAGATTCTGTTGACTGTTTAAAAAACCAGAAGGCACGATTCACATTGAGGTCAGTGGGCAGAGGCTGGAGGAGCAGGAAGCACTCATTAGAGCCATGGACTGCACTGGGGTCCCTGGGAGCCTGTGTTTGTCTTGAGGTGTGATTTTTAAATTCATCTTTGGGTTTGTGGGCGCCACTTTACACTTGCAACTACTTGTGCCCATCATTTTGAACTGAAAAGGTATGTCACTTTCCCTCAGCTTTTTCTCGTGGGTGGTTAATCTCACACACAGAAGAAGAGTGCAATTTAAGAGTAAATCTAAGAAAGAATATTGTTTTCCAAGCAGACTGTCTTGTAAAAACTGGGTTTTTTTTTCTCCATACTCTCCCACTGTAAGCAAGACATTAATATTTTCTTTCTTCAGGTTTACAGTTTGGGAAATCATCCTAGGGTGCTTGGAACTGGTTTTCAGCTGCATTTCAGGGTCACAGTTTCTGCCACATCTCATTAGGGTTCTGAGGAGTAAGAGAGCCCATGACTGGGAAGCCAGGTTGTGTTCACCCCCACCAAGCACTGGTGATGCTCTTCGAGGCTGAGCCCCAGTCCTGAGATGCCTTCTTCAGATTTAGACTAAGGACAGTACTCAGGCTCTGAGGTATGAGCTGCTTTATGAAGTGTTTCTGCATAGATTGAATATGTGTAACACTTTTTAGAATAGAACCTTTTAAATGACAGGCATCCATCTCTCAGTCCCACCACCCAAACAGAGTGATGGCGTTTTTGACATTCTGGGCTCATAAATTAATTGACTTGCTTGATGGTGAATTATTTTTATTTTGAGGTTGAAAGAAAACCAGCACACATTGAGCGTTAGTTTCATTTTGAGTCTAATCATCATTCATTTATCAAATGAGGTGTCACTTTGTGTTGGTTGATGGAGTCACACAGATTTGTGGGCCAGACAGTTTTTACTCTGGAAGCAGTTCAGACCAGAGAGGTTTTGTTCTACAGCAGAAGTCATTCACACACTATCATTATCATTGTGTATGTATATTATTTTAAAATTGAATTCATGATTCTTATTTCTTTTTCATTGTGAGTACATTTTTGTCCTACAGGCAAAGCCAGCTAACCACTGCCAGAGAGAAGCAAAGGACTTTGGTTCATCTGCCCACTTTGACCATGGTACAGCACTAAATATCCAGACTCAGAAGGGGAAAATTTAGTATGTGACTCCTAAAATATCATTATCATTGTATATGTAATCTAAGGAAAAAACATACTGTTCCTTATCTTGAACTAGCAAGAATATAATCAAAGCTGTTGAACATGACATCTGGGAGCTTGAAGGCTTCTTCACATATCTGAAGAATGTGGTTGTTTATGCACACAGAATTATAACCCACAGAAGTGGTTTATATCCCATGACTTCAGGCTAAATACCTCAAACTGAGAAGCCATGTGACGTTTGTATATCTTTTCATCATGTCATATATATATATATATATATATATATATATATATATATTCATTGTGAAGAAATACAGAGATCTACAGATCTCATGTTATACAACCAGTGACAATAAATGTCATATCAGTCCCTTGTGAAGTAAAAGCCAGATTTTGAAAATCAAAAGAGTATCCATCATGTGATTGTTAGAAAACTTAAATAAGCCCAAAATAAGTCCATTCTACACATAGTCAGTGAGAAAGGTGTCTAGATCTGAGCAGCAGCTGAGCATATTATTTCAGAGTTTAATCATAACAAGAGAGGCCGTCATGAAACCTTAGAGACCTAACTTCAAAACCAAATTATTAATAGCCAAGAGGGTAAAAAGCTCTAGTCAAATTCAGAATCCAGTCTAAATAGGATCTCCACTTCAAGAATGAATAATAGATGGAGTCCAACTGTTATGTGGTTGAGCACAAATTAGTGATTCATTGATTGTAATCAAAAGCAGCTGCTTGTAATCAAAGCATAGGTTTTGATAGGTCATTATCCAATGATATGCTAATTTTCTATGTGTATAAAGAGCAGAGATGGAGCTTTTCAAGAAAGGTCTTGACAATGCAAATATAGATTTTGTAAGAAGTCTACCTTGGTATTTTCTTTCTTACCTGTCCTTTTTTTCTCAGACAGTGTTTTCTGTCTCCATAATTAGTTTGAGTTTTGCAGCAGCTTATTGGAAATGTCACCGACAGCTGGTTGGATGCAGCACAGCACAATAATGCATTTACAGGAGGAAATCAGGTCTTAGCCCTTCCTTTTATCATTATTAACTCACAATTAATACTCCTTGCTATGGACATAAGTTTGTGAGTCCAAATTTTGCTAAGTCCTTAGGCAAATATTTTCAAATTCACCTCTTTTGATTTAAAAGACTTCAGTAAATGGCAACAGTTAGCCAGCAATAATTAGTGAATAAAAATTGCAGCTATTTAGAAACTGAAAATCAGAAAACTCTTTAAATTCTTAAATTTACACACACATTTGGAAATACCTTGCCCTCAGGTCTCATAGTCCTGAAGTTAACTGGGACAAAGCTCCATGCAAAATTAGTTTCCCACATATTTAACCACAAAACATCTTTGAAGTCCAAAATATGCTTGACTTCTTTTTCAAAAGAGACGTTATTTTGCCAGTTCATGGCTAGAAAGGATTGCTGCTGTCAGGTGAGTGTCTGGCTGTCTCCCTTCCTGCTCTGCAGCACCCTTGTGAGCCAGTTGAGCTCCAGATGTGGAACTGAAACAGGAGAGGTTGGAAGGCCAAAAAAGGCAATTGCAATTCCCTAGTCTGAATTCAAAACACAATAGCCAATTCAATGGGAATCAGGCCAAGATCAGTGTTCCCCTAAAGGAGACCATAAGTGTCTCTTTTTACCATATGTCTCATTTGCCATTGATCTTGGTGTTTGCAATCTGTAGTTATTGTTCACTCCCTAGCTTCTTTTAGGTGCTCAAGAGGAGTTTTCCATATCAATACGACAAGATTTTTCCATTTCAATACAGGCAGAAAGTAACTTTTTTTAGCCTCAAATCTTGATGCTACAAACCATTCCTTATGTCATTTCCAGACAGTCTTTCTGTGGTTGCTATTTAAATTGATTTAAAATCTAAAAGTACTGCACCTCTATCACAAAACTATCACTCTCAGCTAGTGACCACTGGATAAGTATTAGATTAATATGAAGATAAGGGCAAACAGACAGCTTTCATTCTCTGCCTCTGAGACAGGTTCATAAAATGTGCTACTTGTAGAAGCACTGACAACCTGGCACATTAGGCTGTGCTTTTGAACCACAATTCTTTGTAACTGGTGTGGTTTTGACATTGGGAATTCTTTTATTGAAGTGTTTCTGATATCAAGACGCAGCTGCAACAGGAGGAGTAAGGAGGGAATCTCAGAACTCTTGCACTGGTGGGTAACTACATGGTGCATGTCTCACCTCTGAGACCAGATTTGTAGAATTAGGAGTTGAAACTTCCTTAAGAGGGAGTTTCTGCCCTTCTAATTGTGGGATTTTGCATCCAGGATGTTGAAAGACCTGTCCTGTAATCATGAAGGGGATCAGTGACTCAGGCATTGGTACTGTCCTGTGAGGATGACACCACATCCCCCATCCCCTGTGGGATCCACTGTCCCTTTCCAGCCCCTCTCTGGAGGAATATCAGCATGTCTTCCTTGTGGGCAAACAGCTCTCTGCTTCTCTAACTAATCCCAATAATATAATGAGCATTTCCAGCTTATCCTCAGTTTTCCCCCTGAAACAGTCCCAGCCTTGGAACCATTTTCACTCATCAATATTTGCTTATAAAGCAAACACACTCCAGATTATGCCATGGTTTCTGAATGGAAAATCATAGCAAAACAGAGGATTCTTTTCTCACTAATCATGGGGTTTGTGAGTAAGACAGAAAATATGGACAAAAACAGAGAAAAATTACTACAGGCTGGGTGGGGTGATGGGTTTTTCATGTTCCCTTTTAAAAATGGGAAATAGTTTTCTTCAGAGAGGCAATTTAAGGTGTCTTGTAACTAAATTGTGAATCAATTCAAATAATCCCCTCACTTATATAATTTCTGAATTTGGCCAAAAGTATTTATAAATGTAGATGGACAGAAAACATTAATGTCACAAAAATAAATAAAACATCAAAGAACTAATTGTCTTTTTCTTTTTGCTGAGCATATTCTCAGTCTTCATCAAGAATATAGCATGATCTGAAGGACAGTTATTTGTTTACATTGTTTCTAAGACTTTAGAAATATCTGTACACAATTGATACTTTATTTTTTGAATGGCTGCTGTATGAGTATTTCAGATTTGGACAATATGAGTGGAAGCAGTTTTAATTTAATTTAATTTTTATTTTTGAAAATGAGCCAGTAAACACATGAAAATATTTTTATCATATTTTTTTTAAGTAGAAAAATGTTCAATGTCGTTGTTCTCTATTCTTACACCCATCTTCCTAGTATTTCTTACTTTTTACTCTCTCACAGCACATTGGGGGCCTGATTGTCTAACTGGGAAAATTAGATGGTCTAGTTCCTTCCATCCCATCCTTCAGAGGTTCATACACAGAAAATGGAACAACCATTTAGTCAAATTCCTAAAAGCTTTTTTAAAAATAAAAAGTTTAATTTTGCTAATCCAGAGTCCAGCAGACAGGCCAAGTGTGGCAGAGGGATGAAGAGAGAGGATGAAGCCCTTGCTGCTGGATGTGAGAAACAAATCTAGACACACTGGAGATATGTCCTCCAACCTTCACCTCAGCAGGAATCACATACTAAATGTTCACCTTCTGAGCCTGGAGGTTCAGTGCTGTGCCACGGTCAAGGAGGGCAGAAGAACCAAAGTCCTTTGCTTGTCTCTGGCAGTGGTTGACTTAGCTGGCTTTGCCTGTAGGACAAAAATGTACTCACAGTGAAGGATAAATAAGAAACATTAATTCAATTTTTAAATAACATTACATTTCTTTCTTACAAAGGTTTTCCTCGGGAGAAAGAAAAAGAGAAAAAAAAAAAAAGAAGAAGATAAATTATACCATCTCTCTTATTTTTCCAGCATCAGCCTCAAGCCATTATAATTGCTGGAGTGAAGGTAAACAGTGAGCCAAACCAAGCCAGGCATTTGGCTCCCTGTTCTGCTGACTGATGTATTGTTATTTGAAGCGCTGCATACCTCATTATCTGCAGTTAATAAAGTAGTATTGTGGGCAGATCTGCAGTGCTCTCAGATCTATGGAGCAGGTTCAAAAGTGGACTAGCACTTAAAGGTTGTGAAGCAGAGAAAATGATCTGCGAAATTCGCAGTGAATAACAATGCATGTCTTCCATCATTGTGTTGCCCCCGTTTTCTGCTTTTAACCACAGCCAAAACAGCCCATTCTCCTTTTTCATTTTTTTTCTGTATACATATTCACCTTGTCTAGTGAACATATTCACCTTTCATCTAGTTGTGGGATTGTATTCAAATTTTCACACTGGAACCACAAGGCTAAAGTATCATTTTTATTTTCTAGGTGAAAATGTCTTTGCAATAAATAGGGAAGGTAAGATTTGCACCTAAGTTCAAAGAAGGAGTAAAACGTTTTTTATCGAACTGGAATTTGATAAAAAGTATGCTACAGGACATGGCCTTTCTTTAGTTGTTAGAGAAATCAAAACTTTAATGATTTCCACACAAGATTTCAAGTAAAGGGATTTCATGAAAAGGTTGCAATATGAATTTCAGAGCTTTCCACATCTTAAAAAGATATGGTTTAAAAGAGAAAAAAACAAACAATCCCAAGATAGCTTTAGTTCATGGGATCCCATGTCTGCAGCTGCTGTGGCCAACAGTGATTATCAGAAGACCAATAACATGGTCGAGTGTGCTGGGAGATGTTGGATTTCCCTCCTTGGCTACTTCACTTCTAAACTTTCCTCTCTGTCTGTTATGTGGCTTTACACCTCCTGTACTCACAGAGGTGTGGAGTGGGACTGGGACAGTCCTGCAGCAGATGCCAGAAGCACTGAGATGCTCACAAGCTCTGTCCCCAGGCAGCACAGGGAGCCCCAGGCTTTGACATCCCCTCCACCAGGCTCATGAGTGCTCATTGCACAGCAGAGGAGGGGAGCTTTGCCTCTAGTTTTACTCCAGCCCCTTTTGCCCATCCCACATGTCCTGCACACTCACTGAGTAGTAAGCTCCAGAAAGTCCCTTTTCAGGCTTTGAACCACCAAGATATGTCTAAAAGGGGCAAGTTCATAGATGTCACAAGCAATCCAAGTAATGGTTTTTTTTAGGCATTCAGGTCATAAAGTTTGAAGCCACCAGCTGGATACAGAAGCTCTAAATGGACAAAAGGGATACTAGAAGAAAAGAGGAGGATTTGTGAAACAAATACATTAAAATGCTCTCAGCCATTTCTTTATTTACAGAATATGAGCTCTAGCTAGCTATCTTGTTTGTCCTACAGGCCTCCTTTATGGAGAAAAAAATGGCTAAGGCACAGGCAATCAATTAAACAAAACTAAATTAAAGTTGTTGACAAAAAATCATAATGTGCATTTGATTATTCAGCCTTGATGAAACAAATATTTCAGACAGCATTCAAGCTTCCATTGTTTTTATGGCCAGTATGTTTGCTGCCATGAACTCAATCACAGCACAATAGGAGGTGAGACTAAATGGTTTGACACATAGCAAGTAATCCTGATAAAAGAATTGACACTCTATGCAGTGCAGAAGCTGTTACATTTTTAAATGCAAAGTTAATTTCGAGATTGATTGAAGTCTTCTGCCTTCTTCTAGCAAAGGAATTAGTGTATTATTGTGGGCCTTCTGCAGCTCTTTGTCTAGCATGTGGCATCTGCAGTGAGTTCAGCAGTGTTTAAAAATGCATTTGGATCTGAGCTTTAGAATAACCTTTGTGAGTACTTTTCCCCCTTGAAACTTCACAATGAATTTCATCTGGGAGACGGAGGAGGAAAAGGAGGAGGAGTTGGCATTAGAGCTTCACAGGATACTGAAGGATTCTGTTTACCCCGAGCCCAGGTAAATTGCTGGAGATTTAGCACACAGCTCATGCCATTTTTCTGAGCATGACCTTGAGAGGACACCTTTTTTCTGGTTTGAGGGGGGTAATTTTGTTTCATGCACTTGTCAATCTTGCACCTATTTCTCCAAAAGCAAGCAAGCGTGCTGAAGGAAATTGTGACAGCGCTGAGAGGTGTCCACAGTGTAAGGGTTGATTATTAATTAAGCTGAGACTACATCCAAAGCTGCAGTGCTACAGTACAAAGTTGTTTCTGTTGGTTTTTTTTGGGGGGTTGTGTGTGCTGGGCTAGCACAGATCGTGCAGGAAGGATTATTTGCAAACAAAAGCAATCATCTATATGTGACACTCCACACTGTGTTTGCAAGTCCTCTTGCTAAAGGCAGTGATGAATCCACACCTGCTGGAGGGCTCTGCTGGAACAGATCTGTGCTAATCAGGATGATATTTTGGGCTCTTGGGTAATTCCTATGTTCTTAACTAAATCAGACTTTAGGGCACTTCTGATTGCTTCCCTAGCACTGGCTTACAGGTGCAAATGGAAATGGTGTGCTCTAATTCCCCTGTGGAATATCAACAGGTTGTGAAGGGTTTGTGTGCGGGAGGGAGGTGGCGCTGTCTGGGTGCTCGGTGCTGGCAGGAGATCAGCTGGAGGCTGCAGGGCCACAGCAACAAGGGCAGTCCTGTCCTTGGTATGCAAATGCTCTTGTTCATTACCTCAACTCCAGCATTGCAATTACAAATAAGAAGGGAGACTGGCAATAAATAGTGCAATGCCTGAAATTGTGAGTTACAATTCACCCTAAGTCTGCTAACCATTATTAATGAAAACTCAGATTAGCCAAAATCTTCTAACGTTTATTCATGCTGGGAGAGCAATTTCTCTGCATTTCAATAGTTTTCCCAAATTGGATATATTTCCTTGTGCTTCAATTGGATTATAACAGAGCTACATGCAAGATGAAGATCTTACCACTTCAATGATGTGACCAACAGAAGTTTTCCTTTAAGATCTGTTCAGCTTTATTTTACCACAAGTCCTGAGAAACAATCACTGGGAAGCTGAGACCTGAGGACAGGGAAGGCTCATGAGAGATTAAGAAAACACCAGATTTTATTGCAAGGATTACTTCAGCTGGTAAATAAGATTTATGTTCAAGTGATGCACAGTCAGGTGTTCTTCACACTATTTCCAGTTTGCTAGAAGCAGGACATGGATGTGGATATTTACTGTGGAACAGGTGCACAGCAGCCTGGAGTGTTGGGAAGTGGCCTGAGGTCCCAGCAAGGCACTTATTGATGTTTGACCCTAACTAAATGATAGTAAAAAATAAAATAAATGCAGTTATAAACCAATCAGAATTTTACTTTCCAAGCTTAGTAGAATTAATACTTAGGTTTATGCACCACGTGTGGTACACTTCACAGGACCAGTCAAATATTTTCCTTTTAAATTATTTTAAAGAATGATTTTTAAAGATTTCTAATGGAAGACAATTTCAATTATTTTAATTCAAGCTTTTTTTAAAAAATAAGTTTTGGAATTTTGAGATGCACATTTGTGTATGTTTTCAAAACTACATTAATATATTTTTCGGAAATTTTAAAATAAGTCTAATCTAGAACTTAAAAATTGCCAAACCAGCAATGTTTGTACCTTATTTAAATTAAGTGTTTACTGTGATTCAAATAATTAATGAAATTTAGCTGTAGGGCAAAATGCATATTATTGTGTTTGAGGTAATGAATAAAATTTGGTTTTCGAAACCCCTTAAGTTTTCACCAGGCAAAAAAGACTTCTTCAAGCTCTTCTTCTTCTGCTGGTTTTGTGACATGTAATGAAGAATCAAGTACTGAAAAGAGTTAAAGCAATTTAGGGCTTTATCTTCTTTCTCACTAATGGCATCTTCACTGCAAATCAAACCTGAACACCATGTGAGTCACCGTACTCCTAAATTTTCTTTAGAAATTCAGTAATGCTGAAGTGAAACCTGTAACTTTCTAACAACTTTAATGGGAGTAGTATTTCACCCCAACTCACCAGGTCAGTGAAGCATCATTGCAATCACTGTCTTAAGTATAGTTCAGCAGTAATAATCTCGATTGCATATAGATAACTCTTTTGTATTCATAAAGACAGCTCTAAGTCTTCAAAAACTGGTAATCTGTATTTACTAGCTTGAAGCTGTTTTAATTTTATCTTTTGCTTTTGAACTACTTTTATACAATTATCTGTCCCCATAAAAACTCCTTTCTTTGTTTATTGAACAGCAATATGTTTTCATTTGAAAAGTCTTAGCATTTCAGATTAAAATAGATTAATTGATTGATCTTTTCCCCAAAATTAATTTAATTTACCTACCTCTATATAGGCTGTCTTTATTTTATCACTTGGATTTAATTCTAGGGAATAAATAAAACCAAAATATTCAAGACATTTAATGCATAGGGAGAAAAAGCAGCGCTGTTTACTGCTGCAATTGCCTAAAATGCCCAGATTGGAAGGGGCCTCAAAAGATCATCTGATCCATCTTTCCATGGGAAAAGGAACCCAGATAAGATTATCTTGTCCCCTGTCCAATCACATATTGAAAACCTCTGGCCATGGAGACTCCACAGAGAGTCTCTGGACCATGTCTCTGGAGAGTTTGTTCCAGTTAATGACTGTTCTTACTGTAAACAATTTCTTTCTTATAATGAAATGAAACCTTTACCCCTGGAACTTGCACCCATTGCCATTTGTCTTCTCCAAGTGGGCCCTTGTGAACAGAAAGGCTCTCTCCTCTTTCTGCCTCCTAAGTGCTGGAACACTGTGACTAGATGCTCCCTGAGCTCTTCTCCAGGGATAAAAGAACCATCTCATTAAATCTTTCCACGTAGGGCAGGCTCTCCAGCCCTTTGATCACCTCTGTCGCCCCCCTTTGGGCTGCCTCCAGTCTATCTGTGTCTTTCTTGAATTGTGGTGGCCAGAGCTGGGCTGTGCTCCAGGAGCAGCCTGGCAAGGCTGAGCAGAGTGGGATGATCACAGCTCTTGTCTCTGTTGGCACTGCCCTGTGGATGCAGCTCGGGATCTGCTTTGCCTTTGCTGCTGCAGAGGTGTCCTCCTGACTCCAGGCTGGTGTGTGTGACCCCCAGCATCTCCAGCCCCCTTCAGCAAGGCTGTTTCCCATCCCCAGAACCTGCAGTGTGCTGGGCTCACTTTTTATGTTTTTTAAGACTTTGCACTTGCCTTTGTTAAACTTCATGTTATTCTCCCACTCCCCCAGTGCAGTCCAGGGCTGTCTGTAACTTGGGTCACCCCTCTGCCATGTTCATCTCACCACCTGGGCTTGTGTCACCAACAAAATTGTGCTTTCAGTCTCATCAGCCAGTTTACTTAGGAAGATGTTGAACAGCATGGGGTCCAGCATCAGTCCCAGGAAACCCCTTTTGGGACCAGACTTTCCAAGAACACAATTAACTGGGTGGGTTACAGAAGAGTTACCACAACTGTGGAAACCAAAAGCATGCTGTTACTTCACAGCAGTCATTTCCTCAAGTATTCTGGCTTCATGGGTAATGCAGGTTACCTTCTCTCACTTTATCCCCAAGGCTTAGTGCAAAAACTACCTAGTGAAGATAAAATATTCAGCAGTTGCTCATACAGAGAGCACCAGCTGAGGACTTTGTGAAAAAGGGGTCTGTGATCATGTAATTAACGACAGGAGCAAAATACATATTTATGAGCTAGATGGATTTTGGTGTTTCCTAATTTTTGAGCACTTGTCACTGTAATCTTAATATTTAAAACATTTCTTCTGCGTGTGTAGCATGTCAGTCAGTGTGGGCAACAGGAGGCATCACTGGCTCCCAAACCCGCTGCTTCTAAGAACCTACCTGGCTTTTGGGCACCAAGTAACAACCAAAACTGCCTTTTTGTCTCTCCAACAGAAGAGTCAGTCCATGAGTTCTATCCTTCCTGACAGAAGGCAGAGCCAAGAGTTTTATGGACTTTTTTACCCATGATCTAACTCACGGAAAGAACTTTGTTTTTTCCCACTCTCATGCAAGTTATCTTACAGATAGGTAATGGTGATGTTAAGGTGGGTGATGTTAATTGGTAGGTGATGTTAATTGGTAGGTGATGTTAAAAATTCATAAATCAGAATTGAAAGGGATTACCTAAAGCATTTAAAAATGAAATTTGGGGTGGTTGTCACCAGATTTATTTTAATTAATAAACTGAATGGCTTTAAATATCCAATAAATATCACCTCAGATCTTAATCACTCCAGCTCCCTTTATTTAAGATTGCACTTTCTCTGCACAGTAGTTATTTCAGTTGTAGTAAAGGTAAAGTAGAAACAGAAAAAACATGCAAATAGCATTCCTGCACGTCCTTCAGAAACTGTCTGTGCAGCCTGTAATTTCTAGGGCAAAGGTTTGATGTCTGATGCTTCAAGTGAAGTTTGAAACTGAAACAAACCCTGGCTCCTGTGGAGAAGAAAATATGTGGAGAAAGTTTGTCCTTTTTAATCAGAGCACCTAAGAAAAAGTATTAGATCTAAAATATAAAGGTTTTTTCAGAACAGGCCTCTATAAAAAATCAAGACACAGAATTTTTTCTGCATTTTTTAATAAGATTTACATTGAAAAATAAGATTTTCAAGGTCTCTCTGAATGCTGCCATCCTGGACAGAGTAGTAAGGAGATTAACTGTTTAACTGAAGATAAGAGAAATGCAGAATCACAATATGTACCCACATAACTGTTTTTAAAGTATTCTTATAGAAATATTTTGTTGATAAATAATTTTATTACATTTTCACTTAGTAACAGGGCCTGCCCTAGTTTCTATGGTTGTTATGGCACTTTCAGTATCTTCATCTCTCTGTAAAACTGTAGAAAAGAGATTAATGAAAAATTGGCAGTAATTGCTGGAGTGTGGCCTGCAAACAGTGAGCCCAAAATCAACTTTCTATTACATCATTGGTTTATTGTGTTGAAATAAACATCACAAGGGCTTTTTCAGATGATTAGATTAAGGAAGGACAATTTAAGGTAAAATCTTATAAAATATATTAGAACTTTCCCATGTACATGTGCTTGTGAGTGCTTGGACATGAATGTAAATACATATATAAACCTTCTGTAAAGATATCATCTCATTAGCACTCTTAAATCCTAGAGAGATGAACACATGCCAGTGCTGCAAATTTATCTAAAGGAGAAAAGTTATGTTATTGTGACTGCCTCCACCAAAAGAAGGATTAAGGTCAGAGGCAGTAGCCAGTTACAGTGATCTTTTCCATCAGATTCACTAAATGTCAGGTATGGCTGTGCCTAAAACAGTACTATACATTTGTAAAAGTTTAGATCACATATGCCATTGTATAGAAACATGGGGGGGAAAGAAAAAATAATTATTACCTGTGTATGAATGTTATGTTTCAATCTTTGAGCTTCCTTGAACTCATGTCTGCTGAGAGTTAGTAATTTTGTCAGCTGTTTCATTATTTTATGCCTAAAGGTAGGCAATTATATTTTGTATTTGAGTTTCAAATACCCTCTGAAAATCAGGTGATTTATTGAAGTGCTTTGCTCTGAACTTAGCCCAGTTCTGTTACTCAGACTGGAATATATTGGCTAGTATTCTTCAAAAGTTTGTCTCAGAATTAATAGGCATATGCAAACAGGCATATTTTGATCTGTTCAGTTTCTGTGTCCTTGCATCTTTTAATAGGTACTCAAACATCACATACAACCTTTTGTCCATCTCCTTCTCCACAGGACTATATTTATAAATGGTTTCACCTTTAATATGGCCCTGCTCTCCTATTTTAGAGAACAGAAATGACTTATCAGCCTGGTAGCAGATCCCTATTTTGTCTGCCTCCCATAATCCATCAGGAGAGGGTTAAGAAAAGGACCAGTTATCTCATAGCAGTCAAATTCTTTGTACATCATTGAGTTTTACATTGAACATCTCTGTGTGCTGTCAGCTGCAGAGAAAGAAGATTACACTGTGTGTCTGCTACATGAATACCCTGTAAATACTGCTTTGGTGCAAAAGGCAGATTTCTAATCAGCTATGAAATAAACAGAAACTGCTGGTCATTTCAGCATTCAAAGAGCCAAATTTGGTTGCTTTAATGCACAACAGCAATTTACTTCATGTATTAACAGAAAGCTAACAGCACAATAGCCAAAATATCCAAGGGAGTAAAACAAACCCCACAAATGAGAGAGGTTATGAAAATTTTTAGAGCAGTCCTTCTGTCCTCCAGTCCTGGGCTGCTCACCAGCGTTTACAGTGCAAACAGATTTTTTTGAATATATAAACGGTTTTGAATCACTGACCTTCAAGTTGGGGATGCAAAGAGTAACTATTCTTGAACATATGTTGTCACCCAAAGCATGTCTGTATACGGGAATACATGAGGCTCTGTATATTCCAAAGCAAAAAATATGATTTAGAGTGGTGGAGGTTTCTTGTAGGATGCTCATGTATCTTTTGAGAAATGACAGGCATCTTTATGAAGTGATGCAACACTCACAGA
The DNA here is from genome assembly GCA_030060385.1 of Muscicapa striata striata. Lineage (NCBI taxonomy): Eukaryota > Metazoa > Chordata > Aves > Passeriformes > Muscicapidae > Muscicapa > Muscicapa striata. Next base: position 1,898,719 of record JAREIS010000089.1, read on the forward strand.
GTCACAGCAAATGTGCAGATTGCTCATTCTGCTGCTGCTGGGGATTTTAATAGTATAGCCTGCATGGGGCTTTGTTTTCACAGCCAGACACAGGAACAAATTCAAACTTCATAATTAGGGCATAACCCAAATCCCAGGCTCTTAAAAACCTCTATTTAACTCTGCTGTTTGTTATGTTTCCCCAAGGACTCAGTGCTGATCAATAGCTGAAATTTGAATGCTGGCCATAGGGGGCTTTTACAAATACTGGCCCTTGTAAAGTCCATAGTGCAGCAAACAACCTCAGTACCAGAGATCTTCACTTAAGAGATTCCTGCATTTAGAGTGTGCCCCTTTCTTGTGGCACTTGTAAGTATTATGATTTTAAAATTGGTGTAGACCTTTTGTAAGAGTCTGGACTGTTTTAAATGTCAGAGGGAAAATATCAACTTCTTTATAGAGTGATCAGGTTTGGTAAGTGAAATGATGTAGCAGAGAGACAGCCATCATGATGGGTTTATGCCATCTCAGTTTAATTCAAAGAAAATTCTGCACATCAGTAGTTATTCTTTGACAGGTTTTTTTATTTCTTCTGTTTTCATTTCAGTGCAGGGAGAGTTTTCAAATTTTTAAGATATATTGGTTGTCCTCCATTTCTTATGCAACACTGGAAGCATCACAAGGGCCTGCTTACAATTGGGAATGCTTTCCTGCCTAATGAGTGCAATGCTCCATTTTGGGGCACAGGATTTTGTTCACTTCCCAGCTCTGTTACTGGCCTGCTTGTGACCATATGACAAGGATGTAGCTGCATGTGGCTGCATCTTTGGTGAAAACAATAAGTCTAGGTCAGTGTCTCCAAATTAAATTGGCAAAAATGCAGCTTAGTTATTGTGGTTTAAATTCTGATCCACATTCTTTAAAGAATGAAAATTGCAAAGGCTAGTGACTGAAGAAAAATGACATTTTTCTTAGGTATGCACTTTCTCCTCCTGTTGCCAATTAGAATTCTACATGTACTTTCAAAATTTTACTTCAAATCTTGGGCATGGCATTTTATTCCAGCTTAGCCTATAAGGAAAAAAAATGGCTTTGAACTCTTAACCAGGACATTTTAAGAGGGAAAGAAGGAAAAAAATTCTTTCATTCTTGATATCTGGCATCCTTTATTTTTTTGTCTGAGCTTTGAATTACTGTTGTTGGGTTGGGTTTTTTTATTTCACTTTTAATGAAAGTGTTGTGGGGGGAAAAAAGGGAGTCCTTTCTAGTACATGACATAAAAGAAATAATAAGTGCAACAGAATATAGCTGGGAGAAATGAAAACTCTTTTGGTCTCAGATTTCTCTGGCTTCAGCTTTCCATCAGGGTAAGTCTCTGGCTTAGCCTGGGAAATGGCAGTCACATTAGAATTTGCTTTTCCTGAATCCATTTGTGAAAACACTTGTTTCTTCAACTGGTTAGAATTAAACTACACATTTTTTCTTTTTTACCTATTAATTTTTTTTTCTTCTACATTTTAGAGACTGAGGTCTTAGATTTGCCAGTCAAGGCTTCTCTCAGACAAAGATGTACACTGACTGGATCCAATAAAGATCAGTGGTTTCATGGGAAAATAATTTACAATTTGCACATATTTACATTTTTTTTTCTTTTCAGGTTAATAAAAACCCATAGCTTTTAAATAATAGTAGGCTCTGATCATGGGAGTGACTGCAATGTGTGCTGGCTCCAGGCTTGGAGTCAACTGCAGGTCTGGAGCCTTGTTTTGTATTTTTAAAACAGTAAGCATCCCATTTTCCACAGCAGCATATGGGAACACTGGCTCCCCAGCTTTGGTCTGTTCAACCCCAGATAAGCAAGTCATTCCAACTTAAACTAATAAGAATTTGAATTGTTGCCAAAAGATGTGTTAAAAGTACAATAGCAAGTCTAAAAATCAAAATACATCATTCATTCCCTCTGGAATGGATTCCTGATGCTCAAAGGCTTCATTTCAATCCCAAAGCAAATATGAGCAACTTTGAATAGCTGTGTACCATCTTTTGAAGTTATTTTTATTTTAAAAAAGGAAAGAAACTTTTCTTACTATGCTGTATCCTCAAATCTTATTAATCAATAAAGCCTTAAAGTGGCAAGTCAGTCACATCTTCCCGCTAGGGTAAATGATGGTTTAAACCCTTTCTAAAAATTGCTTCCTTTCTTCCTCTCTTCTCCATCATAACATTTGTTTTGTTACAGGCTGCAAATGTGCTTTTCTGACTGCACTTTGTCACCCACAGATTCCACTGCACAGTGGGTGGAGAGCTGGGGATTTGTGTTCTGTTTTCATGCAGAGCTGTGCATTAAAAAATGGGCTGCTGCTGTTGTATTGTGAGCAGAACATCTTACCCAAACAGATAAATGAAAGTCTTTCCAATCTAAATAAAACAAAATAAACCAATTTGATTACTTTCTATTCAGAAAATAAGAATACAAACGGGGGGGGAAAAAGAAGGAAAAAAATTGCAAAAACCTTAAATCTCTGGTGATACCTGTGCATGTATATTTGGTTATGGTTCTATTTATCATAAACTAAAGTCTTGTGCTTTAATGAGGAGACAAGAGGCATCAATTGTGCCCCTTGTTATTAGTTCAACTTTTCATTATGAGTAATTCTGACCTGTATAATGAAATCAGATTATGTGTGAAAAATGAAGCAGTGCTGTACTGAAATGCAGTGTGAAGGTCAAATGTGGATTTGTAGCTGTGGGAGACAACTGTAGCTGTGAGAGACAACTCTTTTCTTCAAATAGACTGAGCAAAACATTTCTGATTCTGAAATGTAATTCTAGAGGGAGATAAAAGGAACAAGGAAAGAGAGGTATAGCTTGAACACCCAAAAAGAGAACGAACTGAAAAATGCCATTTCTTAAGAAAACCTATGACACAGACCTTGATTCCAGTCACTAACTCTTCTTCTGTTTTGTTTTGTGTACACAGGGAATTACAATACTCATCAAGGGTCTGGGTCAGGCCCCTAGTGCTGGTAATGAAAACACATCCACTGCCTGTAGTGGTAGCTCATCATTCAGGGCTTCCACAGGTTCATGCTTATTTATAAGCAGATTGTTCCTGGATTCATTTGTATTATTTAGAGGTGAAAATGTCACACTGATGCTTAGGAAATGAAATTATATGACAATATTTGCCCTGCATTTAAATGTTTAAATTCTGTGTGGTGCACTTTAAGTGAAACTCAGACATTCTGAGAATGATTATGGCATCCCTCCATATGATTGGTATGGGTTTAATACATTTAAAAAAAAGTTTTAAGAGTTTTCTTTTTCTTTCTTTTCCAAAATTTTAATTTTGCAGAAGGGCAAGAAACATTGAAAAAAAAAAAAACCACCTGATTTTAATATTGTTGAGTGTAATTGAAAAGAGAAAGGTCAATAAAGAACACAATGTATTTCTAAATAACTATTTAGGGAGGAAAATATTTAAAATATGCAAGTGTTAGCAAGAATTATCTAGCTTGCTGTAGCAAATAGTCATCCTCTGGGAAATTGATGCCTCTGTTCAAAAAACCCCACATTCTAAATGCACTCTCAACAAAGACTGCAGGTCTGTTCAAATTCAGAGAAAAGAATTACGTAGTTCAGAAATTATTCCAAAAGGATGGATCAAGCAAGACTTGACCTGCAAACTCTGTGTTTGGGAACATGTCTCCTGCAGACCATGAGGAGCAAGGTCTCAGACACAAATCTAGGTTCTGGATTGTCCTTTGTTTGTAGACCCAGGAAAGATCAATTCCCATTTTGATCTTTGAAAGAGCAAAATAATTCATATTCCTGTGCTGGCCCAGGCTTTGCTTCGATTCCCCTGCTCTGGCCCAGCTGTCTTCACTTTGGAAAGGTTTGTAGGGCTGCCTCCCTTCTTCCAAGTGCAACATATTACAGGCTTATATTGGGATATCCCAGTATCAGTTGGAGAATAAATCCCACAAAAGGTTGAAGGTTCATCTGTTCTCCATCAAAGTTGGAAAAATATGGCTCTTGGAAGGGGGTGTAAATTCTGGTAAGTCATCAATGACTGAAGTGTTTTATTTTTGCTGGTGTTGATGTCTCAATTTATCTCATATTTTCAACAGACTATCTTAACTGCTTCTCTTGCACTCTAGCAAACTCATCTCTTTTCATTCATTAGTGGTTTATTATGTTTTGCAGAAGTAGGTATGAGAGTACAAGATGATTTCCTATTTAGTGATGTGTGTGTTAAACCAATGCTGACTTTCAGTGAGGAATTAGTTTTTGTCTCTTCAGCTGGAATATTAGTTTAAGTTGTGAGGAACTTTGACATCTTTTAGATGACATGAGTTTTATTATGCAGATAAGCAGAATAGATCCTAAAAATGCTTTCACACAATCCCACACAACTTCATGTGTTAATATGAGGAACTTGTAGATTGTCAGCACTAACAAAATAATTTGCTGAGCTGCCTCTTTAGGACAGCTATGCATTACTGAGATAATAATTTTTTAGGGTCTATAAATACAGTTCTATGTAAAGAAATATCTATGTCACTAGATATCACTGCAGCATTGACATCTCTTTATTGAAATTCTTGGTTTAAAAAGGTGTTCCAGTTTTTAATCTGAAATAAGATCAAAATAAAAAAATGCAATAGGGAAATGATTGCTACTCTTGATCATGTTTCTGTCCCCAGAGTAAATCAAAACACAGTTTACTAGGGAAAGATGAATATCGTGGATTTGAGGGTATTGGGAGCTTTGCCAAAATTTTAATTAAAGTATAAGGAGTCACACTTAAAGCTTTAGGAAACAGTGGGAGAAGAGGGTCATGGACTGCTCCATTCCACACAGCTTGCACCTCTTCATGGAGGAATGCTGGTTTCCAGCAAAGACTTTGCTTGTGCAAAATCTTGGCTTTCCCTGAGCTCAGCTTGTCAGTTTGGTCTGAAATGGAAGACTCTTTATCAGGATATCTGATTAATTGTGTATCATAATGTCTGGGACAGCTGTAGACTTCAGTTAGCTGTCACTTATCCAAGTTTACCCAAAACTGAATAGCAACTCCTCTGGCAACTAATCCTTTATTGTATTACCTCAAAATGTAACACTGCTGAAGAAAGGATCTGAGATTTGTCTCATCCTGGCAAAGTTATAATTAGCTGGTTTATTTATTTGCAGGCTAGCCGTGCTGTCTTGTATGCTTTACTAAAACAATGAATGACAAGTTGGAGATCCTCATCTTGGCTCTGATCTCTCAAAAAGGCTGCTTCCCTTTCCACTGGAAGAAACCAGGACACCATGTCCCAGGTGTTAGGGACTGCAGGTGAAGCAGGGTTCAGGGGCTGCAAACAGAGGTCTGCTACAAGGGTAGAACAGGAGAGATGCTTGGGAAGAGGGGGAGACCTGCCTGCTGCAAGGGCACTGAGCCAATAGAGACTTGCCCATGTATCAAGACCTGTGTGTTGGGGCTGGATTGACCCAGTAAGGCCCTGAGTCACCCTTTCCAAAAATCTTAGTCTCACCATTGCTGAGTTTTCACAACATGATGAGTAATTACTGCATTGGGGGTTGGTATTTTGTGCTGTCGTAGAAATCAGTCTTGAAGAACTGGAACCTTTTGCTGTCTCTGCTTGTTTTGGTGAACAGGTGGTCCCTTTCCTCACAAAGCTCTGGCTGCCCTGGCATCCATCACATTCACCTTCAGGGTGAATTTTAAACCCAAGCCACCTAGCTCAGAGGTGCAACCATCTGCCTTTTGCAGCAGAAAGTGATGAGCTACCTCTGGGCAGCTTCCTTCACATATTCCCTGGGGGATTTGATTCTGGTTCTGTGTCCCAGGTCTGGAGGCTCCAGCCCAAAAGGGCACAGGAATATCCCAGAAGCCCAGGACTCTGTTGTAACAGCAGCAGATGCAGCAAGTTAGAGGCTGGTGATGTGTTTGAGAACAAGGTGATCCCCACTGGAGCTGTCTCTGAACTTATCTCACGAGGCTTTCTCAAGTGTAATGGAATGCATTTCTGTTACTACTCAGATTTTTTTTTTTACAAGAACTGACTGAGAACCCCATGAAAATGGGTCCCTTTTTCCAGAAAGCAGCCCAGTTGTCTCCATTGTATCGATTCATACTCAACAGTGCAAGGCCTAGAGTCACCAAGTCTTGGCAGTGCTTGCAGGGTCAGACCCCTGTTATCCCTGCCATAGCATTGGCAGCCCTAAAAAGCAAAGTTTATATGGCTCACCTAATCCAGCCTTTTTGGGATTATGTAACTTCATGTCCACAGCTCTGTGGAAGCTTCTGGGACTGAAAATTGCTAATCCTGAGTGAAATGCTGGGGTATAATAGTTCTTTGTGAAGTCCTAATCCAGTGCTTCTTGTACAGTGACCATAACAGAGCAGTGTTGGGGAGGAAGAGGATTGTAGATTGAAGGCTCTGGTTTACTGAATGCAGAGCCCTTATCTCTCAGAATTCATCTATTTCCATAAGTCAGCAACCAGCAAAATGCTTCTCTGATTTTTTTATCAAGCATCAGTTGGTGTTTAAATGATTATAAGCATGTTATGAAAATTGATCTGTGCTCAACTTGCTTTATAGTTGGAACTAAATCAGTATTGATTTTATATTTTTGTATTAAATTATATATCACAGCTTTAAAGTGCCAAATGCATGAATAAATAGAAACCAATTTTAAAGCAGTTTGTTGCACGTGTTTTTCCAGAAGGTGGCAGCTGGGGAGCTCATACTACTACATGGTACATTCAGACTACTACAGTCTGAACCCTTTGGGTAGGGGAAATAAGATTATGACAGAGCAGAAAGGGGCCACTACACCTCTACTCATCACCACTCACATGCTTGAATTGGGAGTTGCATCAGAATCTTGTTCTGACTCTACTAATTGTATGAATTTGTTTTCTACAAGAAGAAAAAAATCAAGATATTTAAGATATCTATTTGTATTTATTTATATATATATATATGTGTATATACACACAAAAATACAAATGAGAAAAGTGAAAAGTCTGCAGAGGGAAGAGATGGGAAACCAAGACAAACCAGTGCAGGGTAGCTCTAAGTGGCTGAAATCCAAAGAGGAGGCTGCTGTGGTGGTTAGGTTTGGGTTGAAAGACTCCAGTGTAAGGCTGTAGAACATGTGCCACAGAGCAGAAATATGCCCAGTGATCAAAAATTATCAGAACAGACTGAGAAATAAACAGGGGAAGAGAGAGAGACTGTGATAATGATAGAAGCAAATTCCTGCACAATTGGGTTCTTTAGACTGATTTTTGGGTTCCTGCACAAATGAGGGTTCTTTAGACTGATTTTTGGAACTATAGGAGAGTTTTTCAAGTGATGACTTGGCATGTGTGAGAAGGTGGGTGGCAGATACCAAAAGCTGAAAAGCTAGAGTTTGCTGAGGTCAGAAAGAATCTTGCAGCTGTTGAGACTGCAGGCAACTTGGTGATAATATATTGGGGTAGTCTGGCTTTTCCTTCTCCTAAGCATTACTTTGAGTCAGCCATTAAACTCTTGCAGCTTGACAAGGATGGCTGCTCTTTCCTGGAGCAACACCTGATTACATTTTCTCAAGAATTCTATTCAGAAAATTGGAAAATGCAATTTTTCATTTTTTGGGGGGGACAAGAGAGAAATTGACAAAAGTGGCATGTTTAATTATAAATAAAACCAAAAAGGTTGTTCTTTCCAAAAAAATGAACTATCTATTTAGGAATTTAGGTTAAACTTTCTCTCTTTTAGCTTAGTTTTCTTGAACACTTTTAACTACACAGAATGGAGAATATATTTGTTCTATAAGTAATTATGAAAGGTCCAGCAGCAGAACAGACTGTGCTTTGCATTAAAAAAAAAAAAAAAAAAATTAATCTCAATGGCCATTTCCTGGCCCTGGTAGCTGGAAATATAAAATACCAAGTTTTGACAGAAATTTCTAGTTAACTAAAAATGTTGTACATTTATGTGCACTGAAAATCAGAAAATAGCCTTGCTTGTGATGAGCAGCTTTGATATTACTGGACTATTAAAGTCAGTTTTGAGAACAGACTTTGAGAACAAAACTTTATTAGCAGACCTGCTAAATCATCAGCACTAGTTTCAAATTCTGGTTGCATTTGTGCTCCCTCTTTATTAAGAACAATTATAATTAACGGTTTCTGTGGGAGACTCTTCATTTTTGCTTTAAACCTTCACAGGAATCTCCAGAAGAGTGCAACTGATCTCAGTTCTATGAAATTTAATTGGCTTTAACACAGTTCCTGCTAATAAAATAGAAAAGTAATGTATCAGTAGGTGTCCTCCCTTGTTGCTTTCTCCTATTACAGCAATCCCACGTTGGACTGTGAGGGCAATTTGATTCGCAAGTAAATCAGGAGCACTTTCTTAAAGGGCAGTTTGTGCAGCGCAGCACTGCTGCAGAAAGTAGCTTTGATTAGTGAGTAGTTGACATCCTTTCCTGAAAAACCTCGTGTTAGAAAGAGCATTTTACAGGGTTTCAGGTGGAGAAATTAAAAGGCTATTGATCTCTTGTTCGTTAACGATCTTATTACACTTTTGCTACACTGGCTGCCTAATACCCCGTCAAAATTCACCCTCGGCTGCCTGTCATACAGCTGCATGCTTTCCAGCATCAGCCCTATCGGATAATACAACATTTTTTTTACTTTCTGTCTTAAACTGTTGTGAAATCTTGTCCTGTGATATTTACACTTGTCTAGAAGCAGTTGCATATCAGCACTTAGTGAGAGATTCCCTAGACACACTTGAGTTGTACAAATGTTAAGGCCCCACACTTACAGTAAATATTCCAACACTCATACAGTATTAATAATACAAATTCATAATATTTATAATATACCCCAGGGGAGAGAGGAAGGGAGGATTGCTTGAGTGTATTGCACATCATATCAAAAAGATTTGGAAACAGCTGCTTTTTTTCCCTAGCTCGTGGCAGCTGATGGCTGCTGCTGCTCTTGGAGACAGTGCTGTCTGACATCAGGTAATAGATGTGCTGCTGGAGAGCTACAGCATCCCTGGGGCCACAGGGAGCCTCTGGCACAGCCATTCAGTGTGATCCAACACAAGCACAAGTCATTAACACTGCAGGAATAGCAGCTGTAGGAAAGCCAGTACACCCAGTGCCAAACCTGATGATGATTTTGCCACTGAAAGTTCACTGGGAGAAAGCAGTGAGTGAGTCACACCTGTTGGAAAATACTGTGTCATTCTTATTTCCCCAAGATAAATTGCACATTGATCAATGGCAAATCAGAAACATCAGTCACTTTTGAGAGAAAAACCTTAGTGACCAGATGCTGTATTTTTATTCTGGGTTCTATTAGGTGAGGCCAAACCTCAGCTCTGCTGCCTTTATATTTTAAAAATGGTAAAGATACGGTATTCAGGGGAAAGCCCCATCAAGCAGTTAGGATTAGGGTTTATGGGAAAGATCCTAAATGGAGTTAGGGATTCAATCTTTTGAAAATCTTAAGACCACATGAGGTTTCAGCTTCCAGGGGACAATATGTTCATAAACATTCAGAGCATCTGCTAGGTGACCCAGGAGAAGACAGGGATCTGTATAAGCACAAGTACAGTGCAAATTCATGTGTTTTGCCATTTTAAAATACCTTCCCTTTTCAGTTTGTAGGAAGGGATTTCGTTCAGGACAGCAGTATTAATTCTGCCTTTCTCTAACTTTTGACTAAAATATCTCGTTCAAAATGTTTTATTCAAAAAATATGTTTAAATAAAATTGTTCTGCTAACTACAATCAGGTTGGCTGCATGCTAGCTCTCAGCCTTGATGCAGGCTAAAACTCAAGGTTGTCTTATTAAGCCCAACTGCAGGCAGTTTTGGATCTTTAGCTTTTTTTCTGTTGAGTAGCCCATATTCCTCCTAACATCCCCATAATACACTAGTATGTGCTTTCTAAACAAATTTGGCCTAGGTTAAGATTTTATTTGGTAATGGTTAGGGTGGAGCAGCTGAGGGGCTTTGTTTTGGTAGATTTTAACCAAAGGTATACCTTTGTATCACACAGTCTGTGATACTTAATTACTTGGACTAATTGTAAACACTAGGACACCTATAAGTAGCTGTAGGTCCTGGGATATCAATGAAATGGTAATTTTATTAATATATCACTGTATATAAGCATCATTCAGAATGCTTTGTGACTGTGCTCACATGAGTTGCCCCCATGAGGTGCATCACCGAGATGCAATAACTCAGTCTTCTGTATTAAAATTATATTTACATTTTGGTAGAGATTTAACACATATAAAATATATTTGCATGTAACTTGAAGATGTGTAAGTGTTTTTCAGTTAACTCTGAAGCAGAGTAGATTGATTTAGGTGTTGCTGTTGAGGGGGTGCAGATTTCTTTGGGAGTCACAGAATATGGCAATTTTTCCAAAATATCAGTGAATGTACAGCTGCCATCTGAACTGATTGAAGCTGACCAGAGGGGTTATTTTTGTTTGAGTTTGGTGCAAAGATCCTGCAAATTTCTGTTTCCCCACCCTCCTAAATGAGTATGAGCATGTGTTGATGCTTATAAACTGTGTATCATTTTTTAAAAAGCATAAATATAAAGCATATAAACATGGTTGTTTTCCATTCTCTGAAGGAGTGAAGGCTGATTCACTTATACAATTCATTTTTAGAGGGACTTTGGACCGGGGGAAGGAAAGGGGGAAAATAGTTTCTACTGGTGAAGAGGAGGATGCTGATGCTGCTTTTGCTGGTTTTACTCTATTGCAGAGTGGGTAAAGCTCCATTTCTGCAGTGTTTGAAGGACAGGTTTCAGAGGAAAGGGATGAGCATTCTATTTACCCAGACCATTATGACACAGTGGTCCATGAGTGTGGAGGCTGGGAACCTCCCCTGGAAGTCCACTGCCCAAATCCCATAAGCAGGAGTGTATCCTACTCCTGTAAGCAGAAACTTGGCTGTTCTTTTTGACTTTGCTGGTGGGAAATAAAGGGATGAGAACATCAAAAATAAAAATCCAAACTGAACTGAAGAAGGGTGATGTTTGTAGCACCTACTATATGCATATGTATGTGTGCCATCACAGGTCACTAAGTGATTATTTAAACAGAGATTTGAAAGGGAAAAACCTGTACCTGGATTTTATCATAGTGATGATAGTGGAAATGCCTTTCAGATATCTGTTCAGATTTATCACCAGAAAAGTCCCTTTGCTCCCATTTTGTGCTAGTCTTGGGGCTCAGCTCTTAATGCAGCCCTATAAAAACACAAACCTGTAATACATGCCTGATTTCAGCTGTAAAAAGGTTTTTGTTCCTACTGTGGCCTCCCTTTGCTGAAAGTCTGCTCTGCATGAGCTTTCTCAGTGTGTAATTACTTGAGGATCTATAGGTAAGACTTTTCAGTACTTAAATAACTGCTATATGAAAACTCCATGGTGAGGCCTTTCATAAATCAGAGGAGGCTTTGGTGCAATTGATTTGATGATGCAGTTCACTCTGGGGGCTGTGAATGGTGAACTCTAATGAAGAATATTGAAAAAGTTGCAGAACTTCCTCTTGCTCTCTGTGCTTTTTGTTTTGAGGCTGATGCTTGAATAGTAGAAGCAGTCAAGTTATTAAACCCCACACCTTTCATTGTTATTTACAATAAATATACCTTCATTTCAATACACACATTTGTCCACATTTTTTCTTTTGGCAAAAAAATATGATTTCTGACTAACCATTATAGGTTCCTCTTTAATGTCTTTTTCTCATGCACTTATTGCAAAAAAAAGTCCAAAAATTGAGTGTAGATCTGTGCTGTACTGAGAGTGTTCATAAAAGAACATACTGCTTAGAGATCCTTTGGCTGCTGTTACTTATCTGTTTTCCTTTCCTCTTTCCTCTCTTGCAGGGAGTTCTTGGGGCTTGCCTGAGTTTTGCATTGCACTGTGAGGGTAACATTTAAGCCCTGTCACGGATGCATTGCAGCAGAATGGCAAACAGCAAACAATTTTCTGTATGGCATTTTAGCATGAAATTCTCTGAAGGCCTCTGGTTTTTCCCTGTTTCGAGAGAGAAAGCACAGTGTTATTCAAGATTGGGCCAGTTTTTCCACAATATATCAGTGAAGCCCTTTCTGTGAAGGACAGGCTCAGCAAGCCTTCAAGAAGCAAAGTTTTCCTTTAGTGAACATGGTTCTTTTTGATATCTGTCAGTCTTTTTGGAATTGTATGTCTGGATTTAAGTAAAATATATAGTAATGTTAACTTGTATTTTTTCCTTTAGTCAAAAGACTCATATTTCATTCAATCCTGCCTTTGGTTTTTTTTTTTGTGAGGGGGTTTTTTTCAGGATAGAAGAAAAGACTAAGGCAGTCTTATTGTGATTTGGCTGAAAAACTCTTTAGCAGTGTTAAGATTATGGCACAAAGGCAAATGCCATTGCACTCATACTTCTTTTATACAGCAATCACGTTGTACCAGAAATAATAATCTCTTGGTAAGCTAATTTCAAAATGATGATAATGACATTGATCTCCTTTCTGAAGTGCTTTGAGATTTACTGATGAATGTCTCGATGCAAGAAATAGATATAAATTATCATCAAAAGCATTAGTGTACAGAAATTCCAAGGAAAATCATCAGAAAATTTAGGTTCCAAAGTTTAATACTGCTATGGAAATTCTGTCTTCTGCCATTACCATCAGTAAGGAGTGAAAATGAAGATGAAAATATGCAAGGCCAGCAGAGTAACCCTATGTGTGAGCCCCCCCTGCTGCCTCTGGCTGCCATTGCCTGGCAAGCCCCTTCCATGATCACTCCAGAGCTCATTTGGGAGCTTCAAGGAGAAGCCAAGGGGACACCGTGGTTGCAATGAGAATCAAATTAATTCAAGAAAGAAGTCAAGTAGGAAAGGGTACTTTTTATTCCTTCAACCAAAACTCTAAAATAGATTTCCAAGAAAAGAAACATTTGAAAAACTTTATTAAAGCTAATAATATTGGGGTTTTTTCAAAGGTGTAACTATTATTTTTAGAATTTCATCAAATGTTAAATGGTATTAAAATTATAAAGGACCTTTTGAATTTTCAAAATGTTGACAGAAAATTTTAATTTCTCTGTCTTTAAAAGTAACCTCTTTTCTGCTATGACTTTTAAATGCTATGTTTCTGATAGAAATGATTTGGAAAAGCAAGTGTAAGGATTTCTACTGCTGCAGCCTTGCAGCTTCTTTGTTCATTTTCACCTGCTCAGCAGGAGAGGAGAGTGGAGTGAGTGCTACAGCAGGAAGTGTAGCACTTATACCTTTTGTGCAAAAGTATCGATATCGAGGCAAGGCAGCGAAGAACCAGGTCCTTGAAAAGAGACTGCACCAAAAGTTGTGCTCCTTCAAGCAGGGGATGGGTTGCTCATGGAAATTGTCATCAGACTGGATTTAAAATTTGGAATCTATGGCTAGAAATAAGACCATGACACGTGCTGCAGTTCTTGGATGTGCTGTTTTATTACCAATGCCAGTATTAGCTACAGTACAAGTGTAAATGCTCTGTTCTGATAATTCAGCAGAATTAATATTTGTTTGTATTTTTGCTATTTGGTTTAGTTCCTAATTTATGCTGGGGAAAAAAAATCATTTTTCATAAAGGAGATTGGGAAGAATCCCACATATAAATACATCTATGTGTCTGTCTGCTCTAGCATCTTACACCTGTCCTCTGATTTGGCATGAATGAACTCCTGTAGAAGATCTAGAAATTAACAAACATACTTGGATGGGCAGAGAATAATGGAAAACCAGTGGAAGGAGAAAAATACAGAGCAAGCTTGCCCACTACTGCAACTAATGATCTGCAATGTTAGCAGTGCAGAGATAATGATGGCTGATTTGAGGAGGAGGATGAAACCGGGAAGAAGTTTCAGGGACTGAAGCAAAGGGCAGTGCTTAATGCCCACAGCCTGAAGGTGATGTCTTTTCTGGGAAACTTATTCTGAACTGCTGTGTCATTCCCTGAAAGCTGGAGATTTTAGGTGGATTTTAGAGACTTTGGCATTCATTGAGAGAGCTGTGGGAGTACAAGGTAAAGCTTTTTCAGGGATTAGCTTTAAAATAATTTTTTAAAAAAAGTTATGTAAGGTTATGTTCTCAGAGGGACTATATAGAGATTAAAGGCAAAACATATGCTGTTAAACTGTGAAAGTGATTACATTGTACCCACCTAAAATAATCCTGGAAATGCTGTTTTAGAGTAGACTCTGCATTTGCTTTTAAAGAATTGTGTAGGTTTGCTCTAAATTGTTAAATAGTTGCTGTATACTAGCCTGAAAGCTGCTGAACTTCACCAGTGTATGAAGGTGTGGGATGCTTACATAGCCTTCAAGATGAAAAGAACATTATGAGTTTTCTCTGAAAGTCTTTGGTAATACTGTCAAGAGTTTTGTGGGCTTTGGCTTAGACTAACCTTTTGTTTATAAATAGTCAAAAGAAGAAAATGATGGGCATTGCTTGGCAAAATTTAACATTCTTTATTTTTGGGAACCCCTTCATGGCTTCACTAACATGGCTACTGAGAATGAGGCCAAGGCTCTATAATCTCCCTCTGATGTATGTGCTGAAAGCTTTGAAATTCTTATGCTGTGAAACATGTGGTAATATAGTGTCAAGCTGTTTTACATAAAACTTCTAGCAATTTGGGAATCCATCACAGCTGCTTTAGAAAACTCTTTGAAGGCTACAGTTGACCTTGGATTTATAACTGTCATTTCTTTGACATTCTCTTTCTTATTAAAGGTGTATATTCACTTTGCACTGTCTTCATCACAAATACAAGATGAGATTGATGAGACCCATCCATTAATTCCAACTTTTTTTCATGACACATCTTGCACATCTCCTGTCCCATCTCTAGCCTGTGCTTTTCAAATTAAATAATAATCTAAACTTGCATAAAAGCAGTCAACTTGCAGAGATACAAGGAGAACTTGGTCTTTCCAGATAATAGAGTTTAACCTTTTGATTTATAAATGTGATTCCTT
This sequence comes from Muscicapa striata striata, assembly GCA_030060385.1. NCBI lineage: Eukaryota > Metazoa > Chordata > Aves > Passeriformes > Muscicapidae > Muscicapa > Muscicapa striata. The sequence continues at coordinate 1,913,739 of JAREIS010000089.1, forward strand.
TCAGGGGTGCAAAGTCGTGGTATTTCTATTTGACAGAAAGTCATTGAAACTTGAACTCCTGAACTGGAAAAGAGCACAAACAAGGGACACAATATAAAGACCATAAAAAAATAACACTGCAGCCAAAAAGGCAGGATAGCATTCTTATTTTAGCCAAATCCCAAAATAAAAACCATAATTTATTGGCATTGTTATCTTAATCAGACTGCAGAAAGTGAAGGACACTTCTGGGTGCGTTTAGCAAAGGATTATGGTTACAATTGCTCTGGTTTATTCAATCTGCCATTTTTCCTTTCTGACCTGTCAATAAACACTTTATTGCAAAAGCTGATGGAAAGTGACCACTGTTCTCTTAGAGAGCTGGATGTTCTAATAGTGGCACAACCCAATAGACTGCTGGGCAAATAAAATGCTGGGTTTAGGAACATTTTCTTTGCATTTCTCTTGGGTGAAATAAGGAAATCTTGGCTGATCACAAATAAGGAAATCTTGAACTGAGCACAAAGAATGTGAGTGTAGGGAAATTGTTTTTATGTCAGCTCAGTTCACCTATTGTTATTTTTCTGCAAAGAGTTAAACACTGCCTTTAGAGGAGGGAAAAGGGAAATGAAAGAAGGGAAATCAAGTACAGCCTGGAAGAGGTCCCTGGTAATACCTGGGTGCTTTGAATTAGGGAAAGCCTCTAGCCTGGCTCTATCCAGCCTGACAAATCATAACCCTCTGCCTTAATCTATATCCACATAAAACCATGTAAATGTGTTGGGTGTGGCATGAGAGTGGGGGAACTGCCAGAAGTGACCAGTCCTTAGTGACAGGGACCCTGAGAGTCTGTTGCAGATAGAGAATTGTAGAAAGGGCAGGCAAGGCTGAACATGCACAGACACCTGTATTGATTTACCCCCTTGGTGAGTAAATACTGTTCTCATAAGTGTGGTAGGGGTTTTTTTTCATTCATAAGAGAAGTTTTTAAAATGTGCAGAGCTGATAGCTGCTGCTCTGACACCCAAACTAGTCATGGGCTGTGAAAACCCATGATGATTAAGGTGATTAAGTGAGAACACTTAAGTTGCTATAGGCACTTATGTTATATTTAATTTTAGGGAATCTGACTCAATAATCTGCAATTTTTCAATAGAAAAAGGGATGTTTTCCTCCCTCTACCTCAACTGGCACCTAAACAAAACAAAAAATGTTTTATTCTGCAAATTATTTTTATCTGAAGAGGGAATCTATATATAAATAGAAAATTATATCCACTAAGGATGTAATACCATAGCACTATTCCTGTCTTTGGACATTTTTGCAGAATCCAGAGCCTGTGCCTGTTCAGAACCATGGGATAAAAGTTGAAAAGTATTGTGAGTTTTTGTATTTATAGCTTGCACCTAAGAGATTTTTTTTTCTCCCCCAATTTGGACTCTTTATCTCAGGGCTTTTGGCTTTGGTGAGGCAGCCAAGCTCTGCCTGAGCTGAATGCTGGGTGTTGCATGTGTGCATAAGCACGCAGCAAAAGCTTAGTTATTGTCTATATTATCTCTGTGCAGTGGGCTGTGATTTTTCATTTCAGAGCTCTGTCACAAATTGGTGTGCTTGAACTGGTGACACAAAGGAAAGGATTTGGACATATATTGGCATGGGTTTCATTAGCCACTGCACTGCCCTGGTCTGAGCTGGTTTTTCAGATAAATCCTGTATTCTTGCCCCAGAAGTAAGCAACAGAATAATTCTTTAGGGGTGTATTTTGTGTAATCCCCATATGGGAACAGTCACATCTTATTTAATTTCACAACAGCCATTTTGTTCTGCTAAATGCTTTCTTTTCCAGAGAGGTGTGAAGGGTGAAAATAGCTTTTCTTTGGTTTTTAACCTATGCTACATGTCTATGCCGACTTATAGAAACACCAAAAACATTTGCAAGCCACAAACCATGCACTGTTTATCTGCAACTTCACTAGCCATTGTTTTGGTGCCTTTCAGTTTCCATAATTTCAGTAAAAGAGAAGGGCTCCTCACATTTTATAGGATTTTTGGGGATGAGCTAAGTGAAAGGTTGATGTCATGAAAGGAGGTTGGCCAACATGGGGCAGGTCAGGCTAGCTGAGCCTCCTGATAGATGAAGAACAGAAAAGGCATCATGACATTATTGTTCTGCCTGCCCAAATCTGAAGTGTTTTGGATGTTCATCACATTTCATCCCTCAGCTATTTTTTTTCTCTGGCCATTACAATTCTTTTTTAGCACAAAGGCCCTATTTACTGTGTTTATGCAGATATTAACAGACTTCCAGAGACAGCACAAACTGGGAGCTGAGGCTGTTTCTGCGGACGTCGCTCTTGGCATCAAAGGCAGCGTGAGCTGTTCCCGCTTTTCTCCTCTTCAACTCCATCTGTTTATTCCATTTAGCTCCAACTGTTCACTCCAGGGGTGGCTCCTCAGTTGTGCCATTGCCACTTTTTGCAGGGCTATAGATGAACTGGTTGACCTCAGCTATATTAAAACTATATTCAGTCCTTTCTTGCAGTCCTTTAACAGGATTAGTTGTAAGTTCAGTTTCTCCATGTAGCTCACCACAAGGTCACACAAACAAACATCTGCAGGACTGAGGGATGAAGGCAGAAAGAACCACATTGGCCTGTTTTGCCTCCCAGAAATGTGTCCTGAAACTGTGACATAAAGCACAGTGAAGTGTCGGAAGAAAGTTTGTCATTATGATCGTTGTGCCTCTTTGCTTCCCTTATTAGGGTGATTAGGAATGATTATGGGACAAAACTGTGCATTCTTAACACCTCAGAACTGCAGAGAAGATGAATGGGCATTTAAGGATGGAGTTTGCCTTATTGTTAGCTTTGGTTTTTAAACTATCTTCTACCCTCTTGTGCAATATATTCTAGTTCCTCTTTATTTATATCCAGTACTTTGTGAGATTGCCTTTATCATCTGATTGTTATCCCTTTCCCAGCCAAGCAGGAACTAATTTTGGCTTTCTTTGCTGGCTCACCTTTTAACTTCTCTTGTTCCTATGTTGTTTGCCTTTTTCACACTGAATTCTGATGAGGTACTATTTGGTCTGTCTTCAGCAGTCATTTTCTGGGTAATTTCTTTAAGCAGCAAACACTAATTCCTCCCACTCTTTAAAGTGCCATATGGGATCAGATTACCAGATTAAACATGAATCCATTTTTGGATGGCATTTCTGTCCCATGCTAATTCTATTAAAATTATTGACTATGTAGCCAAAAGTACTGCTGTCTCAAGACTTACATGCAGCTATTTTTGGGCCAGAACAAGAAGGGCAAAGGGCCATTTTGAAATGTTGTTTCTAACATCTTTATCTCAAAGTTTGCACTTACGGAAACATTAAGTGGATTCCATTTGTTCATATTAACAGGACTGCTGCAAACACAAAAATATATTTTTAGCAGTTATCCTCCTATGAAACATTTTCAATCCCAGCTGACCCATAATTTCAAAAGATCATGTGGGGGGCCTCAGCAGGAGAATGTGGCCCTAGAGATTATCACTGACATGGTAAAGTTTCACACATTTTAGGAGCAGATGATCATTTACAGGCTGTATAGCCGTAAGAGAACTAAATATTTGTTAAAGAACTGGTAGGAGGAACATGTTTAAAGAAATAACACTCTTCTCCTGCATGACCGTTTCTGATGCATTGCTATGTAGTGGGTGGGCTGGGCTGGATAGTCAGGGAGGAGCAGCCTGGTAGTAATGGGGTGCTTTGTATTATTCTCTCTTGAGAATTGTATTTATTTTAATTTATATTTAATTTATTTTAATGTTTATTTGCTGAGGCTGGGTAATGCATGGCTCAACAGCATGGATTTTGCTCCAGAAAGGAAGAAAACACTATGTTTAGTCTGTGGATGAAAGGTGGCTGCCTGATTTCCATACCCTACTGATTGGCTCTCCTCTCCCCTGCCCAATAGATGTTATGGTGAGTGTGTGGGAATTCCTTCACACTGGAGGCTTCTTGGGGACAGGGGACTACTCCATCAGCCAAAAAGGGCATAAACAAGATTTAAAATCATTAGCATGGCTTCTGCCATTATGCTCTCAGCAGATATTGTAAACTTGCAGGATTTGATTCATCATTTGCATTGGTGCAAAATTGGCCGTGACTGCCAAAAAAACAATTGACTGTTCCTTCCCAGCTGTTTTCTAATTACATTAGAATACTGTGGTGTCTAATGCAGCTGCTCAGCCATGGTGTGGACCTGCCTTCTCCCACAGGGACCTTTCCAGAGCAGCAACACTTGCTTTGAGATGATATCTGTAGCAGAGGTGGCTGGTACACAGGTAGCAGTGACACTTCAGTCATGGCCAATTCGTTTCTTTCCCGGGAAGGTATCCCACAGGACACATGACTGCTGAGAAGTCAGAGTTTAGAAGAATAACACTAAAAACATCAAGTCATCTCACGTCATGCTGGCACACAGCCCAGAAGCTTGTAAAAATGCAACTTCATCAAACAAAAAGGAGTTACCCAAAGAGGAACAGAACAGAGAAGAAAATACCTTCCAGCTCTAACTTGTGATGTTCCTCTGCTTCATAAGCTATGTGCAGCTTTTGTTACCCTGTCTCCAGTTGAATGTGATGGAACTGAAAGAGCTGCAGAGAAAGTGCCAGCCTGAGCAGGGGAATTGAGCAGTTTCTGTACAGCCAGAGACTGAATGCACCAAATCTCTTCATCCTGTGGAAAAAGGAATCTCGTGATGTGCATAACGGTGCGAACAGCAAAGATGTAAAGGGATGCAAAGATTATAAATGATCTAGAGAGTAGAGGAAGGAGCTGATCATTCCCTGCTATCACAGAGTAATAAGCAGGGACACCATGAAATTTCTAGGCAGCAGGAAAACATTTTTAATTCCTTATGCAAAATAAATTGAGGATTTCATCTATACAGGATGCTTTGGATACCATGTTTAAACAGCTTTAAGAAAAGACTGGATAAATTCAAGACAGAAGGATGCAGCAAAGGTTGATAAATACAATGGTTTGGTTACAACCTCCAGCTCAGGAAAACACAAAATCTTTAACTGACAGAAACTAGAAGTTTTTGTTAGGGGAATATCACCTGGCAGCTTTGGGCTAAATGAGGACAGATTAGTAAAAGAATCCTTTTTTCAGCTGTCTTCAATTGTCTGGATATTTTGCATGCTTCCTTTCATGAGAATGGACCACTGAGGCTTAAGCCTCAAAAATGGTATTACTATTATTTTAATGTCTTTCCCAAGTTTCTGAAGGGAAGCAGTTCCCATCCCACTCTGCTTCCAATGTGTGCTCTGCTGATAAACCTCAAGAAACACAAACTTGTTCCCCCTCTGCCCATCTTTCTGGCTTTCCAGACAGCTGTTTTGGACTTTGGACTTTTCTCTTTTCTTTTTTCTTTTTTCTTTTGTTTTTTCTTTTCCTTGGTCCATCACACTCTCTTGCTTTCTTTATGTCAAACTGAGGATTCTTGGAAGAGAACTGGAGGCAGGAACAGGCATATCCCCAGGCTAGAGCTAAAAAGAAGTGAAACTGTCTCAGGTAACGACCAGGAAGGGATACAACTCTAAAACTGGTCATTGATGAGGGACAATTTACTTGTTCAGTAGCCCAGGTGCCTTTGGCCTAAGGCAAAGGAGAAATGATAAATATCCTTAGAGTGTGGTCTGGATTTTTTTTTTTTCCGTGGTTTTCACAGGCAAAGAATGACTGAAAGCATCTTAACCAGGAGATTTTTTTTGTCTGTGGGGAGTGTTTTGTTATGTCCAGAGTCTCTATTTATGTAGCAAAGAAGTTATCATCTTTTTATGTTTGAAAAGATAACGAAGCAAGTTAAGTGTAAACCAACAAGATGAGATTGTCTGAGTCACAAGATGATTTAAAACAAGACAGAAGTAGACTGCCGTCATTGCACTAATGAGTTATTTGATGTCCAGCTAGGATGATATTGCCTCTTTTACTGCTAAAGGTTTTAAAAGGGACAAGTAGAGAATATTAATGCATAGTATTTTATACATAAAGTTTAAAATGTTTATGACATTGCCTGTTACCATCCACTGCTGTTTTAGCATAGCTGGGAAAGAGCAAATACAATAATTCCTTGGTGGCAATTAAGCTAGTTCTAAACATATGTGTTGCACCTCTTGCTATGTACTGAATCAATGAAGATACCAAACAGGGAGCCTAAGGATTGCTCATGCACATGTTTTCTTTTTCCTGTTTGCAAATACCATATATAAGAAAAATCAGATCTCTTCTTATTATTTGAGGAGCCTGGGTTCAAAGCTTAACAACATTTTTATAAAAATTACAGAGCATGACTTAAAGAATTCTAGACATGCTTAATGGTGTGATGGAAAGAGTAACCCGAGTTAGCTTTTCTGAAGACTTTCATTATCCTCTGGGTTATTTTGACAAAGATGATTCATACAACTAAAAATAATTTGAAATGGAAGGTGTGTTTGGTTTTCTTTCAGTCCTACAGAGATTATCATAGAGGATGACACTGCTGTCATGTGAGACAACTAAATAGTAGGGGCAGGTAGAATGGCCTGACTTAGCTCATCATTTCAACTGAAGTGATTAAGTTTAGAATTAATGATTTCTTTTTCCCTTTATATATATATAAATATCCTAGAGCCTCTACTCAGAATTGTGCTTCAGTGCCTTCTGAATGGTGTAAGGAAAGAGGGTTCTGCTCTTTGTCGTTCCCATGGCTCACTGGCTGAACATGGCCATCTGCTAAATGTTGGGGCTGCAGGCTGGCAGGCTCACCAAGCCATAGAGGTAGAAGTCTTATTCAAACCTTTTTTTGGGACCACAAAATAAGGACAGCTGCAGCTACTGACACCTAGAAACGTGACTCTGTGAATACTAAATATTGCCACAAGAATGGCAGGGAGGCTGCTGGCATCCTTTAGAGAGCTGCTGTTTGGTACAAAAGGGTTAAACAGGAAATATGCTGTGCACAGAGGCTTTGGATAATAGTTTGCATCTGAGCTTCTTTGTGCCACATTTCCAACTCTGCAAAAGTTTTGTACATTCATTTAGAGCTGTTATCACTGATAATGATGATGACCTTGTTTCTCTCTAGCAATGGAAGGTCCTTTGATGTTTTCCTTCTCACTGATGAGAAGTGAGGTTTTGACTCAGGAATTTCACCTGGTGAGGTAGAACTGAGTAATGGACAGTTACACCCTATAGGATCCTAAGAGGACACACTGCATATATGAATTACATCTAAATTTTCAAGCCCAGACATTTTACCTACATGAAATAAGACTTAAACCTGACTAGTAAATTCACACTATAATTTCTTTTAATTTTTCTGTACAAGAGAACTGTGAACTGTGGGTAGGGTTATCCTACCTTTCAAAGTATTCAGTGGAAACAGCAGGTATGCACCTCACATTTCACCTAACATTTTTCTAAAATTATTTAAACTATCAAACAAGAGAAAACCATAATTCAGATACGTTGGTGGTGTGGTGTTGGAAATATATTGTAGATTTGTTTCACTTGTTACTTCATCAGGATAAGGGAAAAGTTACAATCAGTCATTGGTATTTAATTGTTATTATAGAGCATTATTATTATTATTGTTATTATTGTTATTGTTATTATTATTATTATTATTAGGGTTTCAAAGATCTTTTGAGACAGGGAAATAGCTCATCTCTGCCCCAGGTAACTGTATGTGGTCCCACACAGAAGCTGGAACTTCTAGATGACACTGAGCAGGAGATACATGAGAAGGATATATCTGGATGACCGTGACATTTTTAAGCATCTTTACTTTCTAATGTGTCTTGCAAATGAGGTAGACAGCATCATCCTTTTGAGAAAATTGCTATAATAAGGAAAGCGTCCAGGAGTAGAAGTAGAATCTTGTGCAGATACTTTGGAAAAGATTTGTGAGAAAACACAGTGAGTGCAAAGAAACTGCTTTCAGCAGCAGAGTGGGGAGGATGGGAGCAGCCACAAAGCATCAAGCACTGATGAAATTTTTTTTGCTGTATTGTGATTCAGACTTGTCTTTGAGCAGTAAAATTCTGAAAGGTAGGAGGATGGTATAATCTGGCAGATTATTTGCTGGGAAACTGTGTTGATAAATTCTCCCTATTATCCTGTATGCTCTTTATAATTTTACAGACAACATAAGACATAGTAACAGCATGACCCCTAGGGTGTATTGAACAACAGCAAGTACAAGTTGAGACAGTATGGAACCACCTTGCAAAAAACCAAAAAAGTCTTTGTAATTTTAAAATCCTGGAGTCAAAATGTAGGTGTTAAGTCAGAATATTTACAAAATTCATAGTCTGATGAGTTTTAAGTGAAAAATGAATGTTCTCATCTCATATATGTCCTTGTGCACTTAATAACATCTACAATTCCTCCTGATGCCCAGACCTGTTCTAGAGATACCTTTCATTTCTTTGTTGTGTTTGGGTGGTACTATGGTGTTTGTCAGTAGCACTGAATATGTTTATCTTTCAGGACTGTACCAATAGATATTAGATTCCTGTTCGCTGCTCGGAACATGGAGATGTGCAGCCCCCTAGATCACACATCATTGTTTAAAGAGACCCTTGGTTTAGGGTACCTCTGATTTTACCCCTCAAATGGCACACCATCAAGGGCACTTGTTTTTAGAAGGTGGCTAGCCCAAATACATGAAAATCAGTAGCTTTTGTAGTATCTTTTAATTATTTTCTTTTATCATGTTGGGCACGCAGGAGGAATTGTTCTGAAGAACAATTTTGAAGACTAGGATGAAAGCCTAGCCTTTGGATATTAAAAAAAAATTAAAAGCCAAGAATGAGCTTGCTTTTGTTTGCTGTAGGAAGTGTTAAGTTTGCCAGTAGAACTGTATGAATACAAAACACTTCTCTTTATGCTCATGACTGCTAAAAGTATATATGGCTCTGCAGAGCAATGTTGGGTTTCAATATTGTATGCCTTTTCACTTTTTGTTAGAGAATGGATAATTTAGGTCTAACTTGAAAGAGCACTTGGCTCCAATGATTCTGATAATTGAAATGTATGAGAATTCTGTTTAAATACAAATCTAATCAGGATATCATTGGTAGCCCAAGTGAAATTCAGAGCACTCTAATGCTTTGATCTATGAAGGTCTTTTCTAACAGGAAGGGGAATTAGTCTTGGTGGCTAAACAAACCAAGTTTGCTTTCTTTTATTTTCCTTTGCGGCTGACGTTTGTTTCTGTTTGAAGATCACTCCAATTTTATTCATTTTTGTTTTCTCCCTTTGTGTTCACTTCAAATGCCCCCTCTCCTGACTCTTCTGTATGATTACTCAGATCCCTTCTTTTCCACAGCAGTGACTTGATACTGCAGTCTGCCTCCTGTCTTGCAATGAAAAAACCTCACCAGTAACATTATTTTAGAATAATAGAAGGCATTTGCTTTATTGTAACTTAAAAATTGAGCAGTTCTAACTGTGCAAGAAGTGCAGTCTCAGCAGCTCTGAGTTTGGCCTCTATGGTAGATCTTTATCTGAGCAGTTCCTTTTTGGGGGAGAGTACCAGGATGCCAGTCTACAGCTGACTAAAACAGATGACCTCCTAATTCACCCCATCTGGAAGGAAATCAGCTGAGATTTCTTGACAGTCTGTTCTTTGGTTTTCGTTGCTTCCATGTGATTAATGTGTGCCTGCATCGTTTTTTAGAAGTCTTTTCTTATCATTGTGTTTCCTTTGTCACAGGGCCCATCACATCACACTTCACTAAAATACCCTACATTTGTTAATGACATCTCTAACTTGATGCTTCTATCACCTTTGTAACAAAAAGGCTTTCCACTTCTGCTAGTAATTCCCATTTATGGGAAGAGAAGGATAATTCAATGGCTGTGGTACTTTCCATTATTCAGAATGACATAAAATTACTTCTTTTCAGTGCAGCTTGCTCTCTTTGACCCAAATTTACCAGGCCTCAATTTTGCCCAAGTCCCTGTGTTTGCTACTTACTCTTGACTGACAACTTCTTATCAACCTAGACCTTCTGAAGGATATTCAATAAAAAAGGACAAACTACAAATAACAATGCATATTTCCTTGCCTTCTGTGTCAGAGTGGGTATATATGGATAGTCCACTGCTTTGTTAGACATAAACAGTTTTGTTCAGAATGAGGTAATAGGGGAGTAAGTGGAAATCAGGTTATTTGATTCTCATCTTAGAGTCGTAAATTATTATTGTTATTATTGTTATTATTATTATTACTCTGCCACCTTTCTTCCCTTCTGCCTGTTGTACTGATAGATTCGGGGAGTTTCTCAGTGAACCAAACCAGAGAATTTAGCCTTATATGAAAATCTTAGGTTTATTTACAGGGCTTCAGATCTTTCATGTAGCTCTACAACATCAATTTGGTGGAACCTGATTGAATTCTTGCCATATGGAACCATTCTAAGTGAGAAGATAAGAGAATTGTAACTCTTTCATACACAGTTTGAATTTTTCTCCTAGTTTTTTGGCTTTTTTTTGTTTTTTTGCTTTCCATCAAGGATTCCTAGTACCTCAGCCATCTAAGACAGATGAGTATCAAGGAGGAGCTGTATTGAGACAGGAGATTTGGACCTAGATTTTTTCCATCTTTTCCTTTTTACCACTTGTTCCTCATATCTAGCTGTATTATTGTCATTCCAACAGACTTCTAGTACCGTTTACCTGAGCTGTTGTTGACAAGTTGTTTTTGGTTTTTGTTTTTTTTTTTTTTTTTTTTTGTGTAAGGTTTATGACATAGTTTGACTACTGCCATTTTAATGTCTGTGTCAATAGGGTCTTAATCACACTGAAATCTCTGGATCTCTTAGATTTACCAAGAGTTCTCCAAGGAAATCAGAATTGCAAAGGCTGGAGAAAGCCCTGGAGGCTTTCCAACTTAATTAAGAGTGAACTCCTTCCCTGTAAATGAAGTGGTTCTTTGAAATGACTTAGAGTCTCCATTGGCATCTTCTGACAGTGCTATGATGAAGTACAAAATATTATTAGAATGATATTCCCCTCTTGTGACACTCTCTTTCTCTCATATATCTTATGGAAATAGCCATATTTTGTGAGTACCCATAGCATTATTTTCCTTGTACTGGGACGGAGTAAAAAAAAATAAAAGGGAAAAAAGAAGTTATATAAATTTTAATAGTGCAAAATAACAGATCTCTGTAGCATTACAATCTGGACTTTTGTATTTTTGAATAAAATTTGTGAGTGTGAAACAATCATTGATGGAAAAGTTTTTTAATGAATGGATGAGAATAATTGATTTATAATAGATTTAATCTTACAAAGGGTCACTATCTTGCTATATTACACATTTAAATGATGCTGCTGTAAAAATTAAATCATACATCCTAATATTTACTGTTTTATTAAACTCCTTTTTCTGCAAAGAAGGCATGATTTTGTGCACTGGTCAGGTATTCCTAGGTGCCACAAAATTGTGAAAAAGCTACTTTTTTCAGGTTAACTGAGCAACACCAAATTTGAAGTAATGGCAGATAAGCTTGAGACAAGCAGTTCATATTCTTCAAAATTTGCTCCAAACCCTTTTCTTTATGGAGGATTTCTCTATACATCTTCCTCCTGTGTCATTTAACAAGCAAAATATTGCCTAACCTTCTACTTATATATCATATATCACACACAGTAGCACCAAAACACAGATTTTCTTTTTCATTCCAAAGAGCAGAGTTCCATTCCAAATGAGTTACATACAGCTCACCAGAGTAAACATGGAATATCTGCATGAAGGTGGCTGAAGTAGCCTGGATTGACACTGGTGTTAGGGCTCTTACTTCTAATAAGTGACTTCCTGCTTGGAGAATCATTAAGAGTGAAAAGTTTTGTATGTTAATCAAATAATCACAGTGAAGCTTGGTAAATATTTTAAATTGAAGTTCTACTGAGAAAGAAAAGAAACCAAGGAAAATTTCTGAAGAGAATTCTAACACAACTGCAGGATGTATGGAAAAGCATATGCTAGGCCCACCCAATTGTTTTTATTTTGTTTTTATTTTCCTGTATGTATTTTTTATTCCAGGTATTTGACTGGCATGATTGAAAAAACAGTTCTGAAGATTTTTTTTCCATACTTCTCTTCATCTATTTCAGCAGTAGGAGGGAAGCTCAATAAAAAGGAGAGTGGGCAAGTTGCTGCTAACTGAAGGTGCAGGTCATTTTGCAGGGTAGATTGTTATCCAGTTTTGTAATTAATTCCTGTTACAATAAAGCCCTTTCTGGGTATTCTAGGTTCTCTTCTACAGTGCCATTATAGATATTTTTATTCACTGCATAATTCAGTGGTGCTCAGCTACAAAAATCAAGGAGACCACCCTCCAAAATTTGGCCCTAGTGTGCCAGCATGGATGTTCTGCAGTTGAGCTAGTGATCCACTAATGAGTCTATTCTAATTATTGATCCTTTTCATGACTTAAAGCTGTTTGGAAACTAAGATTAAGCAGAGGTGTAAGTGCAAAATATAAAGGAATCTTATGGTCTGCTTCTGAAATAACACCAAATTGTACATGAAGTTCATCTGTTCTTTCACTGCAGTTGTGCAGAAAAAGAGAAATTACTTGCTTATTTCAGGACAGAGGTGTTTTAATTAAAAAAAAAAAAAAAAAAAAAAAAGAATGAAACAGGGTGAGTTTAGCCATTACTGCTTTGATTGCTGCTGGCTCATTAGCATTGGCCACGCTCCTTCAGATTAGCAGTAATTAAACTGTGAAATCAGACCGATTGCCTTAAGCTGAGACACCATACCAGGCTGTCAAGAGAAATCACAGGGGATAAATCAAGGGCCCTGTGCATCTCAGATCACCCTTGGCATGGGTGAGAGTGTGAGAAGTGGAATAATGAGGACATTCAGTTTTTTGTATCTGGTGAACTCTCGGCAGACAAGCTTTGGAAGCGTTGTCATGACAATGACAACAGCAAGGATAAACTCTTACTCCCACTAGCTGTGGTTAATGAAGATGATAATGAAAAATTATGCCAACATTACTGCAATTTTTTTATTCCGACTGGCACTTGTAACCTTACGCCTAATGACACAACACAATACTGACAGTAATTGTGCATTGATAAATGGGGTAAAGATGCCGAAAAAATGTCTGACTCGAAGATATACAAGTTTAGTTAGCTGAGTAATTTCTTTCAATAAGCATTTGCTTTGTTCTTTGAACTCTCACTAGGTGGTTTTGGACTGTGCATGCCAAAAAACATCTCTAATCACTTTTCATTGTTTACTAAAGAATAGGCCCAGCAATTAAGGCAAAGAGCGCCTGTGTTTTATTTCTTCTAAGCAGAACAAATGCGATCAAGATAAATAACAGTAATAAAACAACAATACTTTTTACAAATTCTGAATGGGTTTACAAATTCAGTGTTTGTTTAACTGCTGGTTTCTGGGACATCCAGTTTGTCCCACTCCAAGTGTAAAGCTTTGGTGGATAAATCTCCAATTACATTATGTAATGGCTGTCTCACCCCCACATTGCCCCTGCCTAAATGCCACCATTTATTCAGATTGCATTAGCGCTTACGTAAGCGTCTCTTTCAACCACAGCCCCTAAATCCTGGCTTCATAGGGGTGGATAGATAGGTAGGTAGGTAGACAGGCAGACTGACAGTATGTTTTAAGAATATTTAAGCAATTATAAAAACTTTTTTATGACCTATCCCAGCTATCTGCGTCCTTTTTCTTTCTTACCTTAAACCCATGATCAATCATGGTGACCCAGTCCAGGATGCTAAATGGACAAAAATCTGCTGACTTCATGTTCTTTGGTCTATTGGTTCAGCTGCAGATCCAGATGAGGGTGGTGATGGGGCAAGAGAAGCAGCAAGAGCATGTAGGTAAAAATGTAGGCAGTGGCAGCCAACCTAACCAAAACCTTCTCATCCTACCTTGAGACATGAGGGCTATTCATGGCGTGGAAGGATCTGCACTACAAACTCTCATTGCCTTCCAGTTAAGCACTATGAGACCATAATCCTGAAGAGGCTTATGGAAGCTGTTCAAAAAGCACTCACAGTGAGAACAGAGGCAGCCACCAGAGCTTCTGCAAGCACTTCTCACAGGGATTCCCAAAGGGCCACAGGAATCCCTCCTGCTTCCCAGGCCACCAGCTTCCCACTGCTGAAATGCTGATGTTCTTTCAACAAGCAAGGGTGATACGGACAATGCAGAATAGCCAACTCTTTCAATTTATGTAGTGGATTCCAACTCTGCTGCAATCCAGCATCCACACTCCCACTTTAGAAGCCACACCACTTGGCTTTAAAGAATAGCCCAATTGAATGTGTGAGTATGCTGCAGCACAATAACCTCTCTGGGATTAGACAAATAAATGCAAATGAATCATTTAATGCAAACAAATCACTTAAAGGAGTAAGTGTTGTTTTATTTACTCCAAAACTACCTAAAAGAATAGCTCTTTTGATAGCTTTAGTAAAGTGTTTGGGGTTTTTTCTATGTAAAGTTCTACTGTTGCTCACCAGTGGCCTCATTCCATCAGAGCTTTAGAAATCTAGATTGTCGGATGTGGGATTTTTTTGTTCAAACACTGTTTGTTTTGCTTTGTTTGGTTTTAAGAAAAAAAGATTAATCACAGAGCATTTGGAGGTGTATCAGATATATGAGGGTTTCTCCTTGACTAAGTGGTATTTGTCTTTTCAGTTCTTGAAAGGCAGTATTAAGACAGCACAGTAGTGTTTGTGATTCATGGTTGCAATTCTCTTTTTATTGCTGAACACCAGCAGTGAATAGGAGCTGCAGAAGGACATGTTTCCAATTACTCTATCTCAGAGTTCTCCATTGCTTCTTAACAGAGACGTCTCTATCTCTGCAAGTGAGTGTAATACAGAAGTTTATACAAAAATAAATGTGTGTATAAATATATATACCCACATACATCGAAGAAAGATTTCTTTGCTCTTTCAGCTATGTTCTGTCTTAAAGTTGATTCAGTGTCTGTGGCTTTGTTGCCAGTCTTCTCACTAGAAGAATAAAGATGATTTAACCATTAGAGAAAAGTATTACATGAAGCAATGCCCAAAGAATATTGAATGTTTTTTGGGAAGAAATGGCCTGACTCCTGAATCTGAAGTGGTGGTCTCCTTGCACAGGATGGTAGAAATGGCTTAGCAAGGTGAGATCGTATTTCCCTCAGTTTGCAATAAGTTCAAGTGGGAAATTTAGAAACTGAGTACTGCTTCCTGAAGAGATATTTTTTCCTGGACTGTGGACTTTGGTCCTTTGTGAGTTTGGGCCCTAATACTGTAGTGGGATGAGCCAAAGTTCATTATGTGTGCAGGTGCAGAGCTTGATGCATCTCAAATGGAATCTCTGGTCCTTCAACGTTTACTTGACTATTTCTTCATAAAAAGGGGTACTGATGAGGGGAGAACAAAAGTCCCAGTTACATTATCCTTGAGCATCTTTAACTTTAATGGCACTAGATTTAAGAGAGAATTTTTTTAAAAGTGAGATTGGAAAAACATCAAAATACTCTGCCTAAACATTAACAGAGGGCACAGCTTCCAAACTGACAGAGAAATCAGTGCTAGGGAGAAGTCAGGAATAAAGGATCAAAAGCAGACACAATCTCTGAAGAAAGGAGGATAACTGTAGAGAGTACTATGCACTGAGTGAGTTTGATTTAAAGCATTTTAAAAGACAACTCCATTTACTTTAGAGACTGACAAAAGTTTATACATTCATGAATGAGCTCTTTATGTATTTAAGAGGGATGACAGCAGGCAAAGGGAATATTTGATGAATGTAAGGCAAGATTCTGAAAGTCAGAGATCATTGAGAGAGGACAGAAGGTTTTGGCTTTTTCTTACAAATAACTGCATCTGTTTGGCACTTTGTGTTTCCATTCTGTATGCTAGAATTGTGAGAGAACTAGAAAAGGTATTTGGGATCTGAGTGAGGAACTTAAAAATAGAAAAGGTTTAGGAAAGCTATGCCTCACATCCTTTAATACCTTGCTTTTCATCTTGCCCTATAATGGAGTACCCTGGCTAAAATTAGCAGCTAGCAAAGACAGGACAGTTATAGAGATACAAGGCTGTGACTTGAATTCATTGAGAATGAGTGGGAGAGAAAACTGAGGTAGTTTTTATATATTTTTGGGGTTATATATTTTGTTATTAAGGCTCCTGATAGGCATATTTCAACTCTGCTCTGTATCAAGGTCTACAGAAAAAGACTAGACACCTATACTTCAAAGATGTTCCTTTGCAGACTGATATCTCAGCAATTTGAAGAGGCTGTTTGAGATACAGGCCCAGATTTTAGTTTGTCCTGCTGTCCAGGGGCAGTAACTTTGGCAGAAAGCTGGGAGAAATAACTGAGAGCAGTAACATCTAAACCACCTCAGCAAAATTTGCTGAAGTTCATCTGCTACAACATATCTTTTTTGTTAAATCAGCAAAACTTGAGGTTTCAAAGTTCTTAATTATTTATGATGAAGTTTAACTTGTGGAAGACTAGGAAACCATACAACAAATGCTGTAGATTTTTAATATGATAACCAGTAAAGTGTTCAGATCCTCTCTTGCCAGGCCAAGTATTTACTTACTTTAAAACATTCATTATCACCTCAGGTTTAATCACAGAAGACAGTTGCTGTTAATGAAGCATCAGGGCACTGATGGGAGCAACTTACCAGACTTCAGGTAGCAGGTTTAGAGATCTGTAGGTCTGTAGAGTAGCCTGAGAACCAAAGCTAAAAAGGAGCAACCATCTGATATAAATCAGTGATAACTCTACATCACACTGCTCCAGTTCTGAATTACTAACAGTTAAATAGATAATATTCCTGGCTGGATTGCTGTCAGGAGACCTTGTGCCAGCTTAAGTAGCATTTGCCCTGCCCAAGTTTTGCTGTCATTGTTCCCACACACAGGCCTTTTCTTCTGACCCACTTTCTGTTCTCACTGTGTAATCACTGAGTCACTGCACAGGGACATTCTTGCCCCTCTTGAAATCCAAGTTCAATGCAAGTCACTCCAGTAAGAGTAAAGCATCCCCTAGATATTAACACTATCTTTTTAAGTAAACTGAGTTGGTGTTTTTTATATCCAGTAAAGTGCCAGTCTTTGTTTTTTCCTGTCTGGGGCTGGCAAAGTGTATCAAATACAGGATACCTCTGAAATGAGGAAGATATGATTATCACAGCCTTCTGCTTTCTGTGCTATGGATCTGTGCCTATTACCAGGGCAGGTACTCCCATGTCCCTTTGTGAGCCCACACAGGAGAGAGCTGGCAGAAGTCACAGAGCAGGAAAGGCTCTGAGGTTGTAAAGAGCTTAACACCAGCTACATGTGGAGTTGGAGCCACACCAGCAAGCTCCTAGCAGTCATTAAACTGGAAATCATGAATACAAAGAATCACAGTATAAACTGATTTAGAAGGGACTCACAAGAACCATCAAGTCCAGCTCCTGTCCCTGCACAGGACCATCCCCAAGAGTCACACCCTGTGCCCAAGAGCACTGTCCAAAGGCTCCTTGAGCTCTCCCAGCCTTGCTGCTGTGACCACTGCCCTGGGCAGCCTGTTCCACAGCCCAGCCGCTCTCTGGTTCTAGAGCTTTTATCTAATATCCAACCTAAACCTCCCCTGGCACAACTTCAGGCTTGGGTCCTGTCACTGGCCACCACAGAGATCAGTGTTTGTGCCACCTCTTCCCTTCACGAGCAAGTTGGAACTGCAATGAGGTCTCAATCTCCTCCAGACCCACACCAACTTAGACATTAGCTGGGAGCATGAAATAACCCCATGCTTGTTCAGGGTATGTCAAAGGGAGGGATGGCAGGAGAGGAGGATTGTGCTGTGCACACTGTGCCAAGGCTGGAAATAACGCTCTGGGCTTCAGTGTCATTGTCACCAGAGATGAAGGGATGAGGGCTCACCTCCATGGCTGCTGTGCCTCAGTGTCATTGTCACCAGAGATGAAGGGATGAGGGCTCACTCCCATGGCTGCTGTGCCTCAGTGTCATTATCAGGCAGAGATGAAGGGATGAGGGCTCAGCCCCATGGCTGCTGTGCCTCAGTGTCATTATCAGGCAGAGATGAAGGGATGAGGGCTCAGCCCCATGGCTGCTGTGCCTCAGTGTCATTATCAGGCAGAGATGAAGGGATGAGGGCTCAGCCCATGGCTGCTGTGTCTCCCCGCAGGTGCTCTGGCAGGCCAGGCCTGCTCTCCTGTGGCAGGGCTGCCCTGGCCCTGCCCAGACGCCGGTCCATGGCGGCAGCGCCAGAGCGCAGCGGGCAGCGGGAGCTCAGGCTGGCACCCTGTGCCCGCAGAGGCGAGCGTGGCCGAGCTGGCAGCAGTGGGGGATGGCAGCCCCGTGCCCCAGGCTGGTGCTGCCGTGTAAAACCTCCCGCAGGTTTGCCCATTTGGCAGTGGCTGTGCAGAGCACGGCTGTGGCACGAGCTGCCTTGGCCTCGGCCCGTGTTGGGCTCCTGCCCGTGCTCTGCACTGGCTTTGGACACTGGAGAGCAAGCACAGTAATCTTCAATGAGACTTAGGCCTTGCTTAGGTTTCAGTTTTTAATCATAAAGAAAAAAGGCAGTGCGGTAGCACTCAGAAGCACCTGTTTGATAGAAAGTTTTGGATAAGAATTGTTTACTCATTTCCCTATGATTCCTGCTTACCCTCAATTTCTTTCATCCATATTACTCCTTATTATGGCAAGCATTTAGAAGCCTAACTAGATGTTTTATGATTATATAGTAATTCTTGCTATTTAAGGTGTATTTAGTGTTCAGATTTCTCTGTTAATTTAACTTTCCAACACTCTCCATCATGTAACTTGCCAACTTTTGTATCAAAACTGCTGTATTGGTGGATATAACACTTTGGAAACAAGCAAGAAATCATGATGAAAACTATACTTTATTGTTTTCATGTTCACTGGCTCCAGTGATAATGCCTTTACAAAAATAATTTATTGTTTTCCTTATCTCGAATTTGTTCCTCCTTCTTGCAGATATAGTTGCATAGAGATATTATAACGACATTAGATTTTTAATTGTTCTAATCACTGAAGGATTGAAGTTGTGAATCAACTGAAGTTTGTGACAGCTTTGCTGTTAATTTCATACATCAGGATTTTGTCTAGCTATTCCTAATGCATTTGATTCAGATTTCCTGTATTATTAACTTTTACATATTTAGGAATACCACCACACAAAAAAAAAAAAAAAAAGGGGAGGGGGGGAACTTGGTTCATAACTTAGCCTTGAGAAAGAAGTATACCAATATTAAAAAACATATGTTGTCCTCTCTTTTTTTTCTCCCCTACTGGAACTGCCCCTTCCTTCAAGTAGAACTCAGCTGGTTTAGTGGTAGTTTCCAGCCAGTCCATTGTACTACAGCACACAGAACTCTGCCCACTGGTAGCCAATAATTCATTTAAAAAGTCATCTATATCTGCCCCATGTGACTATTTGTGTAGTTAGAATTAAGCAACTACATGGAAGGTTAGATCCCTTGGGACTGTTTTGCTCAGTTTTAGCTGTTTTGGCTGCTGTAATGTCATTCTGGAATTCTGCCCCAAAGCTCTCAGACTGGGAGTTTCTTTTGGCAAGGATTTCACTACTTTCAAAAGTGGGCAGCATATTGTATAAAATAGTCACTTTCTAATACTAATAATAGTTACCTATTAGATGTCTGTGAAAAAAAAAAGTAATTGCAGAATTGGTCAGTTGATCATGTTGGCAGAAAATAATCAAAACTATGAATTGCCTTGTAGCTTTCTGCATCTGAATTAATCACTGCTGGCTCCTTTAACAGGCAGTGGAGAGAAACGGGCATTTTTCAGATGTGATTCTTTTGGCCTATTTTAGATATCTAGTTTAGGACAAGATGAACTACAGCCTAGAAGTGTCTATTTCTCATTGCTGATTATAAAAGGAGTCTAGACATCTCCTGGAGAAGTAGGCAGCCAGATTGCAGATGTTTTTATTTATCATTGTGTGTCTTCATGTGGCATGGGCGACTAAAAAGACTTCTAAGCTCTATTTTGTTAGAATTATTCCAGTACAGTAAATTTAAGCCTCACTACTGAAAATGAGAGATCTTTTTATAGGTTATTATTTTGTAGATAGCAATTAACCACTCAGAAGAGCTGCTAGCATTGACACGCACATGCTCAGCCACTTCATGCTTTAATGTTAAATTATATTTGACATTTAATTTAAGCTCATATTGCCTTCATTCAAAAATAAACCCTACTGCATTAGTAGTGAGAAGGTGGAGGGATAATTTTTCTCCCCAAATTCACACTCAGTGAAATCTAAACTGATTTTTCACGCTTAGTTTTTCAAGTATATTATGTGCATTCTTTGAATAGGTCTGTGCAATTGCTTCTCAGATGTGAGGGAAAGAAATCGATGCATCTTTTTTAGTAAGCAATTACAACATAAAAGTGTATTTTTAATAGGTGCTTTGGAGGTTGCACATAGTGTGAGTTTGTTGCCCCCTTGAACCAATTGTAATCAGAAGCAAAATATATCATTATTTGCTGGGCAAAGCAGCCCTGACATTGTGGTTGTACCAGGGCATAATGTGATCTCTTTACTCTTTAGAAATTAAACAGAATGAAGACTTAGCTGATTGACACAAATGTAATGCCAGGGCACAGGAGGAGCTACTGCCTGGTGTCCTGCCAGTGGTGTCTATCCTCCCTGAGTGGCAACAGAGAGCTGTCTCTGCTACAAGGACCTGAAAGGATGCCAAAGGGAAATGGCTTCTTCCTCAGGCTAGTGTGAGCCATAACTTAAAGCTTTCCTTTGCAGACTCTGTGTCAGTCCTTGGGTGCATTCCTCTTGCTCTTAAAAGAGCTAAATCACACTTAAAGTTGATCTGCCTTTTACTTCATAGCTATTGCACCTCAAAAAACATGCTGCCATTCCTGGCAAAGAAGCAGAATCTCCTCTGGGGCACTGCAGCACCTCGGAGTGAAGTTTGAAATTAGTATCCTGAATGTTGGTGTCTGTGAAAGACCCCATGGGTTGCTTAGGAGCACAATTTATTGAGCCAAATTAGGGTCAATTATGTAGAGCTGCTACATTCTCTTCATCTTTTAGCTCTTCAGCCCATTTTGGCTGTTTCAAGCTTTCTGTGCACACCATGACTAAGACTTGTTGGGAAATCTTTGGTAATGATTTGGTAATGGTTTGGTAATGGTTTGGTAATGGTTTGGTAATGAAAACCTCTTCCAGTGAGGTTTGCAGTCATGGGATATAGATGGTGATTATTTGAGGGAGCTGGTCATCTCTGGGAATGGCTTTATGCAAATCACAGAGTCACAGAATTCCCTGAGTTGGAAAGGACCCACAAGGATCATCCAGTCCAACTCCTGGCCCTACACAGGACAAGTCACAGAGTCACACCTGTGCCTGAGAACATTGTCCACATGCTCCTTGAGCTCTGTCAGCCTTGGTGCTATGACCACTCTCCTGGGGAGCCTGTCCAGTGCCCAGCCACCCTCTGGGTGAAAAACCTTTTTCTATCATCTGACCTAAATCTCCTCTGACATTACTTCAGTCCATTCCCTCAAGTTCACTGTTACTGTTCATCACAGAGAAGAGATCAGTGCCTGCCCCTCTGTTTTTCTCATGAGGAAGCAGATTTGAGGTATCCCCTTAGTCCCCTCTTCTCCAAACTGAACAAGCCAAGACATCTTAGTACTCCTCACATGGCTTCCCCTATAGATCCTTCAGCATCTTCATGGCTCTCCTTGGGATGATCTCGAACACCTTTATATCCATCATATGATGAGTTGCCCAAAACTGCCCCAGGACTGGAGGTGAGGCTGCCCCAGAGCAGGGCAGGGCAATCCCCTCCCTTGCCTGGCTGTTGATGCTGGGCCTGACGCACCTCATTGTTTTTAATTATCAGGAGTCACTACTACACAAAAACAAGACAAACAAACAAACAAAACCCAAAATTAGACCCTCCCAGCATCAAATAAACCAGTGCAACTACAGCTCCTCAGCACATTTGTCTTTGCTGTTAAATGGAGTGATTTATCCACCTTACAAAAGACATTAGCATTAAGGGACATAGTCTTTCTCAAATGCAATTCATTCTTAATCTTAATGGGATTATGCTTCAAACACCACTAAATGCACATCTTCAAAGTACTTAAATTACTCCCTATTATTACTTTTGACAATAAAATAAATAAAGCTTAGCTAAATTCTACATGCTAAACCCAAATTTTTTCACTGTGCCAACCAAAGTGAAACAGACCACTAAAAAAGACTAAGCAAAACACCAGGAAATAAAGACACCGAAACCCAAACCCTCCACTCAGAACCTAAATGTTTGAATAGATTGTCATTGACAAACAATCATAAAACTAGGTTGAAGACATTTGAAATTGCATTTTTTCATTTTAAATGTATGTGGCATCTTTGTATGATTACAGGGAGAGAAGAATAAATATTTAACATCAAACAAATTTCTTTATTAATATAATTACATGATGTAAAATGCATTTCCTAATATTGTTTTAAATAAATTTTAAAAATTCATATTGCAAAGCTAGCACTATCAACAACAGAATCTAGTTAATAGGTAAATAGCTCTTTGGGTGGCACTTCCTTTAAAAACAGCAGTGAAAGCCAAAATTTCCATTTGTCTCTGTTTTCTAATGCAAATTCTTCATAAGCTTTGCACAGAATAAACATGTTCAAGCTGTGCCCTGGCTGTATGGAGTTGTGCAGCAGGGAGACGTTTTCTGATGTTCGTGCTAATTGCATTGGAGCTGGACTCTTCCTAGGGGTCCACCAGGTCACTGCACAGAGTCACACAGAGGGAGAGCAGAGAATATCCTGGACAAATGGTGCAGAAGGTTGCAGCAGACAGACTTGCCAGATGCTCAGGTTATCCCAGGCGCTGTGGTACATGTCAGCCACCCACGCTGGGTGTCCCCGCACCTGCCCCGGCACCTCCTGCCCATGAGTCTGGGCTGGTGGCACCCTCCTTTCCTGGGCACTTGGCTCTGAGATGAGGAGCAAGCATGTTCAGGGCATAAAAGGAGCACATGTGCTTTCAGGAACAACAGTGTTAGGGCGCAGGGTTTGTGCTACCCCAGCTCAAATGCTGACTGATCCTGTCCTTCTTTGTGAGGAGCTGAAACAGGCTCCACTGCTCCATCAGTGCACAGTCTGAGCCTGTATTTTGCAGGTTGTTCAGAAATGGAATGATCTTCTTTAGCCTTCCAGCAAGTTCCCATATGTTATTTAAGTCTGCACCCCCTGTTAGGGAAGATTCCAGGAGTGACATCTCCTGTATATTATGCAGGGATATGTATACCCTGCACATAACCTCTATCAGGAGGCTCCTCTCTGTTGGGGCATCTGCCATCCAAACTCATGGCACAGATCATTTATTTCAGGCCTTCTCTGCTTAAGAGGCCTTAAAAGTTCAGGTTTCCCTCTGTGCCTGGGACTTTATTTGCTCTGTGGTGCCTCTAACAAAAGCCAGTATTCTGTTGGCAGGGATGGGGGTGCTGTTCCAATTTGTCCCCTTTTCTCTCCCCTTCAGTTAATTCAGTGGACTCTGTAGATCCCCTGTTGCCTTCCCTCTGACAGAGTGCTTGGTGTTACCCCCTCTTCCCACCACCACCATCCTCTCTCTGTCCAGGAGGCAGTCATTTGGCAAGGCACTACCTTAAACTTTATGGGGAGGCACCCATGAAGGGATAGTGCTGTTCTGGAGGATGTCTACTGGTGCCCTCCATCAGTTCTTTGGCATTCAGGCCAGGTACCTGAAGCAGTGGTTTTAGGAAGATGGTAGGACTCCCACCTTCAGTCCTGCCAATTTCTTCCCCCACAAACACCCTAACCCCACTCCAGCAAAAAAATCACTTGTTTATATTGGTGATGATTTGCTACCTGAGCACATAAAAACATCTTTCTTGGACTATGGAAGTCTATGTCCAACTGCAGGCAGCAGGGCCAGTGGCAGTTTGCTGATGTATTTCCCTGTCTTCTGGTTATTTGTGGTCCAGGGACTTCCTGCCCTAGAGATGGTATCTTTGTGTTTAACAGCTTTCAATGCATTTTTTTCCCCCCTTCAACTCACCTCCAACATTCCCCTTGAAATTGTGGAGCAGAGTAGATGTGCCATTCCCAAAATTCACCGTGTTGCATTCAATTAAAAAAATGCCACTGAGCAGAGTGTAGATTCTCCCTGTCTCAACAAGTTTCTTTTATTATGGGTTTTCAGTAGACAGTATTCTCAAACTTGGTGGAAATCAAGCTGTTGTCTTATTCAGTTTGTGTTGACTGGGGCACGTGTGGTCCTGCCTGATTAAACTTAGATGAATCACAGTTAAAGAAGACAAATTTTGACAAACAAGACCCAGAAATGGAGAAGTCCTGAAAGACAAAGGCAAGGGAGAAGTGTGGTATGAGTAGTTCAGATACCAGCAACATAGGAGGGGGCCTGGGACCAAATGCTGGCATTGCAGGAAAAACATGCTAGGGTCTGAAGCTGGCAGTCAAAGCCTTTCAGATTTCAAAGCAGAACACAATTTTTAGGGTACTTGTTTTATGTTTGTCTTAGGACTGTGCTTGAGTGACATGCACCCAACCTAACTTGGTAGAGTGGCCACCTGGACAGATGAGTCAGCCCTAGCTGGGCTATACAAACAACCCTGGGTTGCTGCTCACCATCCCTACACACAGTGTTTAGGCTTAAGTCAAGTCCTCACTGATCTGCAGGACAGTTTTGACCTTAGGGCTGTGTCTTCCTCAGGCCTGGTCAGTGGGATTTACAGCTGCAAGCCCACATTTGTAACTGTAGTGATCAAGTTGGGCAGCAAGGTTTGTATTTAAGTGTTAAAAGAGGTATAATTCTCCAAGTGTTCATTACACCATGTCTAAAGTTAGATGAGTTGTGTGGTCCCACCAGCTCTTTAAATCAGAAATCAGACACATTTGAGTGAGTTTTGGTGCTGAGATCAGACTGCTGAGGTTGGACAGTTTGAGTATTGCATGAGGCTTCTCTCCATTTACATAGGTTTTATCTAAACCAAGTGACTTAAGATATTTCAGTAAAGGTATTAAACCATCCAAATGCATCTAGGAGCTTCTATGCCAAGGCTGAATGGAAGTATTTAAAATTTTCATAGATGCCTGGTAGAAGACAGTTGCAGTGGTCAGTGTAAAACAGAATGTGTCCAAGTGTGCCTGGTATAGAGAAATTTGGGTTTTTTTTAAAAAATGTCTTGTGTTTCTACTTTGTAAAATTTAAGAAAAAAATTTTTACGTTTAATTTTTATTTTTAAATGGTTTAGCTGCAGTATATTAAAAAATAAAAATTTTTGGTCTGATCTACCAGTTTTTGCTTTATACTATAAATGATTCCTGAGGGGGAAGCATGTCACAACACAAACATCAAAACTGGACTATATGTCAGAGTATGTAAAATTTTTCATTTTACAATGTAGAGAGAATATAACTGAGGTGTCAAAAGCACAGAGGAAAAAATCGTTGTTAAAGAGCTTCAGTGAAAGTTTTGCATTTATTTAGGCAAATGGAAATGTGCACAATGACTGCATAGAGCTGAACAGCTCTTGGACACAGGGTTGTTAACAAGTTTGAAAAAAACCGCATCATTAGGAAGACAAGAAGTAGAAAGCAGGATATAACTTTCTTATTTCTGGATATTCATGGCTTGTATAAATGTCAGAGGCCAAATATCTGACTTTTATTGGTAACAGCCTGAACTGTATTACAATGTGTATATGTAGTTGTTACTGCAATATATCAGCAAGCTGCCACACCGGGTCAGACCTGGTTATAGTGGGATAATATGCAGGCTCAGGAGTTCTCTTTGGATGGGACCCTTTGTGCCCTTTACTTGTAAAACATATAGATATATGTAGTCAACTGCTATAATGAGGAACCATAAAACATCTAATTCAGCAGGAAATATAGCATCTTCTGTACTGATACAATCACTGTTCAAAGAGACTTTTCTCCTAGTAAAATTTTATTTTGTAATATGTGCCTCATCTAGAGTATGTACTGGTGAGTCAACAGTGCAAGAATTTTGTGCAGCTTATCTAAAATCATGCCATATTGTGCTCTGTGCTGTAGTTTTCTCTGCTATTTCAAAGATCAGGGCAATTAAGATTGCTCACCTGTTATTAAGGATTGTTCCTCTCCACTGTTAAAGACAGCCTACTCCAGTATGCTGAGATTTGTCTGTGCTGATTCTTTCCACATTAATGTTTTAAGTACACACACATTTCTGATGGAGAAGTGCACATATACTTCTTAATGCTTCAAGACCTATGGTTCCTGTGCAGTTATTAGTATTTTAGCACTGCATAACTTCTTTGATTTGTTACTTCTAAGATCTTCCACTGTCTAATGCCAGGTGGCCTTATCTCCTGGAACTCATTGTCTTTCTTAGAAATGCTTGAAAACCAGGCTCTCTCATTGCCCCTTAGTGTTTCATACTTTGGGAGTATAGGAGCTGAGCACTTTCATTTTAAAGATGCCTTGTTCAAAACGAGGAAGCTTACAGATGGAATCCATATAGAAAGCTACATGATGAGATGCACAGTTCCTGTGGTCTCCAGGGAAGTGAAAATCCCCCCCAGAGATGCACGGAAGTGTGGGACTGTCAGTGCATTGGACCTGTGGGCACTGTCCATTGATGTAACCTTTGGTCTTAGAGTTCAATATCACACCCTATGCAGAAGAAAGATGGAGAGAAAAGACTACATAGAGGCTATTAAAGGGTGAGAATTCCTCCATTTCTAATAGTCTTGATATCTGTAGAACTGAGGTTAGATCCAGCAGACCCAGCTGACAGAAGATTAGACCTGAAAGAATTTCAGAAGCAAGTCATTTTATGATAAAGAAATATTTTTTCTCCAATGCTAAACCACACTCAGTGCCTATACCAGACTTAAGGAAAATTTTACTGCTCCTGATCTAGAGCAATCTAGACTTCTGCTTTCTAATTATATATGTTCTAAGTACACTGTATCTATACAGTTTAAAATTAAGACAGATTTTAAATCTAAAAATAAAGATGAGGTTTTTGAATAGTCTCAGAAAAGAACAAGTTATTTTCAGAACTCATTCAACTTTTATGATCACTTCCATGTAATAAATTAAAGTTCTCCTAAAAATACTGATGTACCATTACCTAATTAAACTATTTCACACAGTACAACCTCAGAAGCCTGGATGCTTCTCGATTCAGTCTCTAGTAAATGTACCTTCCCAGTGATAGAGCAGGGAGTTGGGAAAATACCTGATTTCAGAAAGTGCTGCAACTGAAATTACTGTGTCTCATGCTAATACAGATCAGTCAGTATGGATGGAAATAGAAAAGGTCAACTCAAAAAGAGGAATTTTTTCATCTTGCCACAGGCCTTTATTTGCATTCCAATTCAACCTATTTTGAAGATTTTTTTTTTTCTGTGAATCTAATGAACTCTTATACAAACCTGTGTAGAGGTGTGGATTTGAGAAATGTCCAGAGGGCTCAGTGGAATGAGAACATCTTTCCTGGGGATAGAATTCAGCCTTTCTCAAGGACTAGACAGAGGAGACCTGGTATCTGATTACACGCCACAAATCCCCTTATTTAACTGGCACTTGGAATCAGGCTCTTCTGGGATCTCTTGGGCTGTTCTCAGAGAGGATGGGTATGGGGCAAAAATTCTCCCAGAAAAGAAATCTACTGCACCTTTATGTAAGTCTTACCTGTCTGATTTCTGCTAAACTTTGCCTTCTCTTGGTCATAGACTCTTTAAAGGAGGTGTGAAAGCATCATAGAGAGGCCTCAGTGGTACCACCAGGCTGGCAAGGTCAGTCCTGTGCTCAGGTGGGCCATCACCTCAGGTGAGCTTCCACAGCCAGGGACATGATGCAGCCCCTCTGGCCTCTTCTGCTCTGACCAGGGGAGATCAGGTCTGGCTCTTGGCATCTGCACACCTCAAAGAGAGGGAGTACCTCCTAATCACAACCTGCAAGGGTAGTGCTACTGCAGTTCTTTTCATTTTAACATATATTGTGTTTGTAAGTAGTCAATGGCATGCAAGGATTAATGCTTAAAGCAGCATATGGTGGCTGATTGTTAGGAGTAGTGCTATTAAAAAGTGATAGTGCTCCAGCTATAAATGGATGCAATTTAATGGATAGTATTAGTAGCAGAGCTGTTCAGCTAAAGCCATGGCTAAAGGGACTCTGGTTTAATAACTTTCTAATTACATCTGTATAAGCTGGGTCACTTAGCAGCAAACTGACAGGTTTACATTTCCTTATATACTAGGTATTGCTCTGTGTATTAGCCCTACACTAGAATTGCAAATAGAAAATAATTGGGTTGCTTTTTTAGCCTCCCCAAATGGTTTAAATTAATGGCAGTGCAGATCAACACAATGCCTTCATGTGTGTGGTTTTAACCTTCATTGATTTTCTCAGTTCCAGGGCAGCATGACATTGGCTGGAGAGCCATGCTGATGTGATGGCTGCTGAGCCGAGCGCTGAAAGGAGGTTTACACAGCATTAGATTAGTTCCTGGTATTCAAGAGCACACATTATGGAAAACTGGAGGCTCAGTTCTCCACATTAAAAGTGTTTGGTGTTATTCCTCAGGGCAGAGAAATTTAGTGTCATTCTGTTTATGAACGGCTGGCAGCAGCTTTGCACAAAGGTCTGAAATCCCTGAAGGAAATCTGATGCCTGGCTGAGATGCATCAGGAAAGTTTTCAGAGAGGATAAGCAGGAAGGCTGCAGTAGCTATAAACAAACAGGCTCATGGAGATTGTACCTACCATCTTCCACATATAGTGCACTTTAAATTGTATTAATTGTAGTTGTGCCTGTTACCATGACAGCTAGGTGCTGCAATTACCTCACACCTCAGGGAATTTCATGCTTAGTACAGCATTTGGAGTCTACTTCCTGCTATTCTGTTTTTATTTTTCTACTTTTTTTTTTGTACTTTGGAGAAGTATTGTAGAAAGCAGAGCAGAGATGTGCCTTGAAAGAAAAAGGCATCTTTATACTCTCAAGGCACTACAAGCCCTGTTTAGCCATGTCCTGAGGAAGCAGTAAAACATAATGATCTCTTTGGGGATCAAATGCAGTGACTGAGGCTGAGTTTTCCCTTGTAACTGCCCAGGATGGCCATGAGAAGAGCTCCTCAGTGAGAGGGACATGCTGCACTATAGAATGACTTTGACAAAAAGCCTTACAGGGTGAAAGCCACAACATCCCCTCATCCAGAGGGATTAGCCTGAGGTCTAGCTGTGAGCTTCTGCATAATCTAGGCACTTCAGCTCCAGGGTAAGGCCACAGCAAAAAATATATATTTAGAAAGAATGTCCTTTTCCATTGGGATGCTTTTGAATTGGAAAGCTGGTTGCAGTAAGCAGGTGTGCTGGGCACTGGGGTATCAGGGCAGGGCAGGGACTACAGTGCTGCAAACCCAGAGACAGAAGGATAGGAGAGGGAAGGAGGCTCACTCACAGTGCTTGAGAAAATACATCTGTTAATCCCTTCTTTAAGGTGTTAAGCAGGCTCAGCTGTCATGCAAGCCTTGTGCTGGTGATCCACTACAGCATATTTCCACGAGTAGCTGATTTGAAGCTCACTTACTGTACAATATCACTTTGAAGAGTGTTGTAAACAAAGAGATATAGGCTAAGTGACATCCTCTGGGCAAATGTGAACCCTTTAGACTGAAGCTGGGGATTCAGACATTTGCACCCAACCAGCAATACTTCATGGATCAGGTTTCCAACCCGACATAGCAACAGTGCCGTTTTATTTGAGTCTGTCAGCATTTTCACATCATAAACCTCACTGTTGCAGTATATCTCAGCTGTTTCTAATCCCTGAGAACTGAGACTTGGCATCTAAATTGCTAACTCATATATTAATTTGAGTAGAAGAGGATAAAGCTATGTCTAAGTTATACAATAAATTATATTGATTTTTATTTCAGTTATACACATGCTGTCTGCCAAAGTCCTGTAAATTATGTTTTTCACTACAAGGAATTGCATGTTCATTATGTTTTACATTAATTGATGTCTTTTATATTGTTTTAAATGCTTTTGAAATAGCCATTTTGTTTACATCAAATAAGCTTTAGCTAACATTCTATTTTGTACATCATTACTCACTAATATTAGAATGGAAGCCATGAACCAAATGTACATCCTTTGGCTTTGGTCTTGTTCTTAATTTATGTAAAGGTTGCTAAAACTTTATTTTGAATCTGAAAGCCACGTATTTTGTATTTGCTGACAAAAATGCACCTGGCAGTGAGAGCCAGAAGATTATTATTGTTCAAATGTCACAGCATTCAAATATTGGAGAGATTTGTAACAGAAATAATACAAATATATTTTTAATCTTAGGTATTTACAGAACATTGGTTATGTTTTTGACCTTAATCTGGTTGCTGGTACATGTTTATTTACCTGTGTGCTGGGAGGGGACTTGGTTGATTATTTCTTTTAAAAGGTGGAGGAAAAATCCCTGGCAGACAGAAAAGAACCTCTAGAAAACAGAAATTACCTACTTAGGATATACAAAACATAGGTGTGATCCATTCTGTGTGTAATACTGCACTCACATGATAGCTTCACAAAATCAAATTTACTTCACCTGTCTTCTAATGAATTTTTCTGCATTCTAAAGAGATAGTGCTGTTGTAGCCAGAGTGAGTAACATTTGGTATATTAGCATATACCAGTCCAGAAGTCACTGCATTTTCTCATGACTAGGGAGTTTTTACAGAGATGTTAATTCAAACTTCACGATTGTGAGACAATTCAGATTCTCTGCTAATCTAAATCAACTGAGGGCTTTCTCTTTCCCCCCTCAACCTGTACTGCCCAAACAGACTACCAAGAAATAGTGGTTTTCAGCCAAAAAAAACGTCAGTCTTTGGGATGAGCTGTCGAGTAATGGGTGATCCTGAGCTCCAGGTACTGTTACTTAGCAACTTTTGAGAATGGATTAACCTTCTGTGGGCATCCCTTGCACTGCTTTTTGTACTTGTTCATACAGCCAGGTGTAAGTCTCCTGTAGATCGATCAGAGATTTCCCTAAAAGAAATCCAAGTGTTGCATTGCACAGTCAGCTGGGTGCAGCTGAGACAAACTGAGCAGCAGTCTCAGCACAGCATGGTTTAACTGACCATGAGCAATAATGCAGATGTACCTCAAACACCTTTTTCATGTATAGGTCATCTTACAGGGCATAACCCAGGGCTTCACTACTATAATAATTCTTGGATAAATGTGTTTTAATATATGTGGTGATGTATTTGTTACAGGACGTAAACCAGAATAGCCTGACATGTATGCAGTTACTTTTTCTCTCAGATTTCCAGGCTGTGCTTTGGTCAATCTCACTAATTGTTTAAAAATCCTCAGCAATAAGCCAGTTTTCCTTTTCTTCTGTTGCACCCAACAAAAGAGTAGGAAAGTCAAAAGAGTTTGGAAAGTCATACGTGGCAAACTATGTTATATAATAGAGTGCAGTGTGGAGACTCCTTTTGAAATGAGACTCACCTTTGGGTGATTGTTGTCTATTACTTTGTTACCTGCTCTTCTGATGTAAATATAAAACCCCCATGAATTTTAATGGTAGCTTCCTGAGAATTGTCTAAACAGGAACGAACAGACACTATAAAAACCAATTCATTTGACCCAACTGGTAAAATTCTTTATGCTGTAGTAATTTGTCAAAACCATTCTGCATCCCTCAGAACAAAATTACTGCTTTCACAATAGCTGTACTTTTTATTATCTTCTGTGTAAATAGTTCTATCCATGTTAACTTTCACTTAACATTATTTGGGGTCACAGAAAAGGTGATTGGAAGGGACATGAACAGTCCTAGGCCAAACTCCAAACTGCAGCTACTGTCAATACATTCTCAGGTCAGTTCTGGTTTGCTCCTCCTAAGTCTTGAAAACACCAAGAGTGGAAATTCCACCACCTCTCTTGGGCTATCCTTATCTCCCAGGCCATAGCTGGTGACCTGTCCTTGTATGTCATCTGCCACTGCTGCAAAGAATTTGACTTTGCTACCTCTTTCATTAACCCTTAGGTAGATGCAGGTTGCCCTTTGAATACATCTTTACCAAGTGTTCAATTAATGTAGGAGTACAAGAATTTCCCTAATGTGCTTTTTGTTTGTGTTGTTGTTTCTGGACTGACTGTTTAATTGCTGTGTAGGCTCTGCTCAACCACTAAGGGGAATTTTCTCTTGGTTCAGCTTGTTCCCACAGTTTCCTGTAGTACATCTTTTCTGGTGCCTGTGGGGAACACAAGGCTAAAAGCATCTATGCAAGCAAAAGGCTCCTCCACTCTCTCATAAATTATTTCAGTAGGTGGAGATAAAGATTTCAGTGATAGCAATAGGAAAGGCCAGGCCCAGGTTGTAAATGCAGGTTAAGAAGAATACCACAGTAATATTTTGCTCATCTGTTGTGGCACAGAAACAGTCAAAAAAGATTAGGCTCAAAGGCTTCCTGCCTTATTTTCCCCCGCCTTTCATTAACCTGGATGGCCAGCAGGTGATAGCAATTTATGCAAATCCTTTTCTCTATACAACATTTTACCTTTTGACAGTAGGCAAGCAAGCAGATGACACAGCTACAGACAAGAGGGTTTTGAAGACCCAATTTAAAATCTGAGATACCATATATTTTTCAAAAGCTTTTCTAAGGATAAGATAAAAGTATAATACCTTAGTTTGGTGCAAATATTTTAAGACTTTGTGTTTCTAAAATCCAATTTGAATTAGCCTTGAAATTTAAAGCTGTTTATGTCTACTGAACCAAAAGGCACTGTGTGATGCATATAATGGTATGGTACAGTTGCTCTATTTCTCCTCCCCTTCTGACACTGGTCTATAGTATTTGCAAAGAAAATCACCCAAAGGCAAAATGTCATAACTTCAGGAAAAAAATTAAAAAGCTAGTCCCTTTGCAACAAGGGACTTACAAAGCTTCCTTTTCCTTAGGCTTCTCTAGCCTTACAATTTATTAGGAATTCTTGTCATCAAATAAGCTTAGGATAAACTTGACATTTTGGGTGAAGATATTTCCAATATCATGTTGTATAAAATGCATCTTGATGCTCAGAACAGCTTGGACAAGTCTGCTGCACCTTTGGGAATCAGCACTTTGGGAATGTGCATGCTGATGTGACTTGTGAGAGGAGGGCCCAGCATATAATGAGATGTTGACTTGCTCTCACTTCAAATCACACATTATTTGAGAATCAAGAGGAAAAGGCTGGGCAAACTGTCATGGATTCCTTCACTCCCAATCAGCCTGCCTATACTTTTGCCTGAAATAGGCTACTCTGTCAAAGTTTGCCTACTTTCAGGATCTAGCAGTTCACAAAACTCCTGATACTTTAGGTGCTGGAATAAATTACCTCTTTGTGGCTTAGATTATTCCTTTAGATACAATGCAGATTTAATTTCTCACCAATGTGGTCAGAATAATGGTGACACAATTCATAAGCACCATTTCTGAAAGTAACTTTCTTCTATGTGTTATTAATTTAAAAAATTCTCAGTATTGACTAATAGTTTATTAACCAAGCCTAAATGTGAGAAATTCACCATGCAGGTTACTCATTCAGTGTGTAGGGTTTGCAGATACAGTAGATGAACCATAAAACTGGCCAGGGACTGCCTAAGGAAGCCAAAGAGAATTAAGTCACATATATTTAAGGAAACACAAAAAATCAGGGGATCAAGATGGGAATTAAAACTCTGAAGCTTATTCTACTTGTAGGTTTTTATCTACCAGACAGATTTCAAAAAAGAAAACAATAGTAGTTGGAGACATTGTCCATGGACAATGCCTTACCTTCTGACCTGTAGATCACTAAGGACATGGGGAAACCAGATTAAATTTCCATGCTTTGAGAAATATTCTGGCATATCTGGTCTCCTGGAAGTTGTTGTAACTCACCAGCTTATTCTCAGATGCTTTCTTTCAAGGAATCCGGTTGAAGTTGTTGTATTGTATGTAGAGTAATTAAACAATTGTTGGGCTAGGAGGGGCCAACATCATAAGATCATATATTCATGAATGGATTTGGGTTGGAAAGCACCTTTAAAAATTACCTAGTCCCAACCCTCCTGCCATGGGCAGGCACAGAGGGGGCATCTTCCACTAGATCAGGTCGCTCACAGCCCCACCCAACCTGACCTTGAACATTTCCAGGCATGGGGCATCCACAGTTTCTCTGGGCAACCCCTTCCAGTGTCTCACCAACTTCATCATAAAGAATTTCTTTCTTATATTGTATCTTGTATCTACCCTTTTAAAATTTAAAACTGTTACCCCTTTTCCTATTATTAGAATCTTTTTTCATCTTTTTTAAATGCCCCCTTCAAGTACTGAAAGGCCACAGTAAGATATTCCCAAAACTTTCTATTCTCTAGGGTAAAATCCTCAACTCTCTCAGGTTTTCCTCATAGGAGAGGAACTCCACCCTCCTGATCTATATGTGTCCATTGCTAACAAGTATACATGTGGCTAAACCAGGATAAGGTAGGAAACTGTGGCAGTGCCTTTTGCAGCCTTTATAGTGGCATCTCCCTGAGTATTTTTGTTATTTCAAAATTCATTTTAGCACAGATGACAATGTAGACCCTATCCTGGGTGTCACCAAATCCCTTTTAAAAGTTGCAAAGATTCTCCTGGCCGAGCACAATGAGCACACCTGCCACCTGCTCCTACATCTGTAGGTGATGCTTATGTTCAAGGGCCAGTACCTGTTACAGCTACTTTGGATTAAACAGCAGAGGTGACCTAAAAACTGGTGGCTTAACAAAAGAGACACTTAAAGGAAATGGATAATCAACAAAGCTTTATTTACAGGGTATCAGGCCATTATATTAATGTTTTAAATATATGCCTTTTTGTCCCATTCATCTGTGCCTGAGTGGGAAAAGATCCGTAACAAGTGTAGCTTCCTAATGAAAATAATATGAATAAGAATAAATCTTCTGAGCTTTAAAAGTAAATGTCACGATCTATGTAAAAGTTAGTCTTTTGATACTGTTTGTGAGACCAACATCTTATTGAATTACCTTTGTGCTGCTTTTCTGCTCTCTAAACCTCACTCTTCAAAGCTTTGTGGCTGCACATTGCTGTGTGAATAGGCTTATGGATGCTATGAACTCTTAACAAAAAATCCATTATAATGATACTTTGCTGTTTCAGGGATATTCACTGTATAACAATCCTAATGGTTCTGGTGAAGTAATAAGTATGGAAATGCTGGGTACAAGATAGCTTCTCCCTACTTGAGTTGCTATATGAAAGGTTCTAGCTCTAGTTATTGGTGATCTAACCACCTGCAGCACTTAAACTTGCTTTTCACTTTTGTCCCCAGCAGTAGTCCCATTGCACTCAGTAGGACTGCATACATGATTAGTCTGATCAAGGTCTAATTAGTGAAAGAGGTGCAGCCACTGGTGCAGCAGACAGAAGGCTGTGCCCTGAGCCTGTCTTCCAGACGTATTTTTAACCCCTGTACCTTTATCCATGCACCCACACAGGCACGAGCTGCATGCAGAATGTTATTCTGAACAGGCATTTAAATCCAGATGTAAAATAGTTTCATAGTTTGCATCCTCTGGAGAACCAGACAAAAACTGTCAATTTTGATTCTAGAATATTTCAGCAGCCTAATCAGGACCATTTGGTGATTGCAGAGATCCCTTTCAAGGGGAAAGTAACAAGTGAATATTTATTTGTTCTGCTTTTGAAACAAGAAGACCTTCTTCAGGCAGCAGTTAAGGGCTCTATTTCTCCATGAAGTGATCAAAGAGCAACGTTGCTCTGGCCCTGTAAAAAGCCACTGGAGAAAGAACAAGATTTGTGTCCTGAAAACACAGCCAAGGCAGACTCATTATGTTCCATAGCCCAAGTAGCCTACAGAAACTAGTTCCCTAATTTAACCAGCCAGGGAAGGTGCCTCAGGTTGGATAATCTTTCTGGTCTTCTGCTGCTAAACTCCATTGCAAATGCCCACTGATGGCAGTGATTATCTGCAATATTTAGCTCTGCATGTTTTGCAGAATAAAAAGCAGTGATTGAGCTTTGGGGTCCTTTTTTATTTTGTTAGAACAGTCACAGTCTGATGTGCCAAAGATGCTTTTGTCCCATTTCCTAATGTGAAAGGATATAAAAGGCATTTAAGTTCTTGGGGAATTATTAAATGAATGTTTGAAAGAGTTGAGTTTTTTCCTGTAAAAGCTGTTACTGTTTAAAAAAAAAATCCCACCTAAATTTGGATTCTCAAGCTCCAAATTATCATGCAGATATTAAATAGTTGAGGTAGGTAAGAACTGGGAGTAAACTGGAGAAGTGGCTAATGGAAGAACTGGGAAGAAGGAGAGTTGCCTGACAAAGTCTCATAGTACAAGTGTACATTGCATGGGCAACTGCACCAAGATGACTCCATAAATCATTCTGTTCATGAAAATGCTGGTGAGTCCTCAAAGCATTGTGAGCTTTTGTGGGCACTGAAAAGTCGTGCTAAGTGAATATTCATGATTCAGTGTTGACAGTGACTTTCTTACCAACCTTTGAAAAATTTTACTCATTCAGTCAGGATAAGGAACATAATACTGTGTTAATTAAATGCCCAACTAAATGACACAAATTGTGAGTGTGTAATAATTAAAAGGAAAAGTTCATATAATAGTTCAGATAAAAATTTTCAGACTCTGAATATTTGGAAAATATTTATGAATTATAAATGAACAGCTAGAAAATTAATTATTGACTTGTGAATTATTTACAAACCAGAACAGATGTTAAAGTTCTGCATTATTTATTATGATGCATTTATTTCAGTGCTGAGTATAACCTATGAAAATAATAGTGATATTAAAACTGTATTATTTAAACAGGTTGATCAGTTGTAATTATTATCCCTATTTAACAGAAGAGTCAACTAAAAAACACAGGGAGGGATATTTTCGAAGTACCCAAGGGGTGAGGGTTCCACGAGTCTAATAAAAATTAATGAGAGTTGCATTTCTGAATCCCTCGGGTGCTTATGAAAAATCTTTCATTGGGAGGTTAAATTGCATTCCCAGGAGAAGCCAAGAGCTTGAAATAGAGCCTGGGAGTTCTGACCCAAACGTAAATTTGCCCCTCATTGTATCTGATGTCTCCTCTGTTTTGGGGCTGGGGTTTTTGCCGTGGTACTGGAATGTAAAAGCCAATAGATAGCAGGCTTTCCTAGCTAGACCAAGCAGTTCATCCCTCTGACCCACCTGCAGGTAACAAATCTATTCTTCAGATATTCATATGTTTGGAGTTTGCCAAGCAATTATTATCTCTCTCTATTTTTTTCTTTCTCCCCAAGATTGCATTGAAACAGAAGGTTCTTTTTGTCATTTTTTAAATGAAACTAACTATCCCTTAGCAGCCATCTCATTAAACTTTAGATTTTTCATCTTATGGGTGGAGTTGACTTTACATATCCATGACATATTATAAGATCTGAGGAAGATAATGAAATGGGAGTGTTGGCACTGCAATCATACAGGTAACCATTCAGCCATCCTGATGATGTTAGAATCCTCAGACACAAAACAAACATCCCCTGCCAAAAAAATTTTTCATTTTTGTCCCTTAGTGTTTTGGTTTTGTTATATTTCACAAAGACACCTTTGTTTATTCCTGCTTCATGGCATTTGTTACAGGAATCTGTCTGAACATCTGTCTATCAGCTGTGATATTTAAATTAACTGCATTGTGTCACTCTTGCTTATTGTTCACCCAGGGTAAAAATACTTGGAAAATATTTGGACATCTTGATTAATTTAATTTTATTTTTTCCGTGCCTGGTCTTGTTTTCAAATTTTTGTTACTAGTATTTTATCAAAGTCTTGCAGTGAGCTTGGAGATCTGATAGTACATTCAGTGAGTTCATGTTACTTCTGTTTGCTAGAAATACACACAGCCCAGAGGCAGCTCTCTTTTGGTGGTCCCAAATGGGAGTGACACTTTCTTCAAAAAGGATGTGCCACTTTAAATACCCACCTATAACTTTTCCATTTGGGTGGGCCACAAAATAAAATGTAGAAAATGGCTAAGGTAGCACAAGAAAACCTGTATATGTGATTTTTTTTCTTCCAGTTTTTATTCAGCTGTGTAGAGAAACAGATGTTACAATTTTCACAATTTATACGGTAACTTTTGGCTAAAAAACTTGAATGCATCTTATAAATTTTAATGAATTAAATTCTACAACAGCTTTGTGAGAGATTGATGTTCTGCCATGTCCATTTTACAAATAAAAAAACTGAGGAACTGATAAATGTAATAGCTTGAGAAAGATTATGCCAAGTGTCATGGGCAGACATGGGAAGAAAACAAAAACTCAATGCCCACTCATCACTTTACCTTCCCAAGGTCCAAAAATGTATGGAAATCTGTAGAACAAAACACTTTGCTATCACTGCTAGCTCTGGAGGGCTTTTTATGCTGCTCTGATGAGACTTGGCTTGAATCTGAAGATGGAAAGCAGCCTGTCCTCTTCCCATTCATCCTTTCATCTCCATCTGACCCACTGTGTGCCAACAAAATACTTCAGTTTGAAAAGGAGAGGATAGTGTATGAAATTAAATATTTTAATCTGGGGATGAGCACCTTGGAGGATTCAGAAAGGGCTGATAAACCCTGTGGTTAAGGAAGGTGTTGATTTTCCACCTCAGCTGGAGTAGCTCTACTGATACCATCCCCAGCTGTGGATTTATTGGTCCAGCTGTGTGGTTTTAGGCCAGCATGATTTGTTTTGTGTGGCCAGGACACAAGAGGATAAACAGGGCTCTCCATGAAGGTGCTTTGTTCTGACCCAAGGCAGGCATCTTGATTTCTCCTACTAGTGTCCCAATCAGCCCACAGTTCCCCTCCTATCTGCCTAAATCCCCCCAGCTAGCAGCTTTAGCCTAACCTACCAATAAAAGCCTATGGTATCAACCTCTAGGCTTTAAAATAAACCTGTTGTTGTTGTGTTGACTATATTATTAGGCACATGTAAGGAAATAAATAAAATGTTTGTATCTTTCATTTTTCCTGAGGTCTCTGTAATCCTCTTTAACTTCAGTTGTTAAAAAAATATCCTGTCTTCTTTAAAATCAAATGGAGGCCTATTCTTATTGAAATGAGGTTCATAAATCATTCTGCCAGGACAAGTTGTTCAGATCTGATCATCACAATAAAATAATAATAATCTGCTATATAGAAATTAGTGTGAGCACACATTTTCTACTGTGAGGGGCAAAAGTGATCTACAGCAAAAAAAAATTTCTCTGCTGGGATCCTTTTTAATAAAGAGAAGCAGCAAGCCACTGGAGAGGTGTTAAAAACATAGCACATCTTAGTCACTGGGTTTAAAGCTGAATTCCAACAAAAGAGATATTAAGGAATGGTTTGGTGTTTCAAGTAAAATCTGTTGCACCACACATATTTCATAACCATTTAGAGAGTTTTACTGGCAAATAGATTGATATCAATATTCTAAATTAATGTATAACTAGGAGTTCTTGATTTTTCTCAATGATAAATAATCCATCAGTTCAATAGATGATGAATGTCCCTACTCTGAGAAGCTTGAGAGCTGACACACTGAGGAAAATGCATAATGCAGCTGCTGCCCCTGAAACCTGGGGCTGGATTCAGTGCAGGATTTAGAAGCCTACATCCAAAACTGCAGTCCAGCTGCCCTCACTTCTCTCTCCTTCAGTTACACACATCTCTGTGTGATCATGAAGGTCTTGTAGCTTTTGTGTTGGGTTTTTTCAGTGCTCTCATGCAGTCAGTGCCTGGTGAGGGCAGCCCAGTGCCTTTGGGAAAGCTTGTCTGCAGTAGATGAGAACACAGCATCCACCCTGAATCTGTGCATTGATTAGAAAATATCAAGTTTTTAAACTGCATCTGCAATTATTTGTGTTATCCACATCAGGTCTCTGCAGGTGAGCCTGGCTGGCCAGTTAACCCTGTGATGGCCATGCAGTGTTTCTGCTCAGAGGTGGTGATGGGCTCCAGCACTCATCTCTGGCTGAGAGAGCAAAGATGTGCTGAGGCAAAAGCTCTCCCCACTCCACCCTTACACAGTGCTCCGATGCATGAGTCTCAGCATGTGACAAAAAGTCCCTTCTGGGTCTGAGCATGAGCTGAGAGCAGCTTTTAGAGGCACTGAGGATGGTTCTGAGGTGATCCTTTGCCTCTCTGCTCTAAGTGCTTTGATGTGCAGGAGCAGGACTGGCTGAGCTGCAGACTCTGCCTCCTGCCCTGCCCAGTGCCGTGCTGGTCTCAGGTGTGTGGATTCCTGCAAGTCGTGACTGCCCTCCCTCCGAGCAGCATCACATCTGCTGCCAGCAGCCTTCTCTGTCCTGAAAAAGGGCACAGCTCCAGTGCCTGAGGAGCTCTCCCCCAAGGAAAGCCCATGTGGGAGCAGGGAGGAAGGAGTGCCCCCAGCTGTGAGCAGCAGGAGGGGAGCTGCAGCACCGCCCTGCAGTGAGCAGTGACCTGCTGGTGCAGCCACAGAGGCTGATGGACCAGCGCTGGCAGTCCGGGTTTCCTCAGCATGAGCCTGAGAGAGGCACTAGCTCAGCCTCTATTCAGCCTTCAGGGATTACACCCTTGGAAATTATGATTTGTAATTGTAGCTCTAAACCATACACTGTAACTGTGAGATAGTACAGTTGTCTGATTTCTTCTCCTTTAAAAAGCCCTTTGGATTTAATCCCTTTCTTAGCTACTGGAAAGCAATTCATAACATTCTTATTTTCTAGCTCTTGATTACAATGAGGTCCAACTCTCTGGCCAAATGTAGAGTTTATTTTGTTTAACATCCATTTTGATAAATGTGTGAACAAATTACTATCAAAACTGTATTTTGTTAATGCACTCTTCAGAAATTCTCTTCCCCTCCTTAGTACATCATTAGTTAGACACAAAACCAGGACTAAAGCCTAACCTTTGGATCTCTTAATTCAGTGTTGTAATAGGGTATAAAGCAACAGAGCTTTCATAGTCTTGGATCCATAGTCTTCTCCTTAAATTCTGTTCTGCACAACAGAAAGCAAAAGTCAGGGCTCTGTAGGAAACCCACAAAAGGATAGCAGCTTAAAAATAAATAATGACCTTGATGATTTGTTTGTTAGGTCTTCTGCTCATTTTTCTTCAGGCAGATGAATT
Organism: Muscicapa striata striata; assembly: GCA_030060385.1. Classification (NCBI taxonomy): domain Eukaryota; kingdom Metazoa; phylum Chordata; class Aves; order Passeriformes; family Muscicapidae; genus Muscicapa; species Muscicapa striata. The sequence continues at coordinate 1,955,037 of JAREIS010000089.1, forward strand.
GCATTTTAAAATCTAAAGTGGTATGGAGAGGTTGTTTCAAAGATAGAAGTGGTGAGACGGAATGGGAACTGCCAAGAGAAATTAGAAACTGGTCTTATATTCTATTAGAACTTGTTTGATCAGACAAAGAGTCAGAGCTTGCTCCTAAGCATCTCCCCTCTACTGCTCCATCAGCTGAAATAACCTGGGTATCAGAGTAAAAGCTTTGGCAGAACCAAAGTCCTACCAAGGAAAGTGGGTAATATGCTGTATTTTAGCCCAGCTCTGCACTTATTGCAAGTAACCAAGTGGAGTGGGGAAATTTCTTGTAAAAGAACCCAATTGTAACAAGGAGTCCTATTGAAAGAAGTGCCAGATGAAACGGTTGGGATGAGAAGTCATTTGCAAGCTTATTCCACCTCTGGTTTTCATGTGGATGAATGCTCAAACTCCTGAAGACTACGAGGAATTCATAGGATTCATGGATAAGACAGGAGAGTTTTAGTCTTCTTCCTGAGATATTTCCCATTTTGAGGAACTCAAAGTGTGAAAGGGGATCTCTACAAAGAAGCTTGATGTTCTTGTTTTAAGGCACTTGTGCCGTATTCCTATCCTGAAGGAGTGCCTTCTCAATAAAGGCTGGGAGGGATCAGTACACAGCTGCTCTTCTGCCTCTCTGATACAAGGGAATCCTCAAGAACCTGGCTACCCCAGCCCTGCAGTTGGTTGAAAACTGCAGTGTCACAAAGCAACTGGAGTGGGCCAAGATCCAACACTCATTCATGGATGAGATAAACTGATACAGAAAGATATCATTTTTCTTTGTCATATATATGATAGTCGTGTTTCCAAACCCTGCAATTTCAAAATTGTGTAATTGTCATATAATGGTAATCATGGTTGTTACACTCTGTTATGTCTAGGGAGAAAAAAGGGTAGGAAATTTGTTCTGTGTGAAACTACCAGATTGAGGTATACAGCAGACACATGAGCTTGTGTCTACATTAATTTACCCACTTGACTGCATCTTAAATTTCATATCTGTTCTATCATCCTCTTAATTAAGCCCTAAGTAATTTAAAGCTTTGAGGTGGACTACTGTTTTATTTCTAGCTGTGGTGCATGGAAGTGTGATTCATACGTGTGAATAAAAATAGATGAGGACAGACCTTCCCCAGTGTAAACTGTTACAGCTCCAGAGATTTGTCTCTCAGAGAGGAGGCAGGAGAAGTGGCATAGAGATTTTTGTCATGGTTTTAGGGCAAGGTTTGTTACTCATACATGGCAGAGGTACAGGACCATGCAGAAGGGGCCTCAGGGCTGAAGCTTTCAGTTAGTCCCATTTTGTATTTGTTCCTATCTAAATGCAGATGAATGATGAGGTAAACACAGAGAAATTCTTACAATTGAGAAATTAAATACATCCTGCTGGAGAAACAAGGTGAGGAGGGCTACTGAAGAAAGCAGCACCTCCCTTTAGCAAATTTCTCACTTCATGTAAAAATAGCCTGTGCTCAGGTGTGTGGTCAGTGGGGAGCTCTCTGCCAGGGCAGCTTCAGCACGTTAATCACCTACCTTTGATATCCAGATAGGAAGTCCAGCTCTCATAGACACCCCAGAATATTATGGCACTGAGTCTATAAACCAAAAAATGTGTTTTGTTGATCCAGACAATGTTGAACAACTGCGTTTTGAAACAAACAGATCTATTGCTATGTGAAACTCCTCTGTGGCACTGAATAGTAGCATAATTAACAAAGATTTGAAATCAACTTCCAGCTGAAAACTTGCCACAATATGCTTGTGTTTCATAACTAAACCTTCCCCTTCAGTCCATGCTGGTAGTGGCAAATTTCTGCCTCTTGTTAATGCCTAATGAGCAAAGCCTGTTATCAGCATGGCTGGGCTACAATTGAGGTAAAATTCAAAATATAACCCTTCATGAGACTGGTGCTGGTGAAAAATTATATCCAAGAATATAAAGGATAACTAAATATTTGCAAAATTGTTCTTTCATTTTAGAAAAAATAATAAATTAAATCAGAAGCAAGATACCAAGAATACCTCAGTTACAGCTGTACTATCCACTGCTCTTCCTGGTTTTCAGATGAAAATACTACATTTATCTTTCTGAGTGGCAGGAAATTTATAATCAAAATCTTTAAGTTAATTTAAAGAGTGAGATCAAGAATATATTTCCCTGATGGTGTCTTCTACATCCTGATAAAATACTGCTCCTCACCTTCACATAATCTCAGTTAATTCCTTGGATTCACTCCTTTTCCATGTCATACAGTTGAAGTGGGAACACAAAACCCAATTCTGATAGAAGAAAACCTAAAACTGTATTTTAACAGTCAGAGTATGATGATGATATAAATTAACAAGTAGGTAGTGGCAAGTTCCCCCTGACCATGAGGAAGAACTTTTACTGTGAGGGTGACTGAGCACTGAAAGAGGTTGCCCAGAGAGGTTGTAGTGTCTCCTTCTGTGGAGATATTCAAAAGCTGTCTGAACATAATCCTGAGTAATATGCTCTAGCATAAACTGCCTGAGCAGGACATGATGACCTCTATTGGTCCCTTCCAACCTTCCCCATGTCGTGATTCTGTGTTAAAAAAAAAGAAATGGAAAATGTTTGCATCATTTTTGGCAAATCTAAGTGCTCAGTGGAAGCTATATATTGAAAGAAATAAAAATACTTTTGTTTGGTGGTTTTTTTTCACTGGGGTTATTGGGTTTTTTACATCTGTCCTCTGATGTTTTTTTCCTCTCTTTTAGTAAGAGGGGAAAAAACAGAGAAAGAACAAAAAAAAAAAAAAAAAAAAAAAAAAAAGGATGATATAGGGCTATGCAAAAATAGGACTTTTACCACTAAAAAACTCAGAAGCAAATTTCTAAGACTCCTTGCATTAAAAAAATGAGAGAAATGAAACATTTTTATAAGAGCCTGAAGAACAAAAAAATAGTTCAATTTTGTTGTTTTTCCTCATTTTCAGGTTGGCTGTACTACAAAGAAAATGAGAAAACTGTCATTATTATCATTAATCTGGTTCCATTCAGCCATGCTGTTTATCTACAGCAGACCCAGTAATGCAAAGGGAAGGCACAATGCCTTTATATTATTATCTCCTCTAAATATGCAAGAGTTTATGAATAAACTATTTATCAGCTTTCTTTGTGACCAGCTCTGAATTTTCTTTAAATTTACATTATTATTACTTGTGAAGCACCTTCCACTTTGACTACAGCTTATTTTCTTCTGCTTCCATATGATCAAAGTGTCTAATGCAGAAGGACCTTCTTCTGCTCTGCCAAAATATGTCAGAGTTTCCCAGCTATGCCATGGAAGGAGGATGGAGCAGCACTATATGTGAGATTAATGTTATGCTACAGATTGGTACAAAGAAATGAAAAATAAGTTATAAAGCCCAGTACCATGGCCTGGATTACATTAAATTAGGACATTTTTCAATTTGAAATTTTCTTACTTTAAGATACAACATTAAAATTCTCTCTGTGTGTGGAGAATGTCTGCACTGAGTCTCATTTCAGACAATTTTCTTTCCATTCATCTTGTCTACTACCATGTAAATATGTTTTCAAAGTTATTCTTCCTTTCCAAGTAGCTTTTGCTGGCATTGCTTACATTCTGTGTGTTTTGTCACTCTTCGTTTTTGTCCTCTCCTTCCTCAATCAAGTGTTTGAACAAGAGACGACAGTGTTCAAGTTTTCTCTGGGGATGTTAGGTAGAACAAGATAAAATCAAAAGTTGGGTCGTGTCATGATATACATTTATTGAGACAAAAACATCTCTATCCTCAAAGAGTGTATGTTTGTAGATGTATTTTTAAACTAGTGACTCACTGGATGTGTTGCAATTTTTAATGGGGCGTGAGTAATGCCTGGGAGTCTGTATTTAAATGTGAGGGAAATCTTGACATTTTAAAAGGGAATTCTCTGGTGTTGTTTCTATGGTAATTTTTCTAAGGGGATGATATTTTTTCATTTGATTTTTAATTGTGATCAACAGTAGAGTAACTAAAATATTGAACATAAAAGAAAAGAAATTATATTTGTTAGGAGCCCTTTCAGACCAGCAGGAGCCCAAGGCAGTGGTTGCACATCATTTAAGTCCTCAGCTGGAGGCCTAAAGAACTTTCTGTGGTTCATGGACTTGACTTGGGGTTTGGGAGGCAAGGGGGACAGGGTGAAAGGCACAAGCATGTTTTGGGGAACATAGATAGTGGGGTTACAGTCAAGAATTCCCCAGTAGTGACAGTGAAGCTTAATGAAGACAGAATAAGCTTTATGTAGCTAAACAAAACCATTAAAACCAGTGAATTAGAAACAATGACATACTTAAAGAGTATCTTCATACATCCTTTCCTCAAAAGCATCTTCTCAATTTCCTTGAAGAGCTGAACAGTTGGTTTTTTTTATTAATTTAATTAATTAATTATTAAGTTACAACTCTTAAAACTTCCTGTACATGTATTTTTTAAAACAGTGCAATACTTTCAGGCATAGTTTCTTTTTTCCTGTGAAGCCAGACCCTAGTGTGGTTTTTTCCTACAAGCAGGGCTAAGTAGTAGGAAAAGGTGCAAGCTTTGATAGTGGCACACATTTCCTGGCCTCTGGGAGAGTTACACTTTCATGCACCAAACAATCAATCCAGGCACCAAGCCTGTAACTCTTCCCTGGGTATATTTAAAATCTATCCTGAGATCTCCATGGTGCATTTGGGAGCTCTGAGGCCAGGACCAGAAGGAGGCTGGAAGAACTTCCAGATGACAATTTTCCAAAGTACAGTTCCCCATTAATTTCCTTGATTATACAAGGAAATGTAACACATAAAACTTAGGATCAGCTGTGTTGGAGGGTGTCTAATTCCCTGTGGAAAACTGAATTCGATACATAGTTTTAAATGGTAAACACCTAAATTTTCCTGAGTTCCATGTCTGAAAAGGCTGCATCAGAAGTATTACTGACAATTTAAACTTTGATATTAAATTAAGAGAAATCTTTAAGATTTATTGAAAAACTTTTTGTTTAAAGATATCATACACAGAGTGATTAAAAGGAGGGAAGAGGCAGGAAGGTCTTTCATTCAAAGGACGGAGCAAATCACAAAAAAAAAGTGATAAACAGAACATCTCAGAAACTCTGGCTTTCCCTCTGCAATTAGCTTTGCATGAGAGGCTTGTCAGTGCACGTCTTCTCAAGCTTTGACATGACCCCTCCACTCTTTGCCCTTCCAAAACTCTGACAAAGTTATGGGAATACAGTGATGTAGCTCTTGGGGTCACTTGTAAGACCACAGCTGAGGATGAAAGCTTCTGTTCATATAAATCACACCATTGTTCTTCTTCCTTCATTTAAAAAAAAGGACACTTCATGATAATCACTTCAAGCACCAAGTGTCTGAGTCCAGGTAAAAGCTCAGGGACCATACCTGCATCTACTGGGGATTGACATACCTGTGTCAATCACAGTATAAAGCAGTGACTCTGAAGTCTTACTGGTTTAACTGGAATTTTAAATTTGATCTCTGTTTTGAAATCAATTGAAAAACTCTGCTGAGAGTATGTGCATGCCTCATTAAGTGGAAAATATAGGATAGCTGCTTTTTCAACAGCCTCTCTGATTTCATATGTAATGTGAAGCTACATATTTAAAGCACATATTTTTAAAATGACTGTGACACATTCATGCTAGCATGCTATCATTAGCATGCTATCACACGTGATTGTTTGTCTAGGTTTTATAGCTTGTAGTTGCATAAATTGATGCAGTCATCTTTTTTTCCGTAGCCAGAAAAGGGGAAATTTTTCAATGTTCTCAAATGACTCAAAGAAAGGGACTTTCTGAAAGTTATGAAGTCTCTATCCTCCTTCCTCTAAGTGTCAGGATTTTCCTTCTCTTTTTGGTAAGTGTTAATATTTTCAGGATTCTAGTTATATTACAAATGCCACAGACATAGTACCCACTTGCTTTATTGGCTAAGGGCCTGCTTCCAACCAAGAAGGGACATTTTGTCATTTCTTCAGTAGGAGGAGAAAAAGAGGAAAACCCTGGTAAATTGCTTTCTGAAATAGAGAAGTGGGGTGTGAGTGGAGGTGGTGTCTTTATTAGATACAGTAAAAGTACATTTAGGATTTTATTGGGTATCTGCCATCTTTGCCAAATTATTTGTTGAAGCCCAGCTCCAGGACCAATATTCCTGGTGGTATTTCTAATGCTGCTCTGACTTCCACTGTTTCTGTGTGTCACAGCATAAAATCGAGGCTTTTTCCAGGGACCCTAAACCAATGGGAGCAGCAACTAGAATTGTAAAATAAAGTGGAGCTCTACATGAGCTTCAGCTGGCCAGACAGTGCTTTGCAACTCTGACTTTTCTCAAAACTTTGTATACCACTTCAAATGCTGTCTCCATCCATTTTCATAGAAGGCATTGCTGAATATTCCACAGAGATGGTCATGCTCTGCAGGCAGAAATGGAAGGTCAGTGCCAAAAGAAACTCAGTGGGACTGTATGAAGCACATAAGAACTTTGTAAACTATCTGCTTCAGAACTTTAAACTATTTACAAGAGCATTTTATTAATTTAAATTTATAATGCAAACAATTTAAAGCTAATAAAAATGTTCTAACATCAGATTGAGGTAGGTTGGAAGTGAATTTCGATCGATATAATGAAGGACAATTTTCTAACGTAATCTATGTTTGTCCTGAGGCTACCAGTATTAGGAGATAAGATAGAAAGAGCAATATCTGTGTCAAAGGCAGAAAAAAACACATCTTGATTTCAGATCTCCTTCAGATTTGCAGCACTAGCTACTATTCTGAAAATACTTTTCCATAGTTAAACTGTACTAGTTTGTTTTCGTCTCAGGAAAGAAGAATCAAACACTCTTTCCATTATGATATTAAAATAGCACTAAAACAAACTAATCTGCTGATGTAACTGTAGAGAAAACTGATACCTCACAGTTCTCTGAATTCTTGGCACATACAGTACTGATGCATAAAAGGAGTCCATCATTTCAATGATAGCCACATTCTGTTATAACAAGATCACAGTGTAAAATAATGCATTTCTCATCATGTTTTGCCATTAAACATGTTTTAAGTTGGCATTTTCATAGAAGCTCCTTAAAAAGGCTTCCATAATAATAGTATTTAGTCTCATGTTAAAATTTAGATTAATATTTTTATGTATATTCTGTGAATATAAACCTAATCACGATAGAATTAAAGTTTCAATACTGCAATTTTTGTGTGTGTGTGTGAAATAGCAATTTACATAAAGCCTCACTCTGAAAACATTTGCTACCGTGTTCTAGGTGCTATTCTGATTGGTTCTGCTGATTTATATTTGATTTGTTAGAATTAAAGGGGCAGGATTGGGCCCTACAAGGACACTCAAAATGTTCTGCATAAAGGACAGGTTTCAAAACACCTGCTGTGACTCCTAAGGTATTTTTGAAACTTTGTCTTCAATATTTAGTTTTCCTTCAGCTGATGCTGCTGCTCAAATATTTGAAGGATAGAATTATTACTGAATTAGGTAGAATTATACTTTTTATTTTTTGACATAGCTACTAACAAAACTCTGCCTTGTCCTGTGCTTTATCTCAAGAAAGAGGTGCACCTGCAAATCTAGAACACATCAGCTTTAATTAAATTGAATATTAAAAATGCAATTTATCCGCTGGTCTTGTAATATTTTGTCTGTGGATCAGTAAGCATCACAGGCAAGTGAATCGGAGAGATCTAACAGCTTTGGGGGTTTTTAAGTTACCTGGGAAAATGTAATAAAGTAAAATCTTCATTTGTTTAAAAATGTCAAAAAAAGCATCCAGTTTTATCTCACTGATTACCTTTATAAGCAATACATTATCAGGATGCCACTTTTACCAGGCTACATCAGCCTCCTGCAAGACTGAACTGAGCTTTTCAGACTGTTGGACCTCACTTCACTAATGGGAACCCCCAAACATTTCTGCATCTCTTTCCTATTTAAAAATAAACAGTCAGGAGGGCCAATGTGAACAGAGAACTAATCAATAGGAAAATTTGCATCTGAGTTTGTTTTGATGAAGCACAGAACTATTTTATTTATTGAAATTGTATTAATGTAATTAAAATAAATGGAAAATGCACTCTTTACTTAATTAATATTTTAAGCTGTCTCTGAAGAATAGTATGCAGCTTGAATTTAGTTATCATTTTTAAACTGCAAGACAGATTAATTAGATTCAAATCTTAGCCAGAATGAAATAATTTTCTTAATAAAGCTAAGAGCTCTAGAATTTACTTGGAAGTAGAATATGTCTGTTGTTGATCTTCACAGATGAGCATGAGAAGATAAGATAAAACTCAATGGAGTCTAGTGGTTAAATTTCTGCTAACTCTACTTTTAAATTATGGTCCTAGATGTTGGTTTTATTTATAAGGTGTGGTGTTTTCAAGACCTGGGAGATCTGTCTCTTTCCAATACATGTATTCCTAAAGTTAAAGTAATTTAAATGCATCTGGTATCAGAACTTAATATTTGGAAAAGATGTTTTGTTCATTGGAGTGAAGGAAATTCAACTTTGATTTCAAGATCCACATGAACAGAAAATCTACGGAAAATCCTCTATAACATACTTGAATCTGTATTTAATGAGTAAGACTCCAGAGGATAACTTATAAACAAAACAACAAATGAGATTAAATGGGGTTTTAGCTTTATCATGCTTTAAAAGAATGAAAATCTATTTCATGCTGTACATTGTGTATGCATTTGCAGAAAGAAGGGGCTAAACTTAGAAATGCAGACAGATCTGTAGTCAGAAAGGAAGGCAAAATGGTCAGTGTGGTTTTCAGTGCTCATGAAGAACAGATTTTTAGGGAGTCCTGACAAACATTGGTGGTTCTCAGGCAAGAGTTTTGTTCTGTACAAAATGGAAATGCATTTCAGCATCATTCTCACTGAAATTGCAAGATTTAGAATATTTTGAGTTTAGGCATAGTTCAAATACAGCTCTTGAATTTGGATGAATGTTAATGTGAATCTTCAAAATACTGGTATTTTTAGATGCGCTAAACCCAAAGAAACTGTCTCAAAGTCATTTATACTTTCAATGTCAACTTTTTTTTTTCTGAGAAAGAGACATGAAACTTTCTAGAAATTTTATAATGAAAGACTGCTGATGACAGGGTTATTTTGTTTTCCTGTTTTTTAATTAAATCATATGAGACAATTTATCAGTAAGTCAATTCACAGATATGTGACCAACAGTTCTATAGATACTTTAAAAGCAGATTTTAAATTTAAAATTACTAAACAATTTTAAATTATTTCTTCTATCTCTCAACACCTTCTACATTTTTAATGAATAGCATGTTAAACAATCTATGTTTAAATAATTTTTCCCTGTGACATAACCCACACAAATATCTGTCACTGCTTCAAAGGTCATATTTAGAATGGGATAAAAGTAATGAAAATTACATAAACGTGGAAAGTTTTTAAATGTCACCACAAATTTCTCAAAATCTCACTGATAAAAAAAATGTGTTTTAACTAGTATTTTGCTGTCTCTTGACACTTGGCCAGTCAAATTCATGTTCAACTCATTCAGCATCTGACCGTTCTGAAAAGATACAATGTTTTCCCAGTAAAATGTTAATGAATATATTTTTAAATACTAAATACAAACTACAAAGCTAATGGAAGTATTTATCAGTTTCAAACAGTTCATTCAAAGGATCGATATGCGAACACACGTATCCTTTTAATGAAATCACTTGGCGGGTTCATTTATCTTTCAACTTAAGCAATGCAGGTTAGTGAGCAAATTATGTGTGCTCTGGCTCTTCCGGGGCAGAATGTCAGACGGAGGGGGTTCTCTCAGGCTGACAGACTGACAAGGTAATGCTTTCAGAGCAAGCACTACAAACGGGGCTAAGGAAATGTTTGGAGAAGCCAAAATTGTGTTAATCTGTGGGAACGTGAAGGGTTTGGCATGAGCAGAAGCCAGGTGAGGAGTACCTTTCCTGCCTGGAAACCTTCTTTTCAGAAACGGTGGTGATGTAAAGAGCATCTTCCTCGCCCTGGAAAGGGAAGGCTGGGTGTGGGTGAGATGTTAGTGGGGGTGAGCCCTTGACACAACCACTCTGCACTTTCTGGACCCGGCAGAACCACCCCGTACAGGGGATGATGATGGCATTTCGGTGCTGTCCAGCAAGTTTAAGTGAAGTGTCGCTCTGGGGCAGGGCGGGGATGCTCTGGGAATTCAGGCGGCCCTTGCCCTTCCTTGGCTCCTCGCACAGGTGGATTTCCCTTACCCAGAGCCGTCTGCCGAGGGGCTCTGGAAGGATGAATAGGACAGGAAAAGGAGGAATTGCTACACGGCACTGCTGCGGTGTCCCCGGGACAGCCGCGGCGAGCCAGGGCCGCCCGCTCCAGCCGGGAAGGCAAAGCCCTCCGGGGCCGGGCAGGCGGCAGTGCCCGAGCCCCAAACAGCTGCTGGGACAGCAGGGGTGTGGGGAAGGGCGGCCCAGCCTGTCCATCCCATCCCATCCCATGGCATCCCATGGCATCCCATCCCATCCCATCCCATCCCATCCCATCCCATCCCATCCCATCCCATCCCATCCCATCCCATCCCATCCCATCCCATCCCATCCCATCCTATCCCACCCGCACACTGCCTCCTCCTCATCGTCCCCCTGCTCCGCGGCTGGGGAAGGGCCGGGGGGCTGGGGGTCCCTGCCGAGCGGAGGGAAGGGCCGGGGGGCTGGGGGTCCCTGCCGAGCAGAGGGAGGTGTTTGCAGCTGCCCGGCTCAGGACAGCTCTGGCCGGGAGCAGCCGCCGCTCGGGCCGGGGCAGCCCGGGGCACAGCGGCTGCGGCGGCGTGGGGGCGGGACGGCTGGGGAGAAGGGGAAGGGGAAAGGGAAGAGGAAGGGAAAAGAGAAAGGACTGCCCGCCTCCACGGACAGAGGAGAGCCGGCTTTGCTCTGCCTGCCATCCCCAGACGCAGTGACAGCGGGAAACAATGGGGAAGGGAAGCGGGAGGGCTGTTCATCGGCGGGGGAAGGGAGATGGAAGGGACCTGCCACCCACCCTGCCGCTCCCGCCCGCTCCTGTCCCGCTCCCGCAGCCAGGACACTTCGTGGGCAGATGTTGGGCGTGTTGGAGAGCCCGCAGCGTGTTTGTGGGCGGCATGCGGGAATTTGAAGGAGATGGGGAAGACCACGGGGTCGGTTTCGTTATTAGGGTCGGTGCTGCCCTGCGGGAGCGCGGCTTTGAGCGGGAGTTCGGGGTGTGCAGCGCCGGCCACGGCGCGGCCCCGCTCGCCCGCGCCGGCTCTGAGCAGCGCCTGCCCCGCTTTATCGAACTGGAGTTCGTTACTGTCCCGGGGCTGGTCGGAGCACACTCCTCCTTCCTAATTTCTTGTGTCGTTTGGAGAACGAGAACGAGAGGGGAGAAAGTTTGGATCTCCTTTGCTTGGCAATGTGTGGATTTTTTTTTTTTTTTTTTTTTTTTTATTTTAAGGAGGAAAGTCTTTCCAGGAAGAAGCGTTGTGGGCTCCTTTAGTGTATTGTGATGCAAATTACTTGTAGCTTTTCCTTAGTGGCCTTGTTTGATTTTATTTTTGGCTTTCTGTCATTGTTCTGCCCTCCACTTCCATCTTGCAAGAGAGACAGCAAGAAAAAAAAAAATAAAAAGGAAAATAAAAAGATGGGGAGGGAGGGTGCGCGTCAAAAAAATCAACCAGAAGAAAAAAACCAAAAAAAAAAAAAAAAAAGGAAAAATTAAAAAAAAAAACACAAACCAAAAGCCCGCACATCCACAACAGAAACCACAAACAGCCAAACAGCTTTTCCAAATGAGTGACACAGCCCATGTCCATTCACCGCCGCACTCCGGCGAAAGGCTTCTGCACAGCCCAGACCTCCTTAGCCAATTGCTGCCAGCAACATGTGGAGGGGAGGCATCGCTATAGCAACCGGTGGATGGGCCATGTGCGGCAGCCGGCAGGGGCTGCGAGCAGCCCGATATAAGGAGGGCAGCGCCGGGGCGCGCCGGCATCCTCCGCCCGCGCCCCGCGGGGACACCGGGCCGCCCGGGGCCGCCGCCTGCCCCCGCCGCACCGCGCCGGGAGGCGGCCGCGGGCTGTGAGGGGCGGCTGTGCTGGCCGCCGCCTTTGTCTGCGCTGAGAAGGGGCGGGGGGAGAGGGGAAGTTTTGGCACCGGAGAAGGATTGATGGAGCCCGCCGAGGTGCGCCGAGCCCTCGCAGAGAGGGCCGTCCCGGCACGCCGGCAGCAGGTACATGCGGCGGAGGACGGGCTGGGGGAGCGCCCGCGTCTCTCGAGGCGGCCCGGCCGGGACTCGGGAGAGCCTCGTGCGCGGCGTGGGGTGCGGGGCGGCCGGGCTGGGGCAGCCGCTGCCGCCGGCCGGGGCCGGGCCGGGTGTCGCGGAGCAGCGCGGACGGAGGGGTGGCTTCGGCCCCGCGCGGCCGCCGGAGCCCGGCGCGCTCCCGGCCGATCGCAGCCCCGGGATGCCCGGAGCGGGCCTGTCCGACAGGCGCGGGGCGCAGGGGGCAGCGGCCCGGCGGGGCGAGGACGGGTTCCCGGCTCGGGGCCCGAGGACGGGACCCCGCGGTGGGGGAGGCGTGCGGCCGTGGAGCCCCATCCCCGGGCGGGGACGGCCACGGGGCCCGGCCCGGCTCCCTGCGAGACGGGGCGGCTGCTCCGCCGACGGAAAGCTGGTGCAGCCAGCGTTACCGAGAGCCGGCTCGCTTGCTGGCACTCGGCTGTAAGGGCGCCTTATCTAATCCCTGAATTATGTGCCTTCAGCATCAGCATTAGATCAGCGCTGGCGCTGCGACTCGTGTTTCTCTTGCTAGCTGAAGATATTTGATTAAGCTCGGCTATCGCTGACCGTCCTCTTGGCTCGGGCTCTGACACTCTGTGACTTAGACCTGCCGAGTCCCTCTCTTTCACGGTTTTACTCTGGCTAACAAAGCCTGGGCTGCGGAGGAAACATGCTTCCTGGTGCGCCCACTCTGCTGCTTTGCCCTTACTGCCCCCGAGTCCTTAGAGACGGGGATCGAAGTTTCTGCACCGTGGTTTCTCCACCGTCTCCGAGCCTTCCTCTTCCTGCTGCCACCTCAGAGGTGCCGTGTGCGGCTTCGGACAGGATGGGCCGTGCTCCTCCATCTCCGACTCACCTACCTCTTCCACAGGCATGGATGTGGCTGTCCGGTTTCCTGAGTTGCGTGTTATCCCTACACTGTCTCAGTGATGCTGTAGGCTTTTGCGCTTTACTCTTTATCTTACTGCTGACTTAAAAAAGTACCCAGATCCTCATGAAAATCTTGAAGCTAGTTGAATTTCCTCTTTCACAACCTTATTCCTTCCATACCACAAACTTCTTCGGGGTGCTTCTTGGACATTCTGGCATTTCAGCATCACCTTGCAGTGGGATTCAGAATAATAGCTCTAATTTCTTGTAACTCTAACCAGAAGCTTCACTTCTGTTTGCCTTTAGGAAGCCAGACGAAAATATCTACCATTGATCAAGGGATCTTTGAACTCAGTGAATTCTTGATTGTATTCAGTCATTGTTCATGGTATTAATCCTACTAAAAGGTATAGAGACGCTCCAGAGTGCTTTGTGGTGTTGAAGGTTGTGGAAAGATCATTGTACCCCTATAGATGAATAGATCTGTGGCTTTTGCAGTGACCTTTCTCAGTGATTTGAATAAGCTGCAGTTCCCAGAAATCCATCTGCCTTTTGTGTTTGTCGATTTGTCTAATCTTTCCGACCCCTAAAAGAAGCAAAAAGTACCTTCCCATCCGATTTCATCCTCCCAAGTGAAAGCATTAAGTTGACCTCGTTTCAGGTGATGAACTGACATTTGCTGAAAGTGATCCTGGAGTCAGGTGAGCTTTCTGGGTAGAACAGAAGGGGGTGTGAACAGGCAGTCAGAAGGTAGTGGCCCCAGAAATCTCTCAGTAACTCCAAAGATAGTACCTTGAAACACCAACAAGTAGCCTGGACCAAACAGCTTGGATGTGCACAAAAGGTGAATATCCCCAGGCCCTGCTGCCCCAGCCTAACCTGACTGGGAGCACAGTAGGGGAGGGAACACAGCAACCAAAACTGAGGGAGATGCTGCTTTCCCTTCTGTTTTGTTTTCTTGCTTTATGAAAGATTAAAAAAAAAATCATCTCTGTAGCTTTCCTGAGGTCAGATTATGGTAGTCAGGCTCCTCCTGACGTAAAGTGTTTCTCTGGTTTTCTAGTAACCTATCAAAACTTAACCAGCAGAGAATATCAACCTATGTCTCAGATAACCTCTGGGAGAGTGAAATGACTAGAAGTGAATTTAAGTTTAGATTTATATAAATGAGCAGACACACACGGATGTGTGTGTGTGTGTATATATGAACACACACACATTATATATATATATATATATATATATATATATACACCCACACACATCCCTTTCTTCATGCTTTCTATATAAGGAAATAATACGCATATCCTTTATATTTTCTTGTAATGCCAGTGGCTGCAACTGTTAACACAGGATATTCCTTAGAAAACAAACAAACAATGAACCAAAACTTATTTTAGTGAAGTTTATTTCTAAGACTAATGATTTTCTTGTAGAATTCTTTTTTTTCTGCCTAGGTACTTTCTTCCCTCCTTGAATGGCATATTTGCAAGTACAATTTCATCTGCACAGAGGAACAATAGCTTTCAGTTGCACAAAGGATTTCTCCCACCCTGAATCCAAACCACAATGCCTCTTGCTCTGATAATAGCTTCTGAAAAGATTTTGTAATGCACAGAATTAATACATGATTATTTCCGCCTCACTTCTCTCATTTATTAGATTCTATAGTGAATTCCAAATTAAAAATAGCACCTCTTGAGTTTCTTAACGTTCTAATATTTTGAAACAAATCATATTCTGAAGTTCCTCTTTTTGCCCATATTTATTAAGAAAATTTATTTTTTATTATTGTTCAGAAACAAAACTGTGTAATATAAATGTAAAAATTGAAGCATGCAAAAATTGCAAAAAATTATAATGTTGAGTTGTTTAAAAATTAATTGTAGTGATTTTTCCATTGCTAACTGGAAGAATGGTCAGGTGCAGCAACTGGCAAATTGGGTTTTAAATATTTTTAAATTTATGAAGCAAAACAAAACCTCAACTTCAGTTATAGTTTTGCAAGGACCAGAATCATGCCCTGTGTCCTAAAGTAAATAATGAAGTGTAATTCTGCTGAGGCATCTGGATGGTGAGCTTCCACATCACTGCATGGGGAGCGCCTCTCTGTTCTTACAAAGACTTTCTCCCACACTTCCAGCATAGGTGTGAGAACTTATTTACATGAAAGAGTACATTAAATATTTACTGACATTTGCTGGGATTCGTTTGAAATGTCGATTGTTCTGCTGCATCATGGGATGACACCGCGGAACGGGATGCTGCTCTTTGATTAGAACAGTGATTTGTGACTCCAGTGTTATGGCTGCTCTAGTTAATGACTCACTTTTGGGTGTATATAAAATGTGTTCTGTCGAGGGACCGGGAAAGCCGACATGAGATCAGACCCTAAGCATTTTCTTTCCCCTTAAAAAACCCACGGACACTCACAGAAACAGTGTATTTCAAGTAAACGCTGTGTGTGTGTGTGTGTGTGTGTGTGTTAGGTGTACTGTTGTTCTTTGCCTTCTAGCATTTAAGCTAGGTCAGGCTGTTTCAAAGCAAGTGAAGACTGGATGAACACCTCCAAAGCCTCTTCATTCAGATTCACTTTCTAAGCCATTCATTTAGGAATTAGGTTTTTTTCCTTCATTGGGACTTCATTGATACTCCGCACTTTTCAAAGGAGAAAATCAGTCAGATGAATGTCAATATATTCCGTTACGTGAAGTTTAAAAAATGCATAGTTACATGTAGCTGAGTTTAATATTTAATTGTGTGTAATTTATATGGTCTATTTATTTGTTAAGCCTTGGGTGGGGAGGTAATTTGTTTTTCTTGTTATGCAACAGCTATTGTTCCCCTTCCACCCCAGGCACACGCACCATGGCACACGCACCATGGAAGCCCCAACTAGCACAGGGAGAGGTGTTCTGCTTTAAAAGACATCCGACTGTAAATGTCAAATTCATAAATATTTAAACACTTTTCTTTCAATTTCAAGTCAAGGCTGACAGGACGCCTCTAATTAACCCTGGGCTCCGTTTCAGGCTGGGGCCTTATTGCAGGGAAAAATCAGGGGGTTAGGCGAGGTGGGGAAATCTGTGCTCCTGGCTAGAGGCAGCGGGGGCGGCTGGGGGAGAGCTGGCAGGAGGGAGGGAGCTGGTAACTAACACGTCGGATTAATTTTTACCCATTTCATAATGTGATGTTTGGTCAGGCATCGAGCAGGATGAAAGGGCAGCGGGTTCTTCCAACTGCCTTGGGGACAGTGGGGGCTGTGTCCTGATGGGAGGTACCTGGGAGGCCCGGGCCGGGCTACCCTGTGCGGTTCCGCGGGTGCGTGGCCCGGGGTTGGAGCCGGAGCCGGGCGATGGGACTTTGCCGCCGGCCGCAGCCGGCGGTTCTGCGGGAGTGCGCAGGTGGAATCAGCCGCTGGTCCCGCGGTGTTCCACGGGGGCGGAGTGCGGGCTGGCCGAGGTGCCCCAAGCACCAGCCCCCGCACTCAGGGAGGGGAGAGCGGAGTATTCCAGGCCCCGACGGCAGCGGCTGCGGAGCTGCTCCCCGTCAGGCGGGAGGGCTGGAAGGAGTGCGAGAAGGGCCGGTGGCTCGGCCGCAGAGCCCCTCTCCCTTCCCCTTCGGCTGTTCCGACGGGGCGGGCAGCGCGGAGCGGCCGTGCCCCTTGGCCCTCCGCCGCGGGGCTTCCATCCCTCCCGGGGCACGGGGACCGGGGCAGGCGCGGGCGCCGCTCCCCTGGACGTGCAGGAGCTTTGCAAACCTTCGCCTGCCCGAAGTCTGTCACAAGGGACACGGCTGCGCCGACTCCCCCAGGGCAGAGGTGTAAGCAATGCCGAACGCCGCACGGAAGGTTTCTATCTCTTCCCCGTGTTTCGGGCTCCCGAGTGCAGCTGTGCGCTCAGAGTATGTGGGGGAGGAGGGTGGTCTTCGAGAAATTCTTTTGTCAAGGGCAGCCAGCTCCAGGGACGGCAGCCCCGACTTTGCGGGGAAAACTGCCTGGCGAAGTTGGAAGCAGCATCTAAAACCGCTCTAACTCCAGTATGAGAAAGAGCCTGACGCCCTTTCTCTTCTGCATGTTTACTCGGAGCTTTTGACAGCACTTTGCTCCCATCATTGCCATCGTTTCTCTCGCATAGCCCTTTCTCCGTGTGCTTGGTGCGGCTGTCACACGGCATCCGGAGAAAGAAAATCGTTTAAAACCGCGGTAGAGATAGCAGAGAAGTAAGGCTCAGGAGCAGTGCCCGAAACTGCTCGTCAGCCTCTTTCCTCCCGTCGGTGCCCCTGAGCCCACCCGGGGCTCAGGCGGCCCGAGCCGGGGGAGTCCGGGGGAGAGGGCTCGTCCCTGCCCGGCTGATGGGGGCCAAACACCGCGGCGAGGATTAACGTCCCGGGGCGCAGCGCTCGGGGAGGGGGCGCCGGCACTTCGGCGGGAGCCGCCGATTGAGATGCAGATTGCGACCCTTGGCCCCGGGGGGACGGGGCCTTTCAGGGAGATGCTAATGGCAGAGCGCAGCAGCCCTTTAACCCCCCCGGGGCCGAAGCGGCGGGAGCAGCGAGCCGTCGGTGCTGCCCCTCCCGGTGTCCCCCGCCCGGTGCGGGCCGAGGGCGCTCCCCCGGGGCAGGTGCCCGGCTGCGGCCGCGGGGGCGGTGGAGAGGAGGCGGCCCCGGAGCCCCCGCGGCCGGGGCGGGGTGGGGGGGGTGCAGCCCCCTCCTCCTGGTGGCTGTTGGGATTTGGAGGAGGGGCCGAGCGCCGTGCAGGGAGGGAGGCGGCGGGCGCGGCGGTGGCTGCGCGGACGCGGGCGGCACATGGCCGGTGCCCGCGGCGAGCCCGCTGCCCGCCCCCATCGCCCCGCCGGGGCGCGCGGACCCGCGATCCTCCTCCGCGCGGCGCATCCGGGCAAGAAAATCCGGGAGTCTGACTGAGCCTGCATTTCCATTAACTCAGCCTCAGCCCCGGCTAATCCGCAGCACTGAAGGCAAGGAGGCTAATTAATGACAAGCTTTTACAGTCAAGACCAGCGATAATTGCTTTGGTGGCCTTTATGATTACAAGATAAAAATGGACCGGGCCTGACATAAGAGCCACTGTGTACACTGCAAGACAGGAGGAAATTAAGAGCTGGCTAGCTGAATACGGAGCAGAAAATTACTAATAGAGGAGAGATAATGAATAGGCCGGCTAGGCATTCATGGGGAAAAATCCATTTTGTTACCACGCGAAATTAGGTGGTGGAAAGGAGTTTGCTAATTGTTCTCGTCTTGTAGCAACCAGGACTGAGGCAGGGGCGTGCTTTTCAATTCATTTCCCTGGTAATTGTGAAAGGGGGAATGCAGGCCAAATGAGTCTTGCTGCAATTTGCGCGCCTGGTCTTTTCATTTTCATGTTGCGTTTTTAATTGTTGCTAATATAGCTTATAATGAAGCTAATGAGGGGAAATTATTGTACAACTTTTTAGCACATGGAGACAAGTGAAATGCACTAGAAGGATTCTTTCCTATTGCTGCAAAAATAATAGTAATCTGGAGGAGTTTGGAACTATCGGGGTTTTTTTAAAGCCGCTTCCTTCTACAACAGACAAAAGGAAGGATCGCCACCTACTTTTTTTATTATTATTATTATTTTTTACTTAATTGTGTTTTATTTTTCCCTAAGAAAAAAATCAGTACTGGATTTTCCGTCGCTGCGCCCCTCGCAGCCGCTGGCCCTCGGTGCGGTGCGAGCGGGGCGCTCCGCGGTGCTTGCGCGCATCCGGCGCCTCCGCCTCTCGGTAGTTAAGTGCGAGCCGCCGGAGCGGGGCACGGCACGGTCCTGTCCCTGTCCCTCTGTTTGCCTCCCTCCCCGGCCGAAAGTTAGGGCTGCCGGGTGTTCCCCCCGACGGGATCCCCCTCCGCGCTGCTCCGTGACCGCGCAACTCAGGCGCTGCCTCTCTCTCCTCCCCTGCAGAAAAGCAACGTCCCGCCGCTGGCGCAGCGCGGGGAAGAGGCAGAGTCCGCGAAATTCCTCCTCCTCACCCTCCTCTCCCTCGCCTGCATCGCCGGGGTCCTGGCGGCGTCGGGGGTCGCCTACTGCCTCCGCCACCGCGCCCACCACCGCCTGAAGGAGAAGCTCTCGGCCCTGGGGGCTGACGCCGGCTCCGATGCGCCTGCTGCTTACCAGGTAAGGACCAAGCTCTCCTCCTCCGGCCCTGCCCCGCTGTCCGGCAGAGCCCCGGGGGGGCCCTTCTCGCGTGGGGAGTCGCGGGGGTGGGTTTGTTTCCGACGCTCTCTCCCGCCCCCGTTCCATTCATAGTCCCGCGGATTCGGTGGAGCAGCTCTTTACTACGGGGTATTAATCTTGGCTATTCTGGTAGCTGCTGTAAATTCGTGCCTAATTAGAAACATTAAAAAAAAAATTAAAAGAAAAAAAAAGCAGCCCTTGCCATTGAAATTCTCAGAAAAATAACATTAATATCCATAATCTGTCACCCCTGCCACTATTAATAACGAAAAATCTTTAACATTTATGAGGAATGGATTGCACGGTTATCTGAAGATGTCTCTCTTTTTGAGTAATCGACTTCTTCAGGGTCTGATATGAAAAGAGCCTTTGACCCGATCTGTTGCCACCTTCTGCCATTATTCAGATAAAATGAAATCTAATGCTGATAGATGGGAGGTAAACCAGGACTGGTTCTAGGAGAACAATGATAGCAGATGTGTACCCAGTAATGCTGAAGGACTGCACTCAGCTTCTTGGAAATAAATCAGAAACCTCAAGCTTTCTCTTTCAGTTTCAAAAGTGTTGGGTGTAGAGACACTGCATCTTCCTGAAGTTTGTTTTGGATCATATGGCACTTATTTCTTGGTGTGCTGTTGGTGTGGTAGTGCATGTGTTATGGTCATATACCAGGCAGCCCTGGTCTGCTATCCAAAAATATTTGGAGTGTAACCAGGAAAAAGAATCTGAGAATGTGTAAACATTGTCTCTGTAGTATCTCTGTCTGTTGTGCACCCATAGGGCCTCGCTAACGGCACTTCTCTGTCAAGTTTTATTTTACTTTCTTGTTCTGCTTAGGATCAGACATTCTGGCCTTTCTGTATCCTGGAGCTGAGATAGATTCAAATTGGCAGCTGAGAGTCATATGGGAATAAACTCATATTTCCTCACAAAGTTTGGGTCTGTCTGTACCTCTTAGATGTAAAAGATGTATTATCTTCACAGGCTGGGTCTAGAGAGCATTAAGTACAGAATAATAAACATGAATGTCTGTGTAGCAATTAGTATCTTCAGGAATTGTTTTGATTTTCACTTTTAAAGCAATGTTTACTTAAAAAAAAAATCATTAAATCACATCTTTGCATTTAATGACTTCCAAACCAAGACAGAGTGAGAGCAAGAAAAAAGAGGACTATTCTCTGAGATAAAGTGTGAACAAAACAGCAGTTTATCAGTTTTGTTGGCCAATGAGACTGTGGCCACAAATATTTTTGTTTGATTTTAATAGGTGACTTGCTGATGGCTTATTTAAACTGCAGAAGCAATAGGTAGGCTTTTTCTTCCATTAATTGTGAATACAGGAATTCTTAATTTTTTTGAAAAGCCCTCCAGGTTCCAAAACCACACTTGAAACTGAATTTGTGATAATTAACAGGACAATCTTCCTACTGACAGCTCTAATTAATAGTATCTGTAATTAAAATCGTGCCCTTCCAGCAGGAAAATTGTTTGAATTTCTTGGAGTGACCTTTTTTGCCATTTCTCCTGGGACTGTAGTGGTTGATATTGATTTTATAATGAGCTCGGTTTGTTTAATAAGAATCTGTAATCCTGACACTAAATGAAATGTGTGCTTCCTTTTTTCTTCACAGATTTATATATATTTTTAAATCTTCATATTTAGATCTGAGAATGACATTTTCTGTTTTAAAAACAACAACAGTGTTTTGAGGTTGCTGCTCAGTTTTGCAATAGCAAGAGTGTATTAATATTCTTTGTTCCTGACCTCTGGGCCCAGTCCTAACCACCTGACTTCTTAAACAGTTCCATTGGGTTTTCAGGGGAACTGTAGTCATGAGTGGGAGGAAAAATGTTTTTCCTTAAAAACAAAGGTTTCTAAGAGCTTGGCTCTCCTCCCATGGAAGTAAATGGGAATTCTGCCATTTATTTCAATGGCAGCAGTAGGAAGCTCTAGTACAGGCAGACAACTGCTCAGGCAGTTTTGATGCTGCTAAGTAGCATTTTATCTAAATGAATCTCTGAGCCTGGGTCTCTATATAATAAACTATTCACGTGGATTTGAAGAGAAATAGGCTTGAGCCCTATTTGCATTGTCAGAATCGCCTTATGCTGAGCTGTGTTAAATGTAATGGATATCTGGTGTGATGCATGTTTTGGATAACATCACTTAGGTCTCAGAAAGGCATCTGCTATCTTTTCCTCATCTTCTCTTGATACTTGCAGAGGAATAATGTAACCTGTATTAATATGGGGGAAGGAAAGAAGCAGGCAGCTTTCAAAACTATTCCTACTTTGTTCTCTTCTGTTATATGTTTCCCAAGTAGCCACTCAGTTAACTCGATGTTTTTTAAAAATATGAAATATATCAGGGGCTGCTGCCACTGAAAGGCTACGCTTTAAAGCATGGTAACTCAACGTGTTTCTGCTTACAGCTGACATGACAATTCCAATTTTTTTTTTTTTTTTTTTTTTTGGGAGAAGGAGAAACTGATAGGTATAAAAGGGCCTTGTGGCCCAATGTAGTTCAGAGACAACACAGAAATATCACTTTGATTCACATGCTTCTCAAAATGTCAGTGGTTTATATCTTCACATAAACAAGACTGACCTAATTTTTCAGCATTTAGCAGAAGCATTTTTCATCCTAACCCAGTTCAGCCAGGAGAGTTCATTCAGGGTTTTACTCCTTCCTTACTCATCCTGTGAACTTTGAAGTGCTTTTTCCCATGGCTGTTTTTTGGAGGGGCTTGGGTTTATTTTTTGGGTTTTTTTTTTTCTTCCTTTTCTGGTTTATGCAGTGAAATGCCATCTTGAGAAGGGGAAAACAGATAAACCATATATTATCAGGGAAATAGCAGGCTGGCTGTTAAGTCTCCCCCCGTACTGGAGGCGTAGCACTTGTCATGCAGCATCACCCTCCCCCAGGCACGAGCACTCCTCACACTTAGCTACTAACACAAGTGTTTCTTGTGTAACTGTGTGGAAAAGGGACCTGTCTTAGGCAGGACAACCAGTACTGTATAAAAGTTGAAGCAGGCAAATTAAATGGCTGCAGTGCTCCTGATAAGCTGCCAAACCTGGTTATTCAGGTGTTGGGTAAGGCAAGCAGCTGGCCCTCTAAGTGTTGAAGTAGGGAAACCCTATTGAAAGACTAAGAGGAGGAAGGATAGATAGATACACAATTGCAACTTCATTTATCCTTGAGTCACTAAACAACAAAATTGCAGGCTGGTTTAATTAGACAGTAGCCAGGGGCTTTTCAAAATTAATGGAAGTAGTGTGTCTCGTAAAATGTTACATTTTATCCATAAAGGCGGACAGTTTTTGTGTCTCTCACAAAAACATCTCCTGTCCTTTCAAAGCACACGTGTAGTGATTAGATAAGTCAGCGTTAGCATTCAGGGATGACTCAAAAGAGGCTCTTGGTGCCTCTGCGGAGCCCCTGCGCATGCGCGCACCTGCACCCCTGTTTTTAATTGTTGCTGCCATTGCTTTGATCTTCTTTGAAAAGCAAGTTTAGCATTCTGCAAGCCCACTTTCTGGTCCAGGAGATTAGGGTAGAAGCGTTTTAGGAATTTTCAGCAGACTCTCTTTGATTTATTTCACAACACTGAGCAGATTTTCTTCATGCACTTTGAAGACTTTCAAACATAACCCAGAGAAAAACGGGCATTCAGGCATCAGGAGCGGGCAGCAAGCAGGGCCACTAAGTGCACATCTTACTTGTCACTGCTCCCATTAGTGAGCAATTTATTAATGTAATCAGTGTGTGGTAGTGACTGCTACGATTTAGGGATGCTCTGTTTGATTCAGGGTGATGTATTTGTGAGTCCCACTGAACCCTGGCTTTTGACCCCTGTGTGGGGAACGCTGGGGTGTGCATGTTAAATCAGTAGCATATTTTATACTTTGCACTGCAGAACTTTCCTATAAGCATGGTCTTCTGCATCACTGATAATGCTCAGCAAAACCGTACTCATAATGGAATTAAAATGCAAAAGTTAAAATGCTCTCTGAAGCTGGCTTCAGCAAACTTGCCTTTTAATATTTTATGTCAATAAAATTCTTTTTAATTTTCCTTCATCTCAGCCCAAAGAACTTCCTTTAAAAAGTGAGGAGGAAAAGACCAAACAGTTTACAATGAAGTTCTTTCTTAAACTGCCTGAAGTATTCAAGATTACATGCAGATGGATTACATCATCAGCTGTTTTTAAAACTTGTCCAATTAACTTGATTTGGCAGGCATATAGTTGTAAATTATATGTTAAATTCTACATTATTACATGTTTTGTATTATGTATAAATTATATATTCCTTTGTCAAATACAGTCTTATTAATTACATGATCCTGCTGGATTCAAAGCCCCTAAGAACTTCTGCGTGCTCTTACAGATTTGATACCGCTGGTATTTTTTATTAGAGGTGTTAAGAACACACTATTTGCAACAATTACAATAAATATTTTACTGCAAATATTTTAAAAGGCTCCAACTGAAAGAGTCTGCTGGAAACAAACCCTCTATTTAACCATCATGGATGGTTTGTGTGTTTAAATACAGATAACTCATTACCTCTAATATGACTTAATATTTTACACTCTAGACTGAATTTCAAAAGCAAACTTGTTATTATAATAATAGACCTTAATATTATAGTAATACTGTATATCAACTCCTTAGAAACTGGAATTTTTGGATTAAGTGAAATGGGTGGGAGGGGAGAAAGGAAAATTTTGCTGTTCTTATTTATCAAGTTCTCAGTAATATTCCAATTGACATCACCCTCAGTACCAAGGAAAGCTGGTAAACTGGGGACAATCCGTACCATAAAGTATTACCTTTTATCTTTATAAAACTCAATTTTCAAGGACCCTCCTACACTTAAGCACAAAAGATAGCACTGAGGATGAGGTTATTCAGTACATGAGTATTTAGTGAACATTTCAGAAGGAATACATTTTGTAAGGATTTTGGATAGATGAAAATTTTGCCTTAAGGCAGAATGCTGTGAAGGGCTTGCTTGTATTCTCTTCTGGGAAAACAAAGGGCATAATGCATTTTTAATCTTTTCCTGTATCCTTATTTAAAGAGGCAAGAAGAGATCATCTCATGACTATGTAAAGCTGCAGGACAAACTGTAATTATTTGTGATTAAGCATACACAGCGTGGTATATGAATTAGAAGAGTTCTTCTTGTCCATTTAAGTCTGTTTATTGTGTATCGTGAACAATTTTCTCTCTCTTTGATTAGCATTTTGTCTCAGAATAAATTCTCAGGAACCTGCAGATACTTTGTACATACCAGAGTTACATAAACCACTGTACTTTAGGGTGAGACAGTTTTCACAACATACAAAATATGTGTGACTACACAGAATTCCCAGTAGTCACACACAGCAATTCTGGGAGAGGAGAAGAAGTGGGGAGTGTTTCAAGGTGATTAGAAGAAGAGTTTGCCTTATGTTTAAACACTTCCAAAGCAGAATGAAGCAAAACAGGATGTGTACAAATCTGTATTTAACTTTTAGTCAGTTTTTTATTTGATTAGTGTTCAGAGCTATCCACAATTCCTGTGGTGCAGTGGACTCTGTTTTTCCCTAACCTTGCTTCCTGTGGTAGCCATAAAATTGAGTTAAATGATAGCAGTGTTCAAAATAGCATTCTAAAATATGGTGTGAATTTATAGATCAGCAGAAATTTTTCAAACATGTTTGGTCAATAAATCAGGATACAAATAAATAGGGGTATATTTGCTAACACAGCATTTAAAATCAACTTCAAAATATTGCTTAATGAGAAATACTGATCTTGAGGTCTGGGGCTTGATGGCACAGATTTCAGAGGGCGCTTCTGGGAGTCTTTATTTGAGCTTGTGGTGTGTGTCTCAAGGAGCAGGGCTGTCCTGTCACCTCCTGTCCCTGCTCTGCCCCTCTGCTCCAGCACACACAGGCCATAGGAAAGGGAACCTAATGGGTTTATTACTGATGGCTCCAGCTTTTCATATTCACATGAATAACTTCTGTGAATTACTCAGTGTTGAAGAAATGGACTGGCCCTTACCAGAGAAGGTTTCACCTTCACAGCCCAGACCCGGACTGCTGTAGCAGTGATGGTGCAGCAACACCTAGGAGTGAAATACTCCTTACATTAGAGCAGGCAGGTGAGAGAAAGGTGTTTTTTTCAGGTGTGGAAGGAAAATGAGCATATATGCAAGTCCTGGAGTGTTTGGATGAGAAGGTGCCATGCAGGTCTACATTTTCATTAAAACACTATCTTTTTCAAATACTTGTCCATTTTTCTGCATAGTGCAAAGTGGCAGAGAGAAGGTGATGGTGACCCTCTCCTCTTAGCCAACTTTGTTTATTTTTCAAAAGTATGGTGTTTGAGCTTGGTGTTAAATGAAACAAGGACAAACATGCCCCAAGCATCCTGCAGTATAATTTCTCTGTATCTAAGATGTGAGAAAATGCTAAGTAAAAATAGTAGGAGGCAAAATTAAGTTAGTGACTCATTTTTAATTACTGGGAAATCCAGAGTCCTTACCCAAACAGGCATTTCTTAGATAGGTGCTGGAGGTGCTCTGGACTTGCAGGCTGTATCTCGCCTGGTAAATTAAACCAGTAAATATTTCAAATTGTTCTGGCACCATTTCAGGTCAGGTCACCCAACTTTCCCCAGTTTCTTAGCAGAGTAAGCACAAAAAAAGAAAAAGAAATAAATTCACTCAACAGGCACTTTCATTAATAATTTGGCTGTAGCCACCTGGTCTTAGAGGGTGAGAATTCCCATTGCTTCCTGTCCTGGGCCACCAAGGTCCAGGCTCCTGCTCCTGAGCCTTCTTGCTCCTGCTTCAGAGCTCCTTTCACCCATCCCTGTGGTGCCACAGGCTGCTTGCCAGCTGAGCGTGGGCTGGTTCTGGATAAGTACAATGGATTGTCTCCCCCTGGTAAATTGATTATGTCCCAGTGCCTGTAGGTTATAAAGAAGCCAAAGATAACCACAGCCTTGCCTAATGGGCTGGAGAGTATTTGATTTGCAGTCCCAGGCTGTACATCATCTCAAGTGTCCCGATTTCTTTCTGGAATAACTATACTGTCTTCAATGTAATGTAGAGGATAATCAGGCCTGTCTTTCCTACACACTTCTACCCTTTTTTCTGTTTTAGGATTTTCCTTTTTCTTTTGCAGAAGCTCTGTTATCATGTTTCAGGTTTGACACATTCTTCTATTGTATATTCTCTGAATGCTCAGCAGCTAACACTGCAATCTGGCTTGCTGATCCTTTCATATTTCTCCAGAGTGCTGCACTAGAAGAAAAAAATACATTTTTTGAAGTTTTTAACTGGAAAGTTTTGAGGATTTTTTGTTCAGGATAAATCTTGTACCACGACCTCTGAAAGTGACTAGAAATAATTTTGTGCACATAAAGAACTGTGATAGATGATGTTTGTCAGTTCTTGTAGGACCATGTTGCCTGTGAGCAGGAACAGGTTGCAGTTTATTCTCTGAAGTCTGTAAGGTATATAAAAGCATTCTTTCTACTGCTTTCTTCCTGATACATCTGTTCCTCCTGCACACCAGTCTGGCAGGGAGGGCAGTGGAAGGGAAGAGGACAGGGAATGCTGTGTCTCCACCTCTCTCCTCCACTCTTGCAGGGAGGCTGTGCTGAGCTTGGCTGTGTCCAGAACAGCTCTGTGTCCTGCCCAAACCAGCAACATCTCACCTCCAAGGGTCTTCATCCCTCCTGCACTGTGGGTTTGTGCTTCACCTTTGGGAAGGGTTTGAGGCTGACCTTGGCTGCTTTGTGGGACAGATGAACTAAAGTGAGTCTCAGATCCTCCACTTTGCCTGTAGCCCTGGAGGGACTCTTGCAGGGATGTTGCCAAGTGGCATATCCAGAGTGGACTGATAGTTTTGCTGGTTCTGTTGTGATATAAGCTATAAGAAAAGTCTGGGTAGAGCAGGCTGGAGCTCTCCTGAGGCTGAGCTGCTCCAGTCTTCGTAAGGGCACAAGTGAGAGGTGTCATCCCAAACAGCCTTGTGAATGTGTGTAACATGGGAGGGCAGGGAGATCCATGGAAGGCCTGTGTGCTGAGCTACCACAAGTCAGACACTGAGTATGTGATTTGTGTTGGCTGGACAAGAGGCCCAATTCAATTTCTCCCAATTTTATTTCTTTCATTATTCTCTCAAGAGAAAAAGTTCCGGCTCCAGGGATGGGGGCCTTCTGTCCAAGATATTTTCTTTCTCTTGTAATTTCCTGTACAACAGAGATCTAAGTTCTTTCTAGCAATTTAAAGAACTGTAAAAGACAAACTGAGTGATTCGATGCATACCAGCAAGGCATGATAAAGGACTGAGACAGCTCACCTAACTTCTTTGTTCTGTGTTTTTTTTGCTGTGACGTGTTCTAAGCTCTTATAACATCAGTGTCTGTCCCTGTACTTTAATTCAGTTGGGGCATTCCTGCAGCACTTCCCATTCCAGTTCAGGTTCTCAGCTTTCAGTTTTCATCACTTGTATTCTTAGCAAACAACCAAACCAAGACTGAAGAGGGAAGACTGTGAAAGGATGTTCCTAGAAGTTAAATCCTTCAGAGAAACAAAATTAATTTGGAGGATGAGAGAGAATAGCTTTTGAATAGGAGAAAATCAAATTTAGTGTAAGTGGCTTATCCAGAGAAGAAAATCCATGAGGTTTTTTCTAGTTTTGTTGACCAGTTTCTGCACTTTTTGCTAAAGACAAACAAGTGATGTTTTATTGATGGCTGTTTGGGATGACTGCAATCTGAGCAAGCACAGATTTTTGACCAGGGCAATAGTTTTTTTAAATTTTTCATACTGATGAAACCCTGTTGAATTTCAGTACAGTTTTTATTTTTCTGTTTTCCTGTCTAGCTGACATAGTTGCAGGCTTCTTGATGATTCCAGCTTTTTCTTTTTACATAGGATGGCTGTTGTTCTGCAGAACCACATTCTGGCAGCCTCTCAAGAGATCTCAGAAATGGCTGATCTCCAAAGTGAGAACAGCTCAACATTATCCTGATAAAACTCACTTTTGGTATTGGGATGACATTCTAAGCTTGGCTGATTAAAATCACTCTTTTTTTTCCCTCATCAAGTGTTGCCTGCCATGCAGGTTGAAGAGCTTGTCTTTGGTCACACTGACACAAGCAGAGGTGCCTGGTTTGAAGTGGGCTGCACTAGAGCCCTAAGGATCAACACCACCCATTTTATGGTACTGCTGGTCTCAACATCCCCCTGATCTGCAGAAGTGTGTTGGGAAAATATGCACATGTTGGAGACTTACTGATCTTTCCCATTAACTACTAAGAAAAGAACAAGGGGAAGATGAAAAGATAAAATTCACTATGTTGGTTCCTTTCTGACAGCGTGGGGAAAAGAAACTTGGATTTTACCTTTTTTCAGCTTCTCAACTGGAGTTCATTCTGGCTTTCTCAGAAAAAAATATGCCTTGACTAGAGTGAAATGGTGTGATTTGCTGGAAGAGGTTTTGCTGCAGTGGCTCACAGCACAAGGTGCCAGTGGCTGTCTATTTACATCAGATAGCAGGAGAAATGGAGCTGAATGTATTTTTGGGAGCAAAACAATGTACACATATAAATTAATCTTATATAGGGAAATTATGTCATACATCTGTACTGTGTGGTAACAATATGTATAGTAACATGAGGATTTTAGCATGTAAATTCTGTGTGACCCCCAAGAACAAAATAAAGAACTGCAGTTCCTAGTTAACCTCACTGGAAAGCACTGGGGTGTGAAGTCAAAACATACATAAGGGGTGCCTAGCAAGCTGTTCCAAATTTCAGCTTCTTCTTGGAGGTTTGAGTCAACCCAGTTGCTCTGCAGGCATTGTTAACTAAGAATTTTGTTTGCTTCTTTGAGGGCTTTAGAAGTTAATTAGGTATAAATCAATGCTTGAGGCTTCTGTGAGTGCTGGTCACTCCATTGCCAAAGGGACAAGGCAGAAATTGAGGGTGCAAGGAAAAGGTGACAAAAATGATTAAGGGCATGGAAAATTCATATGAAGAAAGATTGAAAAGGCAGATTATTTCTTCTAAAACAGTAACAAGTAATAGTATAGGAAAAAAAAAGAAAGAGATATATAAAATGAGAAACTGAAGAAAGAGTAAAACTTTTATTCTGTCTTTGGCCAAGTACCAGGGCAAGGATTTTCAGTTATATTATGTACAATAAAAGATTAATAGAAGAAAATCCATCAGCAAAATACAACTGCAACAAGCAACACTTTCTATAGAATGTTGTTGCTGTATAAATTGTTATCAGGAATCTCAAAAACCAAGGGAGCCACATGAGAAAAAATACTCTGTGATAAAACAGCTAATATGCTTTAGATGATGCCTGGAGCTTCATGCTCAGGTCTTAAAATAATCCAAATATGAAGTGTGACCATTTAAGAAATGAGCCCACTTTGAACTTGTCCTCCTGTGCTGTTCCCTGGTGCATTTTGCAGGCAAACAGTGCTTGGTGGAGAGGTGCAAGGGAGAGTAGTGACCCCCCTGTGCTTGTATGGGCTGGGAAAAGAAAATGCAAGAATCTCAGTAATGGCCAGGGAAGTGCTTTTCTTTGAATACAAGCACACACATTAACCCCTGCTGCTGCTGCAGGGTTTTTAGTGGAGCTGGTGCCATGGGACAGGTCAGGGACAGTGGAGAGGGCTGCAGCTCTCCTGTGGCCAGGCACTCTCAGGGCAGAGAGACATGGGAGAGCCCCAGAGAAATTGTGCATTTTTGCTGTTGTTGCTGTCTTCTCCAAAATATGAGGTGTCTCTGACCATCAGTACCCAGTATTAAATCCCTCTTAGTTTGTCCAGTATCTGCTGTGACACCAATACAGTGAAAGTGTAGAAATATTGACCATTTTTTAATCCTCAAAGACTTTTGTGATATGTAATAGAAAGAATGTCTGTACTCAGAGACATGAGGAGCTCATACATGCTGTTTTTCCCCATAGTTTAGTAGGGTTTCTCTGTATTACCAAAATTTTGGCTCTTAATAACCTACTGTGGCTTAGTAGCAACTTTGTTTTTATCAAAGAGCAGTTTAACACTTGTGCACTAAATTTGCATTTGGTCTTCCTAGCAGAGCTGAAAAGGGGTTTAATTTTTTTTTTTCAATGGAGAATGGGTGAAAAAGCAGTGAGTTTAGTTTTCAAATCAGGAGGGGGTAATGACTGGCAATTTTCACTGTCATGATAGATAATTTTATAGAATAATGTTTGTCACTGATGGCCATCTTTGGTAGATACTTCCTTTATCCTTGCATCACCTCTGGTGTATGGCTGCCTTCTGTGGAGGAAAAGAAATGTATTTCAGGTTTTTAGAAGTTTTTAGGACTTCTTTTCCTGTTTCTCTTTTGCTTTTAGAAACTCTGTTACCATTAATGCAGTTACACAGACTTAGGGAGGAACAATACTAATATTTGGAGTGGGGTAAAATAACATTTTTAGACATAAACTAGTGGCTATTTTGTTTCTCTCCAGGCTGGAAGTGCTTGCTGAGTCCTGCTGGCTGCCGGGAATTCTTATTTCTAGCAGAAATGATCTCCCATTTTCAGTCCTGCAGGGCAATAAAGTAGTTGACTACACAGCCTTAATGTATAGTATAGCTTTCCTGAGAAACTACAGCTGTCTTGGGACTGCATTTTTTGCCTGCTTTGGGCCCCAGGCAACTATAAACGCTGGGAGTGAAAAGGGAAACATTTGTGGCAGTTATCTTTAGGAGCACTGGCATCTGCTGGAAGCTGCTCAGGTTTTGGGTGGGTTAGACAAAGTCAGAATACCTGATGGATTTACACGTGGTTCTTTCAGGTTAATTCAGTTGTTGCTATGGTTTATTTGTAACCCATACTGTGCTGTGTGCTCTCACTGTGCTAGTGGTGAATCTTCTGTGCCAATTCATATTAAGGAGCAGCTGTGCCCTCATGAGCATGTACTAGAGTTAGTTAAAATGAACTAAACATGGCAAAGGTGAAGTTTGTTTTACATTTTTTTATTTGTCTGCTTACTCCTTTAAGAAATCTTTCCTCTTCCAGTTTCATACTTGCCATATACTCATATACTTGTAAAATATTAAATGCAGGCACAGCTAAAATGTGGGAAATGCAATTTAGAAACCATCACTGGTTGAAACCACCTTTTATTGGTTTGGTTTGGTTTGGTTTGGTTTGGTTTGGTTTGGTTTGGTTTGGTTTGGTTTGGTTTGGTTTGGTTTGGTTTTTTGTGGCAGGTAGGTCAATCTGATGTACCATCACTTCCAGAATTGCAGTTGTCTGAACTGCAAGGCCAGACATTGTCAGAAACCACCTGAGAAAAAAAAAAAATTAAAAGGGTGCTTTTACACCAGTAGATCTCAGGTGACTTCAGAAACACAGTTTGCAGATATTCCTATTTGAAAGAGACATTGATTTCCTTGGAGTCATCCCATTTAAATTCTTAGGGAAGCCACCATGATGTCATCATGCAGGGAAGATTCTCTTTCAAATCAGTCTGAAGAATCACCACCTTTCTTTGTGTAGCTCCTGTTTGTGAAGACCAGGGTGCTGCAGTCCTGTTTAGTCCAGCATCTCTTTCACAAAACTTTTAGAAATAAAGCCTCTAAACACTCATACTCATGTAGTCCCAGTCAGTGGTGTTTTGTATTTTTGTGTAGGAAAACATTCCCCAGCTGAGTAACCTAATCGTAGTCTTCAAATTTCACTGACCCTCTGGAAAGCAGTATTATCCCCAAAGATACCTGTGCTTTCCTGGCATGGCTTGCAGGACAATATTATCATTATTTCAGAGAAACATCATTAGACCTATGGTGTCATGTCTTCCTTGGCAGTGTGAGTTATGTAGGAGATATCTGCCTTTTTCAGGAGCTTCTGGGCTATTCAGATTACTTCATCATTGATGAGAGGTTGCTGAAAGAATAAAAGTAAAAATATTTTCTCAAGCTGTATTGCACAGACACTATCTTTGGTTCTGTGCAAGCACAAAATTTTCATGTATGCTGGACACCTGGAGATGTGTACAAGACCACGATGGCTATTTGTTTGATTTGGTAGGATAAGACAGTGCAAATGTTTGAATTTAAAGAGAGGGAATAAAATAAAGAAATTAAATTTTTTTTAGAAAAGGAAAAGTCATTTTCCATTTAAAGTTAGCCATGCTTTCTTTGTTTTCCCTTTCTGCATGGCCTCGACTTTCTTTGTACACATGAGGAAAGGGGAATAGTAATTAATGAGTCATCACCAGGAAACACACACAATGCTAAAATAATTGAAATTTAGTTTCATAGGCCACAATCAAAATTGAGGTTTTGTTAGGAGAATGATTCTCAAGCCTGTATTTGGCTGTGATGCTCTCAAAAAGAAGCAGCATCCCTGGGTTTTAGATAATTTAAAAATCAAGCAAAGCAACCCCCCTCCCCCCCCGGTCCCAAGGTTCAGAGTTATATTCAGATATACAGTGTGGTATGAGAGGGCAGATAGTGAACTGAACTGGACACATGAAGGCTGCATTGACAATCAAAGAAATATATTTTACTTTCTTCTTTTCTCCCTTCCTTTTTTATTTCTGTTCCTCCCAGGATCTATCACATACAAGTCTAGATAAAAATGAATTGTCCAGAGTATGGATGTGTAATGATACGTTTGATGCTATGTCTTTCAAAATATTACTGTCAAACATTTTTCCAATATATCCCTTTATCCCTTTTCTGAAGGGATACAGATGTGAGAGATGTTGCCTTTTCTGACAAGGATAAAAAATATACACGCTGCTATTCCACGTATGTAAACAGCTCTTTTATTCCTGAACAAAAACTATGCTAAAATTAGGCTAAAGCTTGAAAGTATGTTTCAATAACTCAAAAATAAATGGTAATAAAACTGTAATTATCCCCAAAGCTACAAATACAGTAAATAAGTTAAAGTTACATTTATAACACCTGCAAGCTTATCAAGTATGCAAAAGCAAAACAAAGGCAGCCAAATGACTTTAGCTTCACCCTGTAGTAACACTAAGCAAATTTAGTTAGAGAATAATGCTGTTTATAGACCTAGATTCATTTGTTAAGGGGGAAAAAAAAAAAGCTTATCTTATTTTTTTACTTTTTAAATCTCATTATCTTATGGCTGCATCCATTGCAAAACAGTGAAATCCAGACTGTACCAGCAGACCTCAGCTCATCCTGTGGATAATACCTCCTGAAAAGGAGAGTGAGACTGCTGTCTCCAATTAAATATATTAAAGCTGAGGGGGTGGGGGGAAGGCATTTTAAAGGTCTTATTCCTCCATACCTAGAATATAGATTACGTATATTCTTAGTCTTCATTATACATTTTATTAAAAGGTGTAGCCTTGAATCACTTAGAATTGTGTCAGCATTTTAATTTAAAATTTCTGTGAAATATGTTCGTTTCACATATAAAATTAACACAGTGTTCTTATGATCATGCCTGCTTAAGCAGATTTATTTCTTGATTGATAGAATATTAGGCAGGTCAGGTTGGAAGGGCTTGGTGTACACTCAGCTATCACTTGTAATAAACAGCAATTTCTTTGTTTAGTGTCTCTGCATTTTCTTAATAGTTGTCCATGGGAAGCTTTATTCTCTCTTATATTTTGCAAATTCTAAAATAATTGTGCCACTCTTGTTTCTGGACTAACTCAAGTTATTTCCATTTTAACTTGCTAAACAAAAAATTCTTTAAAGCATGGAAATGTTAGTCCTACTTCCTGGACTTAATTTTTGGTTTTGTGCAAACTTTAGGATCAGTTGCAAAATAAATTTTTGTTAATATATAGCAATGAAATTATATTTATTTTTCTAAATAAACTGAAAAGTTGACATTTCCCTCAGATTCCAGATCTCCTGTTAGTCAGATGTGAGTTGATTGTGGCTGGGGAAGAAGAGCGGTGTTTTAGATACAAAGTGATTTTTGTTTGCTTTGGACTGAACATTTATCATGCACCTGGTACCAGCTAGAAGGGAATGATTCATGTGCTGTGGTCACTGGCTGGACTTGGAATACCTGAAGGTATTGCTTAGAGAATTTGCATTCAGTATTTGCAGCATCCTCTCTGGAGGCAGCTTTGGGGTGAATGGCTCATCTTTAATGACTGCAAAGCTGAGGTGAACATTAGCCATGTTTTAACTGGGGTGCTCCAGTCAGCTCTCCTGCCTGTACTGGCTCACCCTGAGGTTCTCAAATTCCATTTTTGCAAAAAAAAAAACTAAGGGAAAAGATTAAATATTACCCATTAGTCTCAGTTACATCTGGTTTTAATTCTATGGTTACCTATATTCATAATCCTCACCAGGGCACATACATATATTTCTCTCGAAAACCAAACGTTTCAGCAAACTGTGGCTTCAATGGATTTTCCAATTTCCTGAAGTGGATTTTCCAGTAGATGACAGATGAAAATTTATCTGAGTTCTCTTTTGCTGTCTTTCCCTTCTGTGACAGCAATGGCTGCTGTGCATCACAAAGGCACGTGGCAGAAGACGCAGCTCCTGTCACTGGCTGGTGACACGAGGCATAACACTTCTGCTGGTGAGCAAGTCACATCTCAAAGCAGCCTGGCCAGGTATCTGTGGGCTCCATGTCTGAACAGACTTGATGCCTCCTTGTTTGAGAGGAGAGTTTCTTACCTTTTCAGGTTCAGAGACTCACCTAACTAAACATGGTGGCAAGACTGGCTCCCAATTTTGTCCAGGCGGTGCAGCAATTAATGCCCTTCTTTAAATGTGGAAAAGCTACATTTATGCTGCAGAGTGGTTCATTCACAAGTGGAGTGTATGGATTAAAAAATCTATTTGTTGTACCTGGCACTTCATGCTTCTCCCTGTCTCTGTGTGGACAGCCAAGTATTAGGAGCATTTTAGAACCTCATTGTGAAGAGGACTGGGGGATTTCCAAGAATACTGTTTATGGTGTGTTTAAGGTTATCAATTGTGTGTCAAATAAAAAACTCGCTGCAGATGATCATGGTGCAGTACTTTGAACTCATTTAACTCAACATTATTTACAGAATATTTATCTTGGTTATGGCAGTTTTTGTCATACAGCGATATTACTTCTCCATTAAATACTGCATGTGACCACCACATAAGTTTGATAATAAATGTTGGGAAATAAAAAACAGAGTAAGTGCCTCAGTATGATAGCAATTCCCATGTGATGGGAAATAATGTCATAAACTTCAAATTACCTTTTAAATAAATGTTTATGTCCAACCCATCCATTAGATCATAGCCTGAAGGTCAGGAGGATCGTTTCTTCATCTTTCACTGTATGCATTATGGTTGCTTTTTTAGGTGTAAATGATGTTTTTAAATGAAGAATGGCACTTGAACTATACACAAACAATGGCTAGACATTACTGAGTCGCAGCATGGGAGAAATAGCCTCAGCCACTCTGCTAAATATAGAAATGCAGCAGTCAATTGAATTCATTCTTAGAAAATATTTTTAATGGCTGAGACAATACTGAAGTACAGTTCATGTCATTCTCACAGTATGAAGCTTTGACATTTTAGTCAAGTTTGAATTGTAGTTGTGGTTTGGTAAATGGCTGATTTGCAAAATGCTTGTGAGAGTAAAGATTTTGGAGAGGAAGGCAGAGCATACCTGAGCATGCAGAGAAGTGCACAGGTAACAGATATTGTATTTATGGGAGTCTGAACCACCTAGGGCTTTGTGCATTTGTGAAGGGATGCCAGTTCAGAAAATGCCATGGGATGGTGTGAAGCACCCCACACTCTGAGACCCTACTATTACCAATGCCTTTTGTAGGAAGGGAACACTAATGACCCATCTCAAGGCCAAATTCCACATAAAGACATTTCCCTGCTTTAAGCTGGACGTCCCTTGTCCATATGTCCTGGAGGAATGCATATGGCTCCCCAAAACATGCATCAAAACTTTTATATGTGGTGGTCTTGAACATGTTATCCCTGCAGTGCCAGGCTAGAAGCCCAAGTGGGAGCTGGGATGGTTGGGCTAACAGAGAGGTGGCTTTGGAGAAGCAGCAGCTGTAGCTGTCCTGAGCTGGCTGATTTTGGGTGGGGATGGGGCAGGTTCCTCAGCCAGGGCTGCTCTGGCTGGGAAAGGAGGAAGGAAGAGCTGTCGAGGGCTGTCACACTGATCTGGAAATAAATTCAAACCAAAAACTTCTGTTTACAGGCAGGGGAAAGCCCATTGTCATGGAGATTTAAAACTCCAATCAAGAAATTCAGGGGTGTTTTTGCTTCGGCTATGATTTGACCTTCCTGTTTACATTACACATTTTTTACAGCAGAGTGCAGTGACGTGGTTGCTTTGTTTGAGATATTTGACAGTTACAGCAGTTCTGGGAATAATTGTTTTGGTTCTATATATGTCAGAAAAGAAATATGTTAATATTTGAGATCAGGTATATTTTTTAAAATGTATTTAAATTTGTTATGATTCTCAATTTCACCTTCTTCCATGAGGATCATGAACATGTTAAACTTAATTTTAAAACAATATTTCTTAGTATCATATTAAATACTTTATGTCCAAAAAGGTCTTTTTGGTTAGAAGTTAATCTATTCCAGAACTGGTAGTCTGTAATATTGTTTCTTTTGTCATTATAATTCCTGTAAAAATGGTACATTAATTTCTTAGACATCACTTGATCTCAATTATTTTTTGTTAGCAGAGGTCTGTAATCCTTTCCACAGCAACCACTTGTAAAAGCAGAGGATTATGACTTGAGGCAGGATATGAACAGCAGGAACAGATCAACTTAAAAACAAAGATCCTGTTTGAGTACAAATGCTATTGTTAGCACAGAGTTGGGGTGAGTCAAGTGGCAGGATGTCTATTAGAATATAATAAATTCATATCAAAGCCACATGGCATGCTAGCCAGAAGACACATCCTTCTAGCAGTTATGTGATAGACCTCTTATTTTTATACCTTTACTTATTATACTTTTGCTTAGTCCAATAAACCATTCCCCCAGGAATGGCTGATATCTAAACATCTGAGCAGCTTCTTTGGTTTTCTGTAGATTTATTTTTCTGTCTAAAAAGTTTCCGCTCTGTTATACTTTTCCCAAAATCTGCTAAAAGCAGGGATTTGAAATTACACTACTGCAAGGTCATTCTGAGGTTAGTAATAGTCACTGTGGACTATTGCTATCTTTTCTTATGAAGTGTGTGATACTCCAGAGAAAAGGAGAAAAAGAGGGCTTTTCTCTTTCTATATTTAAAAATAAGAGATACAATAACATCTTTTCCTTTATTAAAAACTTTTATGTTTAATACTGATAGTTCAACTGGCCTGTGTAACACCAATATCTGTGACTCAATTCAATGTATTTTTGAAGTTTAATTTATTTTTTTAATATTTTTCATGGTAAGGTTTGTAGGAAGCTACAAAGGTACCAAGTGACAGGATACATACTACTCAAGAGTGGTAGTATGTTTTTACTTTTGGTAAAAGTTAGAAAAACTCTTTCATGGCCTAGACAAAATTAATAAATATAAAAATGCAGTGATGGAGTCAGGTAGCAGTTTCACTTGGGACAGTCTTCTGTATAGTTATTCTAACGACTGACACCATGTACAAGTAGTAATCTCTGCTTCCCAAGCTTCTGTTGACTGTATTTTCGTCATAGACAGTGAAATATATCCAGTTTAAATGAATATAAAAATAAATTAATTTTATCTCACTATCTTAATTTGTA
Source organism: Muscicapa striata striata (assembly GCA_030060385.1). Classification (NCBI taxonomy): domain Eukaryota; kingdom Metazoa; phylum Chordata; class Aves; order Passeriformes; family Muscicapidae; genus Muscicapa; species Muscicapa striata. Next base: position 1,993,220 of record JAREIS010000089.1, read on the forward strand.
CATGCATACATACATGTATATATATATATATATATATATATATTTATACTGTATTAAACACCATCAAATAGTAGAAGTTCACATAAGCATTTCTAATGGCAAGTAAGCCAGAAGTTTTGATAGAAAAGAATATTTGAAGGGGCCTTTAGTCATTGTCATGTGGTGACAAAAGGAGACTCAATACAATGCTGTCAGGGAGTTTGTTTGAATGCTGCTGCATGGATTAGGATCCCCCTTTAGTGTCCTAAAGTTTGCAAGGTTAAAAAAAGCCCCAAACATAGTCTTAAATTATATTTCAAACTCCTGTCTGGAAAGAAGATTTTATTGCAGTTGATAAATAATGGTTTTCAGATCATCCTACTGATGGCACTTGGACTGCAACTAAATTATCAATGAATAAGAAAAAACAGAAGCCATTCAAGTGGTATGAATTTTTCAGCCTGTATTATTTTGTTAGCCTGAGGCAAGAGATTGTGCTCTTAGTACTCGTTTGTACAGAATGAGTAATCTGAGACAAATGTGTACCCACACCATGTGCAATATGGCCACATCCTGTGTGCCATGCAGCCAAGAACCTCTCATGGACAACAGTCATATGTTAAAAAAGTGATCTTTTTATTACAATGTCTGTGATCTCACCACCACAGCTGATTCTAACAGCAGTACAACATGACAGTGTAACTGTGGGTCTGCTCATCCTGTTAGAATCAGAATTTTATACTATCAGGAGTTGGTTTTACCAGCAGGATTTTCTGTTAGCTAACCAGAATTCTGTATATTTGCACGAATTCTATGCATGAGAGCAACTAAAAATACGTATTCCCAGTGCTATCTATTTTGGTGTTTCAACATGACTTGCATTAGTGTGTGTGATAGCTTGAATTTTCTTTCTTCGCCAAAGCTGCTTAAACAATACAATGACAGATTTCTGCTTTTATTCTTCGTTAATGTCATTCTTCATCCTCTCTGCCCCACATCAGGGAGGAAGTGTTGCGAGTTTGCTATTTTAATGAAGAGAAATGAGGCATCTATCAACTAGGATTTACACTGGAGAGCACATCAATTCAGTTGCCTTGAGCTTGCTGAGTTTGCATATCCAGGGCCAAGCAGTGCTCTCAATTACTCCTGTGCAACCCCATTAACTTCAGGAGGTTGTGTGTTTCAAAAGTGGCTTTGCAGAACGTGGGGTGATATTAGGGGGAGGAAAAAAATCCATCTGTTAGAGGACTCAAGCTCCAAAATGTGATTTTTGGTTATCTATATGAAGATGTGCCTGCAGTCATAATTGCACTTTTGAAAGGTTAGGGTAGTCATCATGTGTTGCTGTTGAGCTAAGAGTGGTGAATATCAGCAGCACACTTCTTCTTGAGTGAAAGAAGCACTTTAATGAAAACCGTTCCATATTTATAGGTCAGTTTATGAATCTCAGACAGGACAGTGGTTCATTGGGTAATAAGAGAAAACATCCCATGTTACATACATCATGCACTGTCCCATGGTCAGCACCAGGTGCTAATCTGTGTTATTAGTTCCTTTCTATCTGTCAGAAAGCTGTCATCCTGGGAAAGAATCCTGGCCAGAGCTGGAAAAATCTCACAGCCTGGGAGAGAATCTGAGCTAGAGCTAAAACAGCTCAGATCTTGGGAAAAGGCCTGGCTGAAATTTTCCTAGGCCTCCAGCAGTGTCCACAATCATGTAATTTTCATTGAGCATCCCTTCATAGATGTGCTTATCAGAACAGACAGCCGCCCAAAAATTACTGCAGTCAGGGAGAAAACACTCCCAGCCCTGGAAACATGTTGTAAATCATACGTCTTCAGTAGGCTCTATGCTGTAATTACTCTTAACTGTAGCTGTTGTGCTCTGTGTGTTTCTGCAGGAGCTATGCCGCCAGCGCATGGCGGTGAAGGCCTCTGACCGCCCGGAGCCGCTGCCCTCGTCGCGCATCAGCAGCGTTTCCTCGCAGCTCAGCGATGGGCCCGCGCCCAGCCCCTCGGCCCGCAGCAGCACCTCGTCCTGGAGCGAGGAGCCCGTCCAGTCCAACATGGACATCTCCACCGGTCACATGATCCTGGTAAGGCCTGGGAGCCCAGCGTGTTCCCCTGGCTGCCCTGAGTGCCTCGAGACCCTCCTGGCGGGGGTCTCAGAGACCCTGGCGTGGTACCCAGGAGTCTTGGGGGCTGGATTTAAGCCCCTGGAGAAATCTGCCAACATTGCGGGAAGAAACACGAGCCACAAAAATAAGTAGAGTATAAATTAGACGGTTAGAAGGTAGAAAAAGTGAATTTCTAGGAATGTTTATATTAGAGCTAACATGGAGGATTTGGAGTGTGGTATGTCTCTTCCTTCTTCTTCTCCATGCCATCCATGTTGGAATGCCAAGCTGGCATCCTTGGATTGGTCTGGGACAAAGTTGGACAGCGTAATAGAATTTTTGTGTATTGGAAAATAATTGTAAGTATTAGGTATGTAGTTTAGAGTATAAAAGATAAGCCCTGCCCAGGGCTGAGGCATTCTGCCCTGGATGTCAAGCTGAACAGACCACTGTTAGCTAGACAAAGAGTTTCTGAGATATGAAATAATAAACAACCTTGAAAACTTCAGAGAACATTCTCCACCAGTCTCTTTGGTGGCCATCGGGGAAAACCTGAATTCCAAACCACCTTTATGTCCTCTTGAGGTGATCTCAAGCCTAAGGGGACACCTCTGGCAGTGACAGTAAGGCACCGCTGTCCTCGTGGCACCTGAATGATACTGAACAAAGTGACATGTCTGAGCAAGTCCAGGCCATGGTCTGTGTTGTATGCACCAGCCAAACTATATTTACCAGTTTTTCTCCATATTTTGCTGCCTAGTTGTTCTTCAGCATATTTCGGTGTTTCTTCACACACTTAGCTGTTTTTCTGTATATTTCTTACTTTGGACCAATGTTTATAACAAGTGCATGAAATGAGCCATTTTCAGGTGTTTTTCTGTAACTTGTTGAAACCTTTCAAGGCCACTAAAACATAAATTGAGCAAAATCGAGAGAAAAAGAGCTGAGAAAATACCAGGATTAAAAGCCCCAAGATAAAGGTGGGCAGTGAAGTTCTAGACAAGGACCAATCATCATACCTGAAGGGCTCATGCAAAACACGTGAACAGCATAGAGGCACCAATCAAAAAATGTGTGATTGCGTGGACAGTAGTCTTAGAGTGTATAATTAAGGCTAAAAAGTAAGCAATAAATTGACTTCTGCATAATCATATTAAGTTTGCTATCCAGAAGTCCTCTTTCTCCCTCAGGCACCACAAGGTGCGGCAGAATTTTGGGCGCCTGCTCAGCTTTTGGGAAGAGACAGCTTTTAAAGATTTCTTTCACAGGTGGAAAATACTCCTGAGCTTCATTGGCAATGTAATTAAAACTAAAGGCATTTTTTTTTCCATTTCTTTTTCATTATATCTTTGTTTTTCTCCTCTTGGGAACATTCTTGAGCATATGACTTGCTTACATGCTTGCTTTTAAGAAAAAAAGCCCTGTGGTGTCCTCTTGTCCATTAATTTGTGTTTACCTCAGCTTAGACAACTGAAGAAAGCTGCCAAATTTCTGATCAGCTCACTGCTTTTTCTCACGTGTCTCCAATGTGTGGAAGTATCTGAGCTGAGAAGACAACAGAAGACTAGTGATATGGAGTAATTTGTTTCTGTCACCCTTAGAAAAGAAAAGGGATCTGAATTTTAAACCCTGCCTGGATTTTTGGGGTTTTTTTGTCCTTGGACAAGTGTTTGAAATGATCCAAATATATTCTATTGATGGAGTCTATGCTGGAATCTTGGGTTACTTCCAAGCACAGCTTGAGACCAGTATCAGTGTAGAAGATGGACACATGTAGAATTTTCTGTGTGTGAGAGTCAGAGTCCAGTGGTTGGGATTGGTGGAGCTTGTTTTTGTCCTGCTGGGAGAGGTATAGAGTAATCCTCCTTTTTTTGTGCCTTATTTTAATCTTCCTTTAAATATTTACTGTCTCTCTAGAGTGCACTGACATTAGCTGAGTAGAAGTTAGGTGGTGGTGAAGAACTTGACCAAAATTTGTGTTGTTTTGCTTTATATGTTTGACTTCTGTTTTATATATTTTTGTTTTGCTTTATGTCATACCTTTGGGTTATAATTTTTAAACTTCTTTCTTTTTCTGGACTTATATTTGAAAGTGCTATGTTCTGAGGTATTTTTCAAGCTCTTACAAGCCAACCTCACATAATGGAGAAAGGAATGAAGGCAGGCAAAACCCAAAAGCCTAATTTGACCTCAGCCAAGTTACTGACATTCAGCCTTGATCAAGTCAGCTATAAAACTGAGCAAAAGCAGGGTGGGATTTTAAACCAGATGCTTCCTCACAGTATAGGATCCTGAGTAAATACATGACTACCATCCCCCTCCCAAAAGTAATTAATTAATTATTATGTTAATATCTGGTAGACAAATGCAGTTTGGAAGGGTTGTTCCCATGTCAGAAAACCATTTGTTACAGTTTTGACTGTTCCACTTTTGCCTAACCATAATTAAAATTCACTTGATTTCCTTTTATAGTTGAGTAAAGTACTTGGGGGCTGGGGGTGGGGGAGAACCCCAGACGTTTCAAGTTGCCCAACCTCAAAATAAATGCAAATTCTGAGGCAAGGTTCAAAAAGTTCTGAGGCAATATATTTGTATGGAAATAAGAGCAAAATTTCCTATGTAGATGTAAATATGCATTTAACATTTGCAAACAGTTTCAACTACTTGAAATCGAGCAAAATTGTTTTCAGTGATATTATTGGGAAACATAAAAGAATCATCTCCAAACCATGCTTAAAGCAGAGAAAGTTGCATATGGGAACCACTTATTCTGGCTCTGTAAATTTCTGCAAGATTGCAAGAAAGAATTGTCTTCATATGGCAATAAATAAACTTTAAAAATAGTCAGATTGGTCAGGATCCCTGTTATGGTGTTCAGTGTCCATAATTCAGTCAATCCTGTTTAACCCTGGATGAACTCATACATGTGTTAACTATCTAACAACAGATGTTATATCTTAGATGGTGAGGGTTCAAAGAAGGGTAGAAGAAATGCTGTAGGGTCTTGAGTGCAAGCCACACAGAGAGAGTAAAAACAGTTAATTTGTTAAGTCTAACCTGAACAAACAAAAATCAGTGATTCAGGGGAGTCTGTCTATGTGCTGTGACATACAGGATGGGGAAAAATTGTTCTTAATGGACTCAGATGATACAGTTAGGAAAAAAATATTTGTTAGCATCGAAAGGATGCATTTAGCTTTGCTATCAGGGCAAGCCTAATAGGAGGGTCAGGCAGGCAGTGGGATGTTTACTTAAGGAAGCAGTTAAACCATAAATACAAGATTTGCCAAAGGCAAAGCTGGGTTAGGTTTACATGGAAGGATCAGCATCTCTCAGCTACAGCACAGAAGCAGATGATTGGGCTTGATCAGAAATGCTCATGTTTTGTGTCACTGTGGGTCACAGTGAAACCAGAGAGCTGACCCAGTTTGTGTTCTGCTCAAAAATAAATGCACGTCTCTGTAATACCTTATTTACTTGAATTTCTCTCCTTCTGGGGATGCTGTGGCTTGTTGGACCTCAGCAACAGAAGCAGCCAGAGGTGAACTCTTCCTCCCTTTGCCTTGCAGATACAAGTTGAGGAGACTGAGGAGACACTTTGCAACTTTTATACCATTCAATACAAGACATTTTTCTGTTCTGCTCATTTTCCTCTGCCACAATCCTCTTACCTTTTAAATTTTGTAGATATTTTCTTTGAAAAATACCTCCGTGCCCCAAAAAAAAAGAGAAATATTAGCAAGGGGCCCAGTAAGAATGGCAAATACCCTCTGCTTTGCAGGGTAAATGCACTTACAGGTCTGTAAATGTGTGTTTGAGCTCCACTATGTGCAGTGAAGGGATAGTTACCTGAGCTAAGGCTCCTTAGTCCTTATTGCTATATGTGCCAGGATCTCCCTAGACAAAATAAAACAATGGATTACTGTTTAAAATGTCAGCAGGAAATAATTTATTTTGAATCATAAACAGAAAAAAACTTTAACGGAAATAGCTTAGAAGTGTGTGATTGCTGAATGATTCCATGTAATCTTATTCAGAGGTAGCATTGGTCAGAAATATTTCTGTAAAGCTGTTTAATTTGCTGGAAAATGCTATCAGTCATACCTTCAGTTATATCTAAGTCACCTCAGCTTAGGGTTTGTTGGAACTTGGCTTGGCCACAGGTACTGTTTTCTTGGAGGATTTTCCACTTGTTGTTAGCTCCATTGTTTATAGTGGTCTAGATCTGCAGAAACCAGAAATCTTCCAAGCCCTGTGGCTGTGAGGCAGTCTCCTCACTTAGACTAAAACCAGCTTTCAAAGAGAAAAAAATCCTGCATTTCTGCCACTTCTCTGTGCAGCAAAGGCAATGGCTCTGCACTGACAGCACCGTGAGCTGGTTTGGGCTCTTGGCAGGAGGAAGCAGGGAGGGCTCAGGAGGCCCAGAAGGACAGTGATAACAACACTCAGAGCTTTTTTTTTTTTTTTCCTTTTCACTGTCTTTTTCATCACATTTCTAACAGGAGGGTAGCGCATATGGCACATTTTGATTCTGTCTTTCTAAAAAACCCCAGCACTTTGGAAAGTGTAATTAGAGGAGCATGTTTAATGCAGTCATGTTTGTGGCACTGACTGGCTGCTTTCAGCATGAGCAACAGCTCAGGATCTGTGCCCTCATTTTGGTCACCACTGGTTCTGCAAGAAAACATCATTCAGAAGGTCACAACAAGGGAAAGAATAGGAACTTAGATTTCTACCCACTTTATTGTCATGTGTCTATATTGCAGCTGACAAGAGAAGTTCTAATAAAAGACAACAATTCCATTTGCGGTCCAGCAAGAAAACCAGAGGGGTTTAAAAGTGATCAGGAGAGCTTTGGGCTCCTATATTTCAGGCACTTAATGAAGTGTTGGTGTTGACTTGAGTCCATATATCCCCCCTCTGGTTGATGAAGTGAGTGGGTGGCTATGAAGGTCTCCAGGGAATTAGGCAGAGAGTGGATTTCTCTTGAGATGCCCCTTTGTGCCTGCACAATCCAGTTGATGTTTGCAGCTTACACAAAGGAGTCTCTTTTGTTTGTGCTGTAGCACAAGTTCAGCACCAAAGTGGATTGGATCTTACACCTGCTTCGTGTATTTCCATGCTTTTTTGGTACTTTTATGGGGTCTTACATGAAGAACAGTACTGCAAGAAGGGAACATAAGCTTTTGATGATAACATTAGGAGGTTGTTATCTGAATACCATATAAGAGAGGGAATTTGCAGAAGCAGAAGTGATTTTCTGTGTTTTGCAGCATTTTCTGTGTTTTGCAGGTTTTTTTCCTTGTAAAGACAGATGTGCAAAATTTGGAGCATTATGCATAAATTAGAATTTCAGAAAGTGAATTTACAAAAGGTCTTTTTCAGTGTTTTTTGTAAGCTGAAGTCTGAGGAGTCTTCTCCCAGAGGGGATGAAACTGCTTTATGTATTGGAAATAATAAAAATAATATGTGATTGCCTGTGATGATATACTTTTCAGAAGGAGAAGAAAGTTTCATACTTGGGCTGAATGGGGTGATGCTAACAGATGAACTAGACCCTGAAATCTATGGCTTTTTATCTAAGAGATATGTCTGCTTAATCCTCTTGTCTTTGGCAACATGCCTGTAAATCCAGGACATTCACCACAGAGAAGTTAAGGATGGCCTCCTATGAGAAATTTTTGTCAAAGTCCTGGGACAGATTGTGTCCCAGAGGGTGACACAACCTTAGCTGGGGACATAGGGTGGGGACCTGGTGCTGCTAAAACAGGCAAACCCCAGGTGCTGAATTCTGCATCCACTTTAGTTTTGGTGCTGAATCAGTGGCAGGATTGCTGTAGGACTGGGAAGGGTAACAAGGAGGGAATAGTTTCCAAGATTGAACCTGGGGGGTTTTGATAATATTGGTATCCTGTACCATCTGAATAGTAATTTTTTGGTGGTTTCTTAGCAATTTCCCACTCACACTCATTTTTTGAAGTGAATTCTCTTTTAAATGAGCTCTATGGGGTAGCAGCTATAGATTTTATTAAATTGAATATGGAAGAGTATAGAACTGAGTGACTGAAGAGACATTGCAACAAGAAAAGGTATTTGCTAGTTCCTGTACTACATCTTGCTGAAATTCCTTCATTTTATCCTTAAAGCTGCAATAAAATTGGGAGCCAAAGGCATCTAAACACACTTCTCTAAATGAAGAGAGAAGCTCCAGCGTGTAAGGACAAATAGCACTGAGCTAGAGGCAGGTGTACTTTCCACCTTGACCTTAATCCATATACACACTAAACATCTCCTGAGCAAAGCAGCACACAGGGCATGAGTGCAGTGCACTGCCTGGGGACACAGATGCTGCAGAGGTGATTAATGCTGGCAGGGACAAAGGTGAGGAGTGCAGGTATGGAAAACAAGGTCTTTGTCACAATCATTTGTTTGGTTATTAAATGGGCTCTAATATTTTTTTTTTTGTTTTCCCACCATCTCCTTCTCCCAGCATTAATACATCTTCATCCATCTCAAGAATATAAATACCCTGTTTTAAAAAAGCTTGCAACTGAGAAAATGAAGAAAAAAAATCCTCCCTCACATGGGAAGGGAAAAAAGTCAGTGGCAAAGTTTAGCTAAAAGCATAAACTCCTTACACATGTGCTAAGTGGATCTAAATCCCAAGTTATCTTTCAGCTGTGCCAGTACAAATAGTTGTAGAAGTCTCAGAAAATTAAGTCCCAAGAAAGCTTTGGCCCTAAGGGCCATTTCATCATGAGCAGTTGGACAGGAGGACTCACAAGGGAAAGGGCTGTTGTGTATTGCATTACTCAGTGTCAGGATAGCCAATATCCCAAAAAGACATAAACATTGTGGATGGGAAAATCTTTACCCATCTCTCCCTGAGTTGTCATGCTTTTAGGGACAAGCAGAGCTGGCTGCCTCCTGAAAGATCTTCTGCTGATGAAATAGCATTTATCCTTTCGTTTTACATCCTTTTTTTCTCTCCCTAAATGTTTAAGTTGTTTTGAAACATTTGCCTGTGTTTGTTTAAAGCAGGGATTTGAGATACAGGAGCAAAGAAAAGCTGCAAAGAAAAGTGAAAAAAATCTTGTGGCATATGGAAACAGCTCTACTAATAGAGCCATAAATCTAATAAATGGATGTATGTACTACATAGATTGCATCAATAAAACTCAGAAAAAATATTCATGAACACATTACCCTTTGATTCTTCCATTTTTATTTGTTTCATAATAAGTCTCCCCCCATTTTCTATATTAATTTTGTTGAATGGGCCTTAGGAAATAATGACAATTGCAGAGTCAGTATGAAATTGAGAAAAACATTCCTCTTGAACATGGTATGTCATTGATTTCAAAATCTTTTTTTCCCTTTATTCTTCCATGCCAGTTGTTTTCCCTTAATGTATTCATGATTAGAAATAACTCACCAAATTTCTGTGACTACATCTTGCTCTGTCATTCGACTGTATAGTGTTTATTCCAGCTTTGTTTAAGCTGCTTTGGTTGAACACTTTCATCCAACTTACATCATTCCCTAAGGCTTTTAGTAGAAAGATGAAAAAAACATTTCTCTTCTTATTCTAGAGTACTAATTTTAAAAGTGTTACATTGGGAGAAATATGTGACACTAAACTAGGTTATGCAACTGTGTGCATGAAGTGAAAAGAAAGGATTATTTTCTTGGCTGAAACAAGTCTTGGTGGCTCTCTGGATGCTTTTCTGTTTCACCCAGCTTTCTTGCATTTCTAGAGGACATCCAGGTAACGTCAAAGCAAGATGAGTATCAGCTCTAGCAAGTAGCAATGGATGGGGATTTAATAAAAAAATATCTGAGTTGTGATAGTTTAGTTTGAAGACAAGGAATGTTACTGCATACTCAGCTGCTTCTGAGAGTCTCATGAACCATGGAGTCTCCTGGAGATGAACATTCATCTGGGAGTTCTTGTCTTTAGGCTCCAAATATATCCTCAGTGATGAAGTGCTCTGGCTGTATTTTTCCTATTGTGCATGCTCACATCATGCATTAAATCCTTGATAACTCATTGTAGCAGATACAGCACTTAATCATATTTTGGATCTAACACGTGGAGATGCCTGTGCAGAAGGGTACTAGAAAGAGGGCAGTTCAGGAAGACTTCTCAAGCAGGAGACCCAAGATGATAATATATGTTACAGAGTATTTCTGAGCTGGTGGCAGAGTTCAGATATGAGAAGGTGGTGAGTTTTGACTCACTGAGGGGTAAAGAAATTACTCACATGGGCTGCTAGACATGGTGCACTACTAAGATCAAATGACATGTGGTAAATGGGACTACAGCTTCAGAGCTTCTCAAAATGTGTAAAACTTCAGGGTGAAACTGGGACTTGTTTCATGATACTTCCCAAGAGACATAATATTGGCACTATGTTTTTGCACTGCTGTGCCAGTTGCAGTTTAGGATGCCCAGGAGAACTCCCATCAGTGTTTTGGTGAGCTCTTTCTCTTTGTGTGGGCCATGACAGCAAAAGTTATTGAACCTGGTTATTGTTTATATGGTTATATGGCCTGGTTATTTGTAATGAGGACAGTTCAATCCCTCCACTGATTCAACAAAGTCTGGTTGTGCTTCTCTTCAGGGCAAGATTTAAAAAATTTATACTTTGCTTTCTGCAACTCCTTCTGGGATTAGACCATAATTTGGCAGTGTTTTCAGAGTAAGGTAACAGAATTTGGGTGGTATCTGGAAAATTTGATGTGTAGGACACAAAATGCTCCTGTGATGATCAAATTTTGCATATGCACCCACGACACAGCTGTGGAAACATTTTTAAATAAGGAGATAAACATTAAAATAATCTGTGAAGTTTGCTTGCAAGTGGATGACATAGTATTTGCTATACAATAAAATAAGACCTTTTACTTTTTGGTCAAAACCAGGTAAAGTATTCCATCTTCAAATATTACATCCCTACCCCAGCATGTCTTTATAAAGGCATAATTTTACTGAGTTTGTCTCCTTTATGTAACTGTCCTTTTATTTCAGACCAGAGTAATATCTTACTTTTTTTTTCTAGTTGGCAGCTCTCCCTCAATGCTGTCATGTCTCCCTTATCCTCTTCTCCTAAACTCATGAGCTAATGCTGTTTTAGGTTGCCAAGCTGGCCAAGAGAACCCTATTCATAGCAAGGGAGAATTGAGTTGCCTCTTGTTGCTGGCTGTATGTTGGACCTTGGCATTGGACTAGGAATAGAAGGGAGAGGTGATAAACTACCCACAAGCATCACCTCTTCCAAACACAACCTGCCATTGCTCTAGGAATTATATTCTCTGCCTTTTTCTTTCTGGAATGATTGTGAGGGTTGGTGTCCAGGCCCTAGAATGTTTTTGTCCTCTCTCTGGTCAGTAGTAAATCCATCAAGTTTTGTTGAAGATGGTTGATTTCTGGATTTGATCCATCTTTAAAAAATATTTCTCTGACTATACATCACAACTATGTTATTTTTAAGATGATTTATGTGAAGGTTTGCCATCTTCTGACTGGGCTGTTTGTACCAAGTAAAATATTCCCATGAACATCCAAAATCCCTACTGCACATAGCAGCTAAGCTCTAGTTGCTGTCAGACTGCAGTGAATTGAAGCTCTTTTCTGTACATCTTTTATTTAATATGTGCACATGCAGCACATTTCTTTAAAGAAAATAGAAGATGACAATGTCTCCTTTTTGGATGCATTATATTTATGCTTCAGCACTGAAGAGAGTCTGGTAATTATAAAGCTGTTTAAGAGATTTTATTTTAAAATTATAAAGGTACTGAACTTGAGAAAACAAATGCAGTCAGTTATTTACTACTGACTACTACTTCCATTCTCTCTATTGAATTTAAGTGGACTTTAGCTGGTTGCAAATAAAAATACTAAAGAACTAGCAATGCACGCCATGATTTGTGTTCTTGCTGTCATGCAAATTCACAGAAAGAAGGAAACATATTAAAGAAATTTGATAAGACCAGGTGGTCTGAGTGAATAATTTCCCTTTCATTAACATATTCCCCTTATTAACTCTGTAATTAATTGTACATAGCTAAGGAAAGCTCTGGAAATTGCATTTTGAGATGTATCAAAGCTGACTTTATGCTTCAGACTTCCATGCAATTTACTATTAATGAAGCAAGAGATGGAGGCCCCAAATCTATAATTATTACTTACTATTTGAATGACAAGCAAAGAATTTTATCAGCACAGTTTCAAATGAAAGGGGATTAGCAGCTAATGTTGAAATTGTTAATCTTTCTTATTAAAATAATTTTGACGAGAGTGTTTAGCCTGAAAGAGGTTTCTGGAACATCATTTACCATTAAAACAGCTATTTTCTGAGGCTCAGTATGAATTTGTCTAAGTTTGACAGCAGGGTGCAAATATTTTTTAAATGAATGACTATTTTATGGGAGCTAAGGCTGCTCATGTGTGAGCTGATGCCGAGCTGCTTGCTGTGTGCATATTCCTAGAATGTGTAGCAGGATGGTAGTTCAATATCCATCTCACCAAAGTGAAGATGTCTACTGAGATAACAAGGAGAAAAAAGCTACAGCAGGAAAATCTGAGAGCTGAAATTGCACCCACGGCTGTGTCTGCAGACGAGTGATTAGCGGATGGAAGCCCAGGCAGAATCAGGCCCTAGATCTTGGTGATATATTTATGATACAGTGTTACTTCATGTTTATTTAGGCCTTCTTACACCTTTAAATACTGGTATATTTTCAGGGTTTGTATTTATTTTTTTTTAGTATCATGTGCCTTGAGATGACTGTTCAGTGGTGGGTGCTTTATACTCACATGCATGCTTGTGTACAAATACCATGAACAGCAATGGTATCCTCTATAAGTATAGATAAATATTTGGGAGCAGAGATACAATATATACAACTCTTCTGTGTTAATGGAAAACTGTTTGGCATTTAAAATTTTAAAACTTTTCCTTGCAATATTTGCAATTTTCATCTCTTACAGCGGTGTACAAATGAAGTTGACAAGGCTATTTGTGCTCCTTGGGATGAGGAAATTGTAAATATATAGTGACATAAATGGTGAAAAGCACAGCAGTGATAATTCATAAAATTTAATTTGCAGTGGTCTCTGCCACATCAGTACTGGAGGAAATGTATGTTAAAGAACCCTTTTAATCTGCCTGTGTCACATTACAGAAAAAAGCTAATGGAAAAGATGTCACACGTCTTTGCCAGTGACAAATTTTACCACTAGAATAGATAGAGATCATTTAAATGCTTTAAGACATTATTTGCATGAGTAGATGGACTGTGTGTAGAAGTACCATCAACACAAAAAACCCTCATGTGCCTGCTCTACCATGACATTACTCCAGGCTTTACCTCTGCCTGGAACATGTGGAACTTCACTGGGCTCTCCCCAAAAACTGAAGGTTACAGAAGTAACCTTTTATCTGTGGTCCTACAATGTTCCTTGGAACAGTCTTGCAGAGGGAGTGTGATTGCAGCAGGAAGTGTCCTAAAGTGTACATTCACTTCAGACAATACCAAAGGAGTTTTGGCCTAAACGTAGCAGCTTTTAAACAGCATGCAGTAACAATACCCCGAAAAGCACTTCTATCATAAAATCATGTTTTGTATGTATTATAATTATGTGTTAGGTCAAAGGCATCAAGGGTGTTTCTTAACCTGTAGGAATCATAACAAACCATGACAGTAAGAGACAGTCACCATGCCAGTGTGGTGGACTTTAAAGAGTGAATTTTTCAAGGGTGAGGCTAATGCAGAATCCAAACCCAAAGCTTTTCTAAATGCAGGAGTATTTCTGATGCAGCTATTTATCTACTGCTTTATCTGCTGCTGGGGAAGGTGCCTGGAAGGGTTGGGTTTATTAACCACAGCAACCTGTGATCCCCAGGGCATTGCTGGCTCACAGTAGAGGGGTGTCCTGCTGCTTCTTGGGTTTGTGTGTGTAATACCTACCTGAGAAAAGTGCTTTCTTCATTCTTCATTGCCTCCTTTCACCTTTTGGTGTCTTTGTTTGCATTGCACCCGTTTGATTGAAAACATCATGATGGTGTCTAATTGCTGTAGTAAATGTACTAATGGTGCCTACTAAACTATTTCTTCTGGAAGTCCATGAATGGCTTTTGTGTCATTTGAAGTTCTCATGTAGTCACAAAAACTTGGTGATATCTGAAGGTATCCACCAGCCTTTGACTTACAATGTGTGTGTCCTCAAAAATGAATTTTGAGAAACTTTGTCCTTCAGGTAGGATTCTGGGGTCTGATAAAATAAATTTTGATAAAAGTCACCAGGATCCTTTCAACTCACTCCAACAACCAAAATAATAATAAGCCAATGTTTATGTACTACTTTTGATCAGTAGATTCAAAGCTGTTTTTAAAGGTCAGTATCATTATCTTGTCTTTTTAGTCCAGCAAACTCAGGCACAGACAGGGAAGCATCTTGACCAAGACAAACCTTAAGGCTGGAAACAGCCAGGAGTAGACTCCCATTCCCTGGTGTCCCAGTACTGTGCTCTCATAACTCATCATATTGACTTGAATAGAAAAAGGATTGTATTATAGGATAATAGTTTTGCCCTTTTTTGTCACTCATTACTCTTTCTTAAGACATGAAAGTATAAAGGAATTCTGGACTTGAGTTTGTCAGATTTCATTCTATGAGTTTAGTTTTCACCTCATTATCTAAAAGCAAAATATTCCATATTTGTGGACCTGACTGAAAGATGTTAAACACATACTGAAAAAGCTTGTGAAAACCAAACCAAGGATATGCAGTCTATAGCAAGTAATTCTGTGGTGGAAAAAGGTGCCTTCCACACAATGTTTGAGTCTCTTCTGAATTGATAACAGTTTTCTTCAAGAATATATGCCAGTCTGCTAAATCCTTAGCAATCATGAGCATGCACCAAATTTTAGGTTCTTTTTCCTTCTGTTTAACTGTCAGTGTACTTTTGCTGTCTACTCAAAAATACTACTGTCACTCCCTCAATGTATTCTCCTTGTTCAGCAGTTGAAGGGAAAGGTTCCAAGGAAAAGAAACAGCATGCAAGGAAATGTTGGGAGTTATCAGCTACGACCAAAATTTGCTTCTTCCCCTATCACTTAGCTGTGTTCTGGTTTTTGTTTTTCTGACTTTCTTCCTTTCAGTATAGTGTCTTCTTTCATCATTTCACTTCTTTGTTGACCTCTACAGTCTGTTTTTGGCTTCTTCTTCTGTTCTATTTCACATTGTTTTTTCCTTGTTCTTATTTTGCCCTCTGTCACTTCAAATATTTTCATCTGTGGATTAGACCAGTGTTCCTCAAACTTCTTTAAAGTGTTATCCTTTACTGGCTTCCATGGAAACCCAAGAGTCCCAGGAGTGGGCAGGATGTCTTCAGCTTATGCACTTCTAAAGCTTTTCTACCATCACTGCACAATCCCTTTTGAATGCTTTCATCAGAAAAATATTTGAGAATCACTGAGCTAGGCAGCATCAGTTGAAAATCCCACGGCGCATAGATAAAAGGTTACCTGAAAAATGGGACACTTCCTCCAGATTTGGGAGCTGGGTAGGTGCCAGCTGCATCTCTCTCACTGCCAGCATTGCTTATTCTCCTGCTGCATGTTGTTTCAACGTGGCTGTGAGTGTGACATGGAAGGGAAGGGCAGAAGTATCTTCTCCCAAAGTCATTTCTTTTAAGTCCTGAAAGGGCTTCTGTGAAAATAGAGATTCTTCATTTCTTACTGTCATAAAATCATAAAATTGTTTATGTTGGAGGAGACCTCCTATATCAAGTCCAAAAAAAATCAGTATTTCATTTAACCTGCTTTCTGAGCTCTTTTATAGTCAAGCTCTTTGTTTTTGCTATTGCACTAAGTTTCCTGTACTTCCATGGGACTGGCAGCTCACTAATTGTGTTGCTTCTCTGTGTGCAGACTTGGAACTTCCTAGGTAGTGGACATGGTTCCAAGATGGTCCTGAGTGCAAGGATGTGATTGTTGAAGATGTGTGTGGAGTTTGAAGTGTCTGTTCTCTGTTGCAGGAGATTTCTAAGGAAAAGGCTGATTAGCTGCTCTGTTCTTTCCCTGTTTTTTCTCCTAGGTAACCTATTGGTCAGTTGAGCTCATATGCCTAGCCTGCCTCTGGGCTGTGGATAAAACATGAATTGCAAGACTTCTTGGATTTCATATTGCATGTTCTCAATTTTCTAAAACCTCTGTGTGTGTCTAGGTACAAACTCTATCAGTTCAATATCTTACCTTGCCTCCCACCCAAAAAAAAAAAACCCAAACCCACACTGAAAAGCAGAGTTTTCCTTTATGAGCTATTATTTTCTCCTGGAGAAGCACTTTTTGGCTTTTATTCACAAGTTTAAGAGTAGCAGTAAGTAAGTACTTACTTTGCTTTTGCAATGGTATTATGTCTGTAAAAGCAATATTTTCCCTTTTGGCCTCAAGATGGCCAGTGTCTAACATAGTGGTATTTTTCCATGCTATCTGTAAATCACATGATGTTCTGTATCACTTGGATATACTTGGTCATGGTTGCCTGGGTTTTACTGGTCTCATTATCTCTGTAGAACTTGACCATGCTTGAAGAGAGGATTATTTTTAAACATGACATTTTCAGAATTCTTTATTTATCCCTTGGTAATTTTTATATATATAGTAAAGGAAGATGACTATACAAATGCTCTGGAAAGAAACACAGACTGTAATTCATTAAAATTTAAATTTGAAAATACAGTACCCAGCAGGGAACCCAAATTTAGATGCTTAATTGAGTTAGCAGGGCTACGAGAAGAAGCCAGGGAATTTGGTTTTGTGTTTTCAGCCAGGTAATTAGTGTGCAGTAATATATTTTTAAAGTTTTCATTTCAGACACACAACAGACGTATAAATGAATCACAAATATGTCTTGGATTGTAGTATGGTGTTAAAACATGAGTAAAAAAATGAAGTGAGAAGGGATCATCTGAAAAATTGATTTAATGTGTAAGAAGAAAATAGCAGTTTTCTGTGAGAATAGTGTTGGGTGTCAATATTTATTACAAAGAGTCAAAGGACTTGATTTGTATATTTTTGTTCAGTTTTCCAGCTAGTTTTTACATGCTTGTGCTTTTACATTTTAACAAAGCTACCAGAAATGCTTCCCAAAATGTCTCAGTTGATGAATTCAGCTGACACTCTCCTTGGTGCCAGTTCCTTTACTGCAGAGCTATCTTTAATGGGGAGGATTGGGCTGAGTTTTTTCTTGTTTTGGATTTATTTTTGGTTTTAAGAAATGTCACAACATATCCCATGCTGTAAAATAGCAGTATTTGGCTAAGAGGTTTAGACCTTAATTTTTTGAAGCAATATTGTTCCTTTTTGTGAAGGCTATTTATTATTCAAGATTTTTGTAGTGAAATCTACTATAAGAAATACAGAAATTTTAGAAACTGCTTCTGGATAGTTTATCTTTTACATATATATTATTTACCTTGGCATGTCTTTGTATAAACAGCATTCAGCATGTGCATAAATTTATCTACTCACCAGACACTTAAACCATGTACTTCTAAAATCCCCAACTCAAAATCTGTAATAATTCTGTCACAGTCAGAAAATCTGGTGTACCTGTAATTACAAAAATGTTATCAGATATGGATTCATTAAAGTGTCCTGACTTCTAGCCATGTCTATAAACATGATCATGGGGGGAAAAAAACAGTTTTCAAGAATATTCCTGCAAAAATTAGTGTTTTAGGAACATATTTTGTGACCCTGGGAAATTCATTTCAATGTTTCTGCCCTTTCATTTCCCATGTGTGAGGCAGCAGTGATACTTGTCTCCCCTGCAAAAGTAATGTGAGCATTTTCAGACAGTTGGACAAGGAGCTATAGAAATACAGGGATTGTAAGGGAGCAAATTATATTCCTTTTATGGCAATCATCTTCTCTTTTTTGTTGAGGTTTATTTAAAGCAAAGTAATTGCAAGGGTGAAACTTCATAGGCATAATTTAGATTTCAAGAAAGGGGGTAAGGAGGAGGAGATGAGGGTGGTTGTATTTTAAGACCTAGAAAACACCATTAAGTAGCTGATATTCCTTAAGAAG
Source organism: Muscicapa striata striata (assembly GCA_030060385.1). NCBI lineage: Eukaryota > Metazoa > Chordata > Aves > Passeriformes > Muscicapidae > Muscicapa > Muscicapa striata. The sequence continues at coordinate 2,011,419 of JAREIS010000089.1, forward strand.
GGATTCCTTGTAGAGTGAATTTCTTTATCTTCTGCTATATATAGAGAGCTAGGTAGAGTAAATATTTCGTAATTAATCATTACATTTTTTTAATGTTTAACTTCTTAGCTGCATTTCTTTTAAAAAGTATGCCTGCCTCCACCTTTCCAGTTGAAACAATGCTTAGCATCAGATGTATTTTCCAAGATTTCCTCCAGAGATGACAACCTGTGTCAGTCCACACCAGGTTGTGTCCATCCATTTCACTGGGATTTCACTGACCACCTTTGGCAGCTGGGAGCTGTAAGAAAAGGGATTAGCACGTGTTTGTGTGGCACACACTGATCCCAGCACCTGCTGATTGGATTGAAGTAATCCTTTTACAAGTTACAAAACTCTATTATCAGAGCATTAAGAGAGGGAGAGATGGTGATGTACACTGCATCGAGGGTGTGTTAATTTAGGCAAACAGAACATAGGTTGTTATCAAATATACCCATCAAAATACAGCCTTTCTTGCCAAAGTTGCACACTGGTCCAGTCTGTTAGAGAATGCCTTACACTGCTTGTACAAAGGTGATATTTCTCTGGCAAACCAGGGACAATAATTTAACATTATTTCAGATGGCATGCTGAAAGCACAACTTCTCTCTGTGTGCATGCTTAGTGGTCTACAATGAGCTTTCCATCTGAAAATATGAAACTGAAACTATGGAATGTCATTTTTATTGTTGGGTGATATCACCTTGGAAGATAAATTATTTCTGAATAATACAACCTATTTGAAGCAATCTAAGAATATTATTCTCAACCACACTGAATAGTTGCTTTGTCAGTGAATTGCTTCCCTCTGGCTTTTTTTTTTTCTTGGGTTTTCCTTCATCACCTACCATATTATGTATGATATTAGTAGTGTTTCATGCCAAATTACAAATAGAGCTCCATAGTATTTTTTAGTACCTAATTGAAAAGCTTCAAAACTCTTTTTTTTTCACTGGTGTAATCATGTCCTGAGAAATATGAGAACTATTAGATCAAAACACATCATGGTAGTAATGTGGCTGCAAATGGAGGAGAAAAAATAATTTATCTGTGTCTTTTGCAGAGAGAAAATACCAATTCCCAAGTTTTTATTTCCCGTATATTTTCATTTGTGGTTACTGTGAGCAGGAGATCTGGAATGGCACAGGATAAGTTATAAAAGAGAAAGGAGCCTTCAGCCTGAAATGACTGGCTAATCAGGTGATGAAATCCTGGTTCCAGTAAAGCAGTGGATGCAGAACATTCCCTGGGATTGAAAGCATGTGAGACTTTATAGCCAGATGGTAATTTACTGAGATTTCTTCCAGATACCAGTGCTGTGAGATGCTGACAATGAGCTGCCACAACAGAATTTTTCATTTTATATGTCTATATAAGCCAAATATAACTACCCCAATAAAGTCACACTTCTTTGCAGTTAATATTGGAAACTTGATATTTAAGATTAAAGCTGGTGTTTCTAACATTTATGGATTGATGCTTCAGAGATGGAGCTGGTCTTGGTACCAGTTACAGGCTCTGCATTATTGGGGGTTGGTTGGATTAGAGCACCAGAAACAACAGTGGGAGTTCCATGGAGCAACTAACTATTGGAAAAAACTGATTTTCTTAACATGCTAGTTGATGGAAAGACTGAAATTGTTTGAGATAGTGCATGCTCTATTTATTTAAGGTCTGTTTTGCTAGAAGAAAAAAAAAACAGGAAATCATGGGCATAGTTTGTCTCTGCTCCCATGTTTCATCACCACTGAAAGTTTCTTCATGGAGAGATGTGATGAGCTCCCAGCCTTTTGTCTGTGCAAGGACACCAGGGCAGCTCAGGGAATAAAACTGATCTTCTGCAAGCCAGACCCCAAAGTAACTTCAGTGCTACTATGAAACTGGGCTGGGAAGTGAGAAATGCTTAAAAACCATGGAAAAAAACATTGTGTTGTTCTGCAGGATCTGAATATGGCTCAGAGTTGTAATAGTGACACTGATCTCAGGTGGCTTTATTTGATCAGCTCTGGACAAGTTTGGGTGCACCAAAATAGAATAAAGCAATAATTTTGTAAGAGAAGTGGGGAGCATGAAAAGAGAAGAGAAATGAACCTTTCTATTGCTGTTCCCCGAGTCTAGACTCCAGCCCTAGAAAATGATGGAGCACATATTAAAAAGGAGTTGCTGATTATCTAGAGAGAGATTTTTCAAAGATGTAAAAGGAAAATAAATATAAGGGTGTCATTTAAGAAGATGGGGAAGGCTGAAGTCTTTCCTTTGTGTGTTTGCTAATCTCCTTCACCCTTTTCATTGGATAGCTGAACAATGAGTAAGAATATGCATAATTTTCTAAAGAGCAAATCTTGCCTGGACAAACCTGATTGCTTTTTTTAAGTAAAACTACAAAACCCAGTAGATGAAGTGGAAACAACAGATGTAACACATACAGATTTTAATGAAGTCATGACACTGTCTCATGAATGGTTAATTGAAAAATTAATGCCAAATTCTTAGATGACAATTATGTGGATTGAAATGAGACAAAAGGTTGAAATACAAAAAGTAATGATCGAAAGCTATGTCTAGGAGTGTCTGGCAAAGTACAGGAATTTCTCTTAGATCCAGTTATATTTAACTTTTTAAATAATGATGTGGAAATGAGTGGAAGTGACAATGACTTTCATCACAGTCTAAAGTTCTGCATAGATGTGATGACAGAGGAGTAATTCAAAAGTTTGAAAATGTTAAACCTGAAAACACATAAAACAAATAAATTATCTTTGAAGAAAAGAGTTGCAAGAAGACATATCTATAATTTGCATAGATCTATTAATTCATGATCTGTGAAGACACTGGAATATATACAAGCAGAAATTATGGAGAACAGCAATATTCTGAGCAAGCAGACTAAAGTGGAAATAAATGGCTTAGTGAAAATGAGTATCAAATAAGTTTGAAATAGAAAAGCAATATTGTTGACATCCCTATGGAAAAAAAATCACAAATGAGAACTAGTGTTCCTTATTGAAAATATTTGTATATTTCCAGGTATATAATGTATAGTTCAGAACAGTTACAGTCCAAGAAGTAGTAATGAACTGTGCTTTAGGCTTCTGCTGTAGATCCAGAGCAGCCAAATGTTAGAAAGATTCTAGTAAAGTACAAGAAATTACATTATTTGAAGACCTGGAAGGAAGTAATCAGATAGGCTGCATCTGTCTCTGAATTCCATAGCACTGTGAGTAATATGAGTGGGATCAGAGAAATTTACTGTGAAGCCACTAATGATAAGGTATTAAGCCAGAAAATGGAAGGACAAAACCATATGTGGTGTTGAAAGCAAATTGAATTTATGCAGAAAAGTATTTCTCTTACATGTAGTCAATGCAATGTGTACTAGAGAACACAAAGAAATTCAGAGCAGCAAGAATTCCAGGGCATCCTGGGCCAGAACTATGCAAGTTAGCAAGGAACAAAGGCAAAAACCCCATTATTTAAATTAACTGGCAAGAATACAAAATAAATCTTCTCAAGTATAGTCTTTTACTGCCCAATTTGCTATATAATAGCTAAGACAAATTCTTTCCTCTACATGTTCCTTCTGAGGAACCCTGGGAAGCACGACAGCACTGCCTGGCCCTCTGCATCTCTGGAAAAAGCAGCAGCAGTTTGAAAGCAGTGTGGGTTTGAGTGGTCACCATTCACAAGGGTTAAGATAATTTCACATCCTCATCTTCAGCTGACATTTGAAATTTGATTAGACCTGTCAAGGTTTGTCAATTTGAGAGCTGCACATGTTTTCACTGAAAGATGCATCCTCAGTCATGAAAAGGGTTCCTACTCAACTACCTTATTGGAATTATGGTGTCAAAAATAATTGTGGCAGCTAAACATCAGCTAATAAAATAGGCATTTTTAAAACAAATGTATTGACAGATGCAAACCATAACATCTCTGAAGAAAGTAATGTGTCTCCTCACCCAAGTAACAAGTGATAGGAGAAGAGGAAATGACCTCAGGTTGTGCAAGGGAGGTTGAGATTGGATATTAGGGAAACTTTCTTCACCAAAAGAGCTGTCAAGCAGTGGAACAGGCTGCCCAGGGCAGTGGTGGGGTCATCACCATCTCTGAAGGTATTTAAAAGACACATAGATGTGGTACTGAGGAACATGGCTTAGTGGTGGACTTGGCACTACTGGGTTGCCATTTGGACTTGATGATCTGAGAGACTTTTCCAATCTAAATGATTCTGTGATTTTGTGATTTGAAGATTGACCAGTCAATTAGAATTTAATAGCTGTATTTTTAACCTTATTTAGTAACAGAGCATGTGTTGGACACGCCTCTTGATAAATGAGTAAAGAAAAAAAGAAAACCAAAGTAGTTTGACACCCTTTTAAACATCAGCTGAGCACACAGGAGGCTCTTTTGTTCTACCCAAGCCAAGCCACTGTGCTCTTTGTGTCTGTGTTCAGGCACAGGAAATGTGTCTTAATATGTGCCACTGGCAGTGTCTCTTTAGCCCATTCATTGTCACTGGGACAGCTCTTCATCCTCAGGTTAAAAGCTCCTCATTTGCCTTAAAACCTACATGTCCCACACAGCAATAATAGATTTTATAATACATGCACTCACATCCTCCTTATCCCCACAGCATGTTTGGTAGCAAGAGTATCTCCTCTGTCTAAACAGGAGAAAGTATGGACTGGGCTACCAATTTTCCTCACAGGTGAGGCCCTGTGGAAGGAAAATTAAGGTTAATGGAATTTAAGGTGCATCAGAAGACCTGTGCAAGCAGATGGTGTTTGTTTAAATAATAGCATATACTTGGGATTACAGGATTTGCCTTGTTGTGCACATATTGGTGAGGCTAGACCTCTGCTTTTTTCAGCAGGCTTGAGGAGCATTGCAATAACAGTGGTGACAACCTCTATTTATTTTACCTGCTGCTCTGGGACAAGGACAATCATGTGCATGTTTGACATGTTGGTAATGAATTTCTTTTGTAGCAGGCAAACACTGCAGAATGTCTCATCAAAAACATCCTAATTAAGGAGTGGATTTGAGTAGACACACAATCTCTAAAATATCAGAAGTTCCACTCAATTTAATGTACATCCAGCAGCTCCCAAGAGAGCGTTTCAGAATCACTAAGCTTCTGTTCAGCAAAGTGGGGATGAGCGTAGGGGCTCTGAAGGACTGTAAATGAAAGATTACTTAACTCTGAGGGAATTGTCTGGCTCCTGAATATTTTAAAGCAAGCTTCTTTCTCAGTAGCTTTTAAAAATGTGTGTAAAGCAGATGTTCATATTGGGCAGAACCTTCCATGGGTCCATTCAAACAGTCAAACACCTCTTCAAAGTCTGTCAGGAAGTGCTCTGTGAATCTAATTCATGTGATGCAGGAATTGAAACCACACAAAAATGGTTGGTTAAAGTAAAGATTTCAGTGTGTTTTCATTTGAAAATTCATGTATCTTTGCACTCAAGATTACCTGAAAAATGAAGGTAAAAGTAAAAACTTTTTTTAAGAGCATTGAGTTATTTGAAAGTTCATGTGCAATAAAAGCAGTCAATTTACCTTAACTGTGTCAGATTTGATGATTTAAAAAGGAAATTAAATTTCTTTTTAAAATACAATCCTTGAAATCATCAAAGAAACAAATTTGAGTCAACAGAAAGCTCCTTACTACATCCAGTTCTGCCTTAGGAATCAAATGTTCATGGCCTTTTTCCTGCAGCTTTGTGGACCTACCAGTGTTTTGGAGAGATTCAGTGTTGGCAGATCTGTATATCTGCATAAAATGTCCCTGAAGTCTGTGGGACATTGGTGATGGGCATGTCAAAATGAATCAGATTATAAAACTGTGGTTTAAAAATGGGAAGATGCTACAGGCTGGTCCTTGACTGCCTGATCTCTGCTGCATGCTAAACAGCTGCTCTGAAGCCAGCAGTCTTGGCTCTGTGGTATTGTAAGATTTTGCTATTTTTTCCCTTTGCCTCATAAAAATTCTTATATACCAGCAAGTCTCTGCTCCAGAGGGATTATCTTTTTTTTTCCCTGTGATTTCAGTATACATATCCAGGCACAGATTTGCTAAGGAAAAAGAACAGGATCTTTAGCCTCCCTCCTTTCCCCAGTAGCAACAGCCTTTTGACAAGGACAAACTATTAGAGATTGGTTTCATCCTTTTAACTTGCAAGTTAATGCTGGTCCAGGTTCCCTGACCCACACCCTGACACCCAGCAGGGCCACGCTGCTCTCCCAGTTCCACGTCTGTCAGGTCACAGCTCTGTCCACTTTCTCCTTCATTATAGAAAAGAAGCAATCACACAGTAGGTGTTTTGATTGTATCTAGGCCACCACTATTTTTTACCTCCTTTAGAAACCTCTCTTTTATGCAATATCTTTCTGTGTCCTTAAAGACATCCCTTCTGGAAGCATTGAATTGGTTTTTCAGTATTAGGTTTGATTTACAAACCTTGTGTAAAGATGTGTGCCCAAAAAACTCTGCACCAAACAAAGCTTCTTGTGAGGGCTCTTTTGTCATCAAAAAACTGTTCAAGCTGCAAGAGGGAGGTGAATCCTGCCCTGCCAGCCAGGTGGGGAACACAGTGGCACAAGAGATTTGCAGAGCTCCTGTTTGGCAGAGAACAAGCTGCAAGCTTTTTACACCTTCTGTTAAACCTATTGAGGGGGCATGAGGGCCTCTCTTCTTTAAGGAATATTTGGGAAGAGCAATTTGACATCACAGAGATTGTCTATGGAAAAGGTTTTCTAAGCAATTAAAGTGCTTTTTATCCTTTACAGTGAATCCTGTCTGGGAGCTTTTTCTTGACAATGTTTGCTACAGATTGGGCTGTATTAGTCAAGTTTCCAGCAATAACCACTGTGACTGATGTTTGGGCCAGAAGCTCTGCTGTTGACCCCAGCCCTGAACCTGTCTCCTAAACACTCTGTCCTTTTAAAATTTCTTTAGGAATGTTAATTTCAACCTACCTAGTAAAGGCAATATGGAGTTTAATTTACAAATATGATCAGGATATAATATGAGATGGTTCTCTTGCTTGTTGTAGGCTCTGCAAGGTGATGAGACTGTATAAGTAGGTTTAAAGTACCAGGTGATCACTTTCTTAATTTTCATGTTAAAGGGAGGGAAACATTTCTGGGTTAACCCACCCTTCCTCCTTTCTGCTTTCCTCCCCTCACATACTTGGATTATTTTCAGATCCATGGGATGAAGGAAAAGGGTTTTTGATTCACTTTTCTCAAATCCTTGGGGCTGAATTCCTGTCTACTGCTGGACAGGAGCTCTAGCCTTGGGTGGTCTGCAAAACCTTAAGACCAGCACCAATATACTTGGATGGCCCATCATTCCTGCCAGAGTTTTCTTAGGTGATACTTTTGCCAATACTGTTAACTGAATGCAATGTACAATCTTTAACAACATATATTAATATTAATTAACAACACCTCCTCAGTTCAAGTCTCTGTGTCAGTTCATCTGCAAGATGAGTTTCTGATGACCCAGTGCTTGATCCTCAACATTTCAGCCTGGCAATTTTTAAATCCCTTTCAACATTTCTATCACTATTGTGACATGCATATGTGCTTGAACTTTAGTTGTTAAATCCTTTGTTTTGACATAAGTTGTTGTTTGTAGTATTTTTTGTCAATGGAACTTTGTTTCTTTTCCATTGCCTGATGAAGGAGACATTTGGGCTTATGTTTTCTAGGTACCAAAGAAGAAATAATTTCCTTCTAAAGCTCAGTGACTGAATGTTTCATGCATTTCCTGTGCTGTTAGCACTGGTACATTTAATCATTCTCACTTTTTATAGCACAAATAAGCTTGAAGTTAACTCTCTTAAGTAAAGAAATTAACCTTAAAACTGAGCCTCTTTTTTCCCCAAAGCTCCAAATTCCCATGCTTTGAGGAACATCCTTTTAGCTAAACTTTCAGCCTAGCTAATTCAGTGCTTAATGCAGCATTCTTTTAATTCCAGTCCTACATGGAAGATCACCTGAAGAACAAGAACCGTCTGGAGAAGGAGTGGGAAGCTCTGTGTGCTTACCAGGCTGAGCCCAACGAGAGCAGTGTGGCGCAGCAGGAGGAGAACGCGCCGAGGAACCGCTCGCAGGCTGTGGTACCGTGTACGTGCCCCCCTCGGGCTCAGGGCATCCAGGCTCCTGGGGCATTCCCCAATGGCCTTTGCACAGTGGTGGGAAAGCTGCAGAAGGCAGGCAGACAATGTGGAGTGGTTTCTGTGTGTACAGGAAAGCTGTGGGTTGGGTGCGTGTCTTGTTGTTGTATCAGAGCCTCTTTATCTCCTTGTAAATCACATATGTATTAAAAAAATGCACAACTGTGCCACATAACACTGCTGCTGCAGCTGTGCTGTCTCACAAAATTCCATAGCCAGAGTGATTTTCAGTGCTGGAATGTACTGTCTGTACAAGAGTGGCATCTGTAGCAATTCAATAGAAGCCTCTTCTTCTCCTGACCAAGACAAGTTGGTCTCTTGTCCATCCAGCAATAAAACCAGCAGTCTATAGGCAGAGCTAGATGATCTGTTCATCAGATACTCAGCTGTACTGAAGGAGCCCCTTTAGGTTTCAGTGGATATGTTTGCAAACTGGCTTCTCTCTGTAAGGCTTGTCTAAACACACACAAAAAAAATAATGATTTAAAAAAAAGGAACTGATGTTTATACTCCTAGAATCTGCCCTTCCCTGTAAGCAGCCATCTTTTGAGCTTGAAATAAAAGTAACATATTTTTCCTATGCAAACATGTATTTAATCTCATAGATTATATTGGTAATGTATGGATACATATTTCATTAAGCAACCAATGAAACAAAAATGAAACAGAATATATGCACAGTCCACAGCAACCAAAATGCTCTCAATCAGTGTGCCCACAATCCAGCTGGATATCTTGGCAAACATATATTGCTGGTTTAATTTTTAAAGTACCCTGAAAACATTAATTTTCCCTAAGAGAGTCTTGGGTAAGTAGTATTCATCCTTTAGAAAATGGGGAAATGACAGGTAACACCTTAAGTAAATGTCATAGCCAGATTTAGAGTGAAGATTCTTTGGAAGGACATGATAATTTAACTTAGCCCATCAGTCCCTGCATATTTGCTTCAGCAGGGTTTGTCTCTTTTGTTTATGTAGTGGTTCTTTCTGCAATACTTTTCTACTCAGGAGAGGATTACAGCAACTTGGCAGTATTAATTCTCCTGAGTAAATGTGGTTCTGGTCAGAAGCCTTTTGGGGCAACAGCAGCAGTTTCCTGACTTCTATGTGTTTTCAGATCAGGCCTTTTGAGAAGTTCTAAACAAGTCACCATGAAAGCCTTCTGTGCCCTTTTACATCTTGAAAAAAAACCAGCACTCAACTGACATGATAGGCAGTGAAATTTTTCCATGAAAATTATGTATTGATCCAAGTTAATCTTCCTGCTTAAAGTGTTCTATCAATATGGACTTACAGTCAGACCACCTTAAGATATTTCAAGTTCCTGCTCATAAATTAATCCTGGCTGGTTCTGGTTGCTGCCACAGAGACAGCATGGGAGCTACAGATGTTGCCAGAAATAGGTGCTGATTATTTGACTGATGTAGAAACTGTGTCTTCATGATACGATGAGCTATAAGATAGAAACCTTCAGACTAGACTTTTCTATCTCCAAATCCAGAAGTATCATGGCTGTGACAGTGCTATAGAGCAGAGATTTTTAGCTTGGGTGTTATAGAACCATTTGGGTTGGGAAAGACCTCTAAGATCATCACGTTCAGTCATTAACCCAGCACTGCCAAGTCACCACTGAACCACATCTCTGAATACCACATGTACCTGTCTTAAATGCACTCAGGAATGGTGACAGGCAGTTTGTCTTTTCTCATCACATTGTGCTGTGTGGGTGTATCAGCCAGCACTGACCAGCCTTTGTTTCTCTGCCATTGCTTCTTCCATGGCATATTGTTGTGCCTGGTTTTCCCATATCTGGGTCTAGACTGAATCAGTGCTGCCTGAAGGTGATTTGGGGAAGTAAAGGTATTGGACATGGATCAAGTGACTGCAATTTATCTGAAGTTTTAACTGAAAGTATTTTAGTACATTTAAAAGGGTAAAATGATATATTTGCTTTCTTCAATGTGGAAACTTCTATTACAAATATTAGTGCACTGGGAATTTTCCTTTTTGACTGAATTGCACATAATTACCTGTCTTCACTTTCTGAAGTTGCTGTGCACTGGTAAACAGCTGTCATGTTATATATGTTTAAACTACTTTCTACTTTTTGATGAGTGGAAATTATGGCAGAGAGTTTAAACAATATGAAATTTTGATAAGGTGGTGGTTATTTTAGACTCTAAGATTAGACTGAGATGAGAAGGCCCAGTTTGGCCACTTTTTTTTAACTGTTTAACTGTTTTTAGACATTAAAACTATAGCAAAGAAAGCCATAGATTAGTTTCATAATGTATGAAGAAGCAAACCTGATACACTTTTGATATTCTACAGAGTTATTATGCTACATTCAGTGTATTCTCACAGAGTAATGCCTTGTTAGTGTTTCCTTACCCCTTTCATATTCATAATCACCCTGACAAGGTAGAGCAAGATTGCAAATTCATGTAGAAGATTTCCTCTTAGAAAGGCTTCAAAGAAGCTTTAGTATCATGTTGTATTTGCTTTGTGTTTTTCTTTCTGAACCAGTCTTGAAGTAATCCAGTATTATTTTTACTGATTATATAACTGATCTAATTATTATCACAATTTTATCATAGCTTACTCTTTTACCTAATTTTTCTATTTTCTATTCTATACAAACAGCTTTTAAAATACTTGATAGCAGAACACCTTGACACTGCACTTAACTAATTACTAGTTTAAAAAATACTGACAATTCAAGTTACCTGGATCTTCTAGATTAACAAAACTGTATCCTTTTATCCAATCAAGAAGCAGATTGCTTTAATTTAGGGCACATGGTGCTTATATTTAGTGCTATAATTTGGTGATGTCTATTTTGTTTATGAACACATGAGTAGCTCAAGAAAAGCTTTCCAAATTTTTTTTCTTTTTTTGCATCTCTGAAAAATAAACCCATCTCAATAGAGTCAATACTGTATGTTTTTATTTATGCACACCAAGAATATATACAGGTATTTTAAACATTTGGCAAACAACTCTTTGCAGCTGGACATCTATCAAAAACTGTCCACCATAGCCATGTCCGTGGGTCATGGTATGTGTTTAAGCAACCTGCTTCTCTCTGTGCTTTGCCTTTCCTCTAGAGGAAAGCAAAGCATTTAGGGGCAGAACATGCACCCAGATCTGAGGCTTGTTTGCCTTTAGAGCACAGCCTGGGGTTGTGCAGCAAAGATGGAAACACCTGAGCAGATGGTTGTGTGCATTATCCATTACAAATGCATGTGCAAATAGTGCTCTGAAATGAGCAAACTTGAGCAGTTCAGAGGAAGGAAAAGTTTCATTTTCTGCAGATCATCTCTAGGCAAAATAATGATAATCAGCAGATTATGATTCTTCATCATGTTCAGGCTGCACTGCTTTGATTTCTCAGAAGTTCTTCACTTTCTTAATTCAGTGGAGTCCTGTGTAGTGCTTTGTGTAAAAAAAAAAAAAAAAAAAAAAAATCAACCTAAATCTAGAAGGAAGAAAATTATGATCCAGGCAGAATGTGCCAGGCTGATTGCTGTAAGACTTGCATTATTCTGTGATGCCTGGATTCAGACAACTCAAATTTGCCCATATTCCTTGTTTTCAATCTTATCTTTGTTGGTTCTGTTCCTTCAGAAGTACCTGATTAAAAGGAAAGAAAAGACAGAGGGAAAATGTAACTCTTACTTTTACAAGCTTTCAATCTTCATCCAACAAGAAGAATAGTAATCATAAAGTTGCAAGGCCACCGTGAGAGAAGGAAAATGTTGAGATGACATATTGCTGTTGTATTGGTGACTGTTTATTAATTCAGATATTGACATTATAATAATGACATTTTATTCTCAACTAAGTCATTTAAGCACAGGAACCCTGTGTTGTTTGAGATGCCTAATGTACTCAAGGCACCCAGGCAGAACTAACAGGTGTAACACCAGCTCTGTAGGGGACTTGTGACCCAAGTGTCTTTAGGACTCTCAAATATCAGTAGAAACATACATTGAGGCATTCAAACCAAGTTTTCTGGATTTGAGTCTGTGAGATTGCAGATCAGGGTGCCTGAATTCAGATGTGTCCACGTAGCTGCTTCCATATGAGCCAGGTGTCAAAGCCCCTGACACAGCCAGTGCAGGGACATCAGATGTGCAATGGCCAAAGCTGGTGTTTGGTTCACAGTGAAATGAATAGCTTTAGGATGCCACTGTGTATCCTCTGTGAGCTTCAGATCTGGTCTAATAGGGTAAAAGTCCTGGGATCTTGTGTCTTGTCTGTTTTCCTTGTGCAATGTCTCACCTACCCTACAGTTTCTTAAACACTCTGTGTTCATGTTTTGCCACCTAAATCAAGCTCCATTGACCACTTCACATGAAGATATCTATGTGTAGACACCAAATGTAGCTTTTTCACTCTATAAATTGAGATTTATACACTTCAAACTCATGTATATTTGCTTATATCATATCCTTGATGCTCTATCTTCTATATTTTATAATTTATATTTTACATGTATATAAAATGCAACATTGGGTTGTGTTTCTCTGGAGCTACAGGTTGATATTAACCTTCTTATTTAGGAAGCCTCTTCTGCCACGTATCCATGTATACTTTTTGCTTTTCTTTCAGCTGTAGTTTGGCTGGAGCAATAGCAAATGCAAGCATTCAGCAGCAGCTATTGTAGATACTTAAAATGATGGTGCATTGTAGTAGCTAGTAACAGCATTTGTCTTTTCTCTCTTTTTTTTATTATCACCCCTCTCCTCTCCTATTTCTTCATTCATCTTTCTTTCTCATTTTTAGATTGATCTTATGTATCTTCCTTTTCTGACATACCTTTTTCACTTGTATTTGCTGCTTGTCCTGCTTCTCACATTATCAATATACAGTTTGCATGAAAAAAAAAAAAAAAAGCTGTACATTTGGCATTTTCCCTGTAGTTGCTCATTGTTAACATAACAAGCTGATGTCTGTGGTATTCTATTGGATTTTTTTCTTTTTGTCTTGCCCTGCCTGCTTCAAAGAGCTATTATGCGAGTTCCTAGAAGCTTTGAGGTGATAACAGGCATAGACAAGCACAATCTGTTCATTGCCAATAAGAATGGTTGATGCTGCAACTGAAGCACACATGGGTGCAAACTCTTGATATATGCAGAAAAACATGTATAACCTTTTGTACACACCTCTTTTTTCCAAGAGCAAATACAAAGTCTCAACACCTTTTCACTACCAAAGCCTTAATGTGTCTCACCCTCTGATAAAGCCTCAAGACAGCGAAATAATGACATGGCACACTAAATCAGAGGGCCTGGATAAAACACTATGTTTTTAAAAAATAGATCACTGATCTCACACCTGACTCTTATTGGAGAGTCACCCTGACATCTGTTTGCTAAATACTGATGAATCACTGTCTGCTCTCTCTCCTTCATCCATTTGAAAACATTTCACACGTTTCCTTTGCTGATTAGTTCAAACACTTCTGCTGTTCAATGCACAGGGCTTATTCTGAGTGCTTGCTTAGCTTAAGGTGTGTGAGACACCACATTTCCTGCATGTAACCTCTATATCTCCTGCAGAGCCAGAAGATTTCAGAGCTGCAATTCTTCAAGCACTCTGTGACAATGCTCGTTACAAAGCCTCCTATAAAAAATATTGGGTAGCCTGAGATCTCAGGTGTCAAAAGTTCATATTTATGTTTTGAATTCTTTTATGCAATGCTGCCAAAGTAGGGTGGAAATGAATAAATCTGAACGTGTTCCCTTTCTTGTCTTCTTCATCCTCAAACCTTAGCAGGGCAAGTGATTTTATGTGAATAGTAAAGAATATCTCTTCAGTTATTTGATATGACTTGTCCATCACTAATCTTATTCCTGGAGAAGATTGCTAATACTGTTGGGTGAGATTGAGTGACTATAAACAACATTCTTACAAACATCCCTTTGTCTTGCTCATCTATTGAACTGCCATGGTATTACTGTTGAATAAACCTAAGCAGAGCCCAGGCTCTCTATCTCTACCTTCCTGTATGCTCCTTAGAATGTTTGATAATTCAGTTTTTGTTCCTCATTATTAAAATAACAATTGGTACTTAACAGCCAACTTGGAATCCTGGTGTTGAGTGGTGTCATAGGCCACTAGAAAATGCACTCTTATTTTGTCTATTTGAAAAATCAGTGGAGAGATCCTCTTCTCTCAAAACATCATATCTGCATTCAGCTCTAGAGGGTTACAGAAAGGGCAGCTCCACAACCACTTTCTACCATAAACTGTTAAGGGTAGGTTTCCTGAGAAGTATAAATTGTGCTGGTTATATATCAGGTGCAAGTTGTTTGAGATTCATGTGTAGATTTAGACATCTCTCAAATTATCTGAGTGTGGTCTGGGCTTTCTTTCTTTAGTCAGTGGAAAGAATTGGCATTTCTTGAACACAATTTGGCCTGTTTGTGAAAGCTAAATCAGGATGAAATGATCATTACATAGAAACATTTCTTTTCTCATAACAGAAAGTGAGTCTGGATGATTGGAAGAGATGCAGACATCTGCATTGTCTCTGCCTGAGTATAAACAAATAAAACCCATCCATTATATGTGTTCTGATGTAGAAATAGTTTTGGTTTTTTTTTAAGAGGGACTAGAGTTTGGGGTGTACCAGCTTTAAATATAATTGAGCTAGCACCAGTAAAATCACAAGTTAAAAAGTGATAAAATAGTCTTGATGATGGGCAAACAACATGAGTAAGTCCTATCACCAGAACTGCTGTTTTCTTTACTGGTGTCTGAAGTAGCTATAGTAACAGCAGTGTGTGCTCCAGTTGTACTTTAAGTGAAATTGTTGGCATTTCTCTCTTCCATGATCATTCCAGGTCATGTTGTCTCCCCACGTCACTAGTGGAGCACCACACAGCACTGGTCTTTGATGAGGACAGATTAATTTACTGGCTAGCTCTGAGCCATGTTCCTGCTGTTCATATTTTAGAGAAGCCAGGTGGACCAAATCCCATCAGCTTCCCTCTTCCATGACCCTGCAAGCACAGGAATGTTTGCTATAATACTGGAGATTTTTAGTGATTTGCCTGGTTTAAATCTTAAACTCACTGAACAGAAGAGGTTCTCTTTTTTCCTATGAGAGGTTGTAGCACATCACAGTGCATCCCATGAGGACAGGCTTTGTGATACTGAGCCTCTGGAATATCCCATTGCTTCATTCCTGAGTGAGGCTGGGATGCTGTAGCTGTATCAACCCTATGGCTAGGTTGGGGGTCAGAAGGAAAAATCCTTTCTGGCATTTACCTGTCTTGAAAAGCACATTAATCTGCCTTTGAATTGTCTAACATAAAATGGGTAGAATACTGGTATAGAAACTTACTTCTCTTGTTTTCTCCTTTGCAGATGACCATTCCAGGATATGTCTGAAAGGTGAAAGTAGCCATGACAATTCAGACTACATCAACGCCAGTCCAATTGTAAGTATGGTAACCTATGAGAAGTATTCCAAACAGTTGATCCTTGCCATTCCTTGTTGTCAAAATTGGCTCACTCCAGGCACCTCACTGCTAATCTCAGCTTGTGAGCACCTCACAATACTGGTGCTTCAGCCTGTCCTTTCAAATTGAAGGGAAGTGTATATGTATGCAATACCCTTGAAGTTTATTCACTAAGAAAAAGTCACTTGATAACCCTCGTTCTACCTTGCAATAATGTCAGTTTTTCTGTACTTGATATTAGATATTATTGACTTACAAATTATAAAATCCAATGCTTTACTTTAGTGGAGCTTTTCCTTCTCTGAAGAGGTAAAAATAGCTTGTTCTTTTTTGCTTTGTCCTACTAGCTACAGTAGGAGGAATGGTTTCTGTAGGCATGGAGAGCTGAGCTCCACAGACTTCTGAGCTTCTTCTGCATTAGGAAGGGACTTTTCCTCTTGCCTTTCTTCCTCTCTTGACCTAGGGATGCACAGTCTGGTGGCTCTGTAGCTCTCCTGGTTCCTCTCTGAGCTTGCTGTTTTAAAGCAAGAACAGGATCCCCTAGCCCCTGTGTATGCATTCCAACTGCAAAGTAGATCAGTCCAATTGTTTTGTCCAGATACTCCAGTGTGGCCCAGCTGCCACTTCCCATGATTGTGTGAGCAGAATGTGAATCCTTTTCTTGTCCATGAAAGGGACAAGGAAAGGGAGAAAAGGTCTCTATTTGTAGACACTAAGCAGGTATGGTAATGCCAATGGCATTACCCTGTCATAGCATCTCAAGGGAAGTGTCAGAATATCCATGTGAAGGAGGAGAAAGGCACTGTGTCCTTGACTTCTGTGGGAGTGGGTATTGCAGTCACTTTTTCTCACAGTTTTTATTCACATTAATTAGGCACCAAAAAGTTACAGGGCAACTGTGAGAAAGAACTGAGGATGGAGAATAAGATCTCTCTGCAGTGGGCTGTATTTGCCATTGCTGGCTCATTTTCCTGGGGAGTATCACTCCCCCAGTTAAATGACTTTGTGTGGGCAAGGCAGCTGACAATTTGCAACAGCATGAAATTGCAGGCTGCTTCCTTCCAGTGTTGTTGACAATACTTTTTTTCTTAAAAAAACCCAACAGCTACATAGAAGCTGTTCCCTGATCTTTGTTTCAGCAGAGTTCAAAGCTTCATTTCCTTCAACACATAAAAGTGCTTTATTCAAAGAACTAAAAAACACAATGAAGCCAAAAAACACCTTTGGGATATTTTTGTCTTTGGCTTAGAGTAGAGGGGAAATCAAAGCACCTGCATGCTGAGGGATTGCCAGTTTCCATTTCAGAGGACAAGGGTAGATAGGCACAGATTAGAGTTTTTAAACCACTTTTAGGTAGGTCTCTGACTAGACCAAGCTCTCTCTGGCACCAGGATCAGGGGATCACAGTAGGTTGTGTTCCAAGGAATATGAATCCTGCTTGTAAAATCATACACAGAGGTCCAGCTGCAGGGTTTCAGTGTTCTGTTTGTGTCTTCAGGACCCAGCTGGTGAGTTATGTTTGGTCAAGCCTTCATCTGATAGTAGAAACTGAGAGGTTTTGTGGGAAGGACAGGAGTGGGAGGTGATAACTGGAAGTGAGATATTGTATTCTTGTAAGAGCTTGGTTGTAATTCACATGGCAACAACGTGGTATCAAAGTGGAATTACAGCATCTGTAGACAGGGCTAAGTCACTAAGGGTTCAGTGTTGACAGAAATACAAATGCTGAGTTTCTACTGCAAAACTGGGCTTCTGCAACCTGCCCAAAAGTCTGTGTAGACACAACTTAACTAGTTTTAGACACAAATTTGGGTAGAGAAGGGGGGAAATTCTTGCATGTGTGTATATGTCTGTTGCAATTGTAGTTTTTGATTGTAGTGTAACTATTTCTTTAATTACACTGAAGAGTAAAGTATTAGATTAATTAGTGTTGGAAGTGAAGAAACAGAACCAAGACATCCCATTGACAAAACTGGGAAGAGGTTTTCTTTATCAGGATGCCCAAAACTCATGCAAGCATAGGGTCCCTGCTCCCACAGCTTTAATTCTTGTATTTTTACAGAGGGCTGTAATATTGCCTTTCCATCCAGCTCCTAATAAGGGTCCTTCTGCAGAGTTAGAACATATTTCTTTTTTATAGTTTTCCCAGACTCAAGAGTTCTGTTAGATACAACAAGTCACACTGATGAACCAAAAATTCTTATGGCTGTCTTTGTATCTCTTACAGAAATACTTCTATGCCCAGAATAAGTGGGTTCACAAGTGTTTCATTAGACTGGGACAAGTGCCCAGTAACTTGCATAGTTAAGAAGAACTGGCAAGAAAAAATTTCAAGTTCCTCTTCTTCGTGGTAGGATAGAGACCCTACTGTGAGAAGTGCCACAGCTGACATTTGTGCAGACCTGCTATTCCAAGGAAAGAGATGCTAGTCAGTCACATGAGTTTGCTGCACTAAGCCAATAGTTATTTTGCTATTTTGAGAGCAATAGATCAAAAATGTATTTTTGAAGGTGGTGCAGTGAGGGGCTGATAGGAGGAAATCCCTGCTTTGCAAGCCCAGGGTTTGGAAAGATTCCTGCAAACTGCTGAATTTCGAGCCAAATTAAATATCCTCAGATTAGTGTAAACATATTTGTTAATCTGGTGTAGTTCTTGTATTAATGAGGTTGAATATAGAAGTGGCAGAGATTCAGTCTCTGTTCTCCCCACTTCAGATGCCTACTGCAATATTGAATTGGGCACTTGATTCTGCAATATTTACTGTGCTTATACAGCTAGTGAAGTCTAGGCTGGACATGTGTGCTATTTCTACTGCTGTTTTCTTGAGATATTTTCTGGGAGCAGGCACACATTTAGTCTGTCTATGTGAGCACACTGTGGATGTGGAGTATCAGAACAACTGCTTTCACTCACTCTTGCAAAACTCCTACCATTTTTTTCCTTCAGACTGTTTCAACTTAAATAACCTCAGTCATTATCCTGTCAATACAGGGATGCTCCTAGTGCATTTGCTCCTTGCAGTGCCTGGGTGAGGAGTGAGCCCTGTTGTGAGATGGGCATTGATAGCACAGGATCAGTATGGGATGAACTGACTGGAAGAGGCTTTTTGCTCCCCACGTGTGGGAGCTGTCTGCTGCAGGAAGAGTGTAAAATAAAGTAATTATATTTCAGCTTCAGAGAGGGAGCCTGCCAGTCCTGTACGTGTTGCTGGGTATCTCCAGCTTCTGGGTCAGTGGTCCAATCTCCAGCTGGGGCTCACTCAACCTTCACTGAAGTCTAAATGAGTGCAGCAGCACACTGTAAAAAACTCCCCATGCTAGACAATGAGCTGGCCACCTGCCCACATGTTTCTTCCTTTTAAAAATTGCTGCCCCCCCTCAATACCTTAATACCTCACAGTAGGATGTGAAAACTGGGGTTATGTTGGTGGCCTCACTGCAGCTGGGAATGGGTGAAGAGAATCAGGAAAGATTTAGTCCAAGTTCTTCCCATATGTCTTTTATTTCACTGCAACATGAGGCCAGGCAAAATGAGTCTCTAGGATAAATTTGCAGGGTAAAAGTGAGGTAGGAATCTGTTTCCCTCCTCTCTGAAATAACATAAAGTACTATGATAATAACTCTGGTATCAGCAGCTGAATGAAAGGCTTGCAATTACTGCACAAGGAGACCCTGACTGTGCAGAATAAAACTGTGATAATTACTTCTGTCATATTTGTACTTAGTCCTCATTAAATTTCAGGAAAATCATCCACTAGTAAATAATGTGCAATCTTTGCTTTTAAATCAGAGGTCATGAAAGTAAATGGGAAATTCTGTTTTTCCTCATAGGGTGTCTGAGAGAGAAAAAATCCCATCAACTACATTTAAAAACTCAGTTTGCTTATTATTGAAGACAGCAGACTGAGGAATGTCATTACCATGACAGTTTGTTCAAATACAGCATACAAATTTCATCAGCAAGAATAGACTCTGAAATTCATAATGGCATAGACAACCAGATTTGCTTCTTTCATTCCATTAGGGGCTTAAAAGGAAGGATTTAAAAAATTGTTTTAAATTTTAATTCAAACATGAAGATGAGGACTACTCTACCTTTTTAATTTTAATGCTGAGATGAATGATTACAAAGTTCATCGGCATTTGCTGGATATGCTTTCTTTTGCAAAAACAAATACACTCCTTCTTTTAGAGACTGTCTGTACTTTGTGTAATAAATATATGCATGGAAGTAGATTTTCTTGGTGTTGTAAACACATTAAATCTGGAAACCACACAGAAGCTTGGATCCATACAAATTTTTAAGGTGTTAATCAGAATTCAACTTCCTTTCTGTCATATTTGGTCTACACTGGATTTCATTCTGATCTTACAATTCAGGAATATTTCAGATGAACTCAGGATTTAGATGAAGGTAAATATGATATGACTGAGAGCACATCTCACCCAGAATCTTTCTCTGTGGAAAGTAAAGATCTAACAAGCTGAAAGGGAAGGTAAAAGGAAGGAATTAATCAGTGTTATCATTTACATGAAATTTCAAAATGGTCGTTGATGCCTATTGACACTTCTACTTCAGTTTGCAGTTTTACAAGACAGCTTAAAAAGAATGTACATGTACCACCTTCAAGGATTTACTCCCACAATGTATTGATTTTTGCGTTTCATCAGCATTATCAGTGAAATCATGCAGCAGCACAACCTATATCAAAAACTCGACAAAATTCAGAATTCTTCAGGGAATCCTTGCAAAGTCTTAGAATAAGGCAGCTGGATAATAGAACTCCTGAAGGAAGGAGCAGCTTTTATTCTGTAGTAAAGTAAAGGTGGAATCCTGGTCTGTTATTAACAAGGTGCAACCAGTTGTGATAATGTTCTTCATATATTTTCCTACTTTAAGGTACTGTAAGTCAGTTTATACTACAAAGCCTTGTAGGAAAACACAAGTTGTGTCACTAAAATTTTCTCTAGTTTTAATTTTCCAAGAAGAAATCTCAGTGCTCCTCCTTTTTCTTTTCATTTGCTTTTGATACTGGTAGTGAATGGAAATCAGTACAATCAATTGCAAGGGCAGTTATAATCCTTGACCCCTAATATAAAATCATAGTAAAATAGATTGAAACATTACCACCAGACTTGCCTTTGCTGTACTGCAGCAGAAAATGAGAATTCCACCATAGTAGAACAGTTGTAATAATTGTTGTTTTTTCTTTCCAACAATGGCTGTTCGATCCCATTCTGATGTAAGCCTTGTGAACTTGGTGCTTTGATGTGGAAATAGAGGGAAAAATCATGTTCTTTTTGAACAATTACTATTAGGGTGATTTCTGAGGGTTGTTCTGATGTAAAATGTTACCAAACAATCAATTTTTGTTTTAATACTTGATTGTATGAAGTCTGGAGTTCTCCATTCTTCTCTGGAGAATACATTTTCTATTTTATTTTCATGAAGTGAGAAATCTGAGAGATCCTTGAAAGAAGGTAATGACTACTGACATAAAAAAACCCACCTTTTACTTGATCCTTGATTAGTTAGTTTAAAACCCATTACTGACTTTATTTCTTTATTTAAACTTCTGTTAACTTTGATAGATTAAGATGCCCTTGGTGTTCTTGGTGACTTTGAGAGAATAAAAAAGAACAAAGCAAAAACATTCAAGAACTGTCCCTTGCCATCACATACTCACATAAAATTGAATGTGGCAAGACTAGGAATTTTTCACACTTTTCTTGAAATACGTGGTCTTTTAAACAGTGCATGTAAAAAAATAATGAAACCAGAAATTTCATTTAATTAGTTTAAACTTTGGTCTTATTTTTGTTCAGTTAAAGATTATTTAATAGTGTGATAGCATTTTCTGCCATTTTCTATTTGCTCCAAGCAAGAAGAATTTCTGCTCATAATTGTTTTTTGTGCAACACAATGTGCTTGGGATGTAATAATTGTAATTGTCTTTTGAATTATTGTTAAACTGCTGATATACTTCACCACTCTGTGCTTATTGTAATGTTTGCCACATTCCAACAGCACCTTTGTGACAGAGCTTGATTAATGCTGAAATGCCAAGATTGGCCTATTCCTGATTTATCAGCTGAATGTTGAGTTGTATTTTCCCCATCACAGCACTGTTTGCATCATCCTTGATTTCTCCTGCCTTTGTTTTCTGGCATGCCTACTTTAAAAAACAAAACAAAAAAAAACTCCCAACATAATTCAGGAAGAATTCAAAGTAAATTAATTTTTTTCTAAAGTTTGGTGTATGTGCTGTTGGTTACATTCCCAAGCCAAGCTCTAGCCTGTTGGAGAAGTGACATCAGTTTTGAGTGGATGCAGCCCACAATTCCCACTGGGAGTAGCACATCCTCCTTGGTGTAGGTCAATTTTTCTAAGTTAAGATTTTTAGTTCCAGCATAGGAAATCATTTCACCACAAGGTTAAATCCTGTGGATCTTTGGGATTCAAAACAGAACAACAACAAATCATTTCAACTGTAATGGGGAATAAAATACCCCCTGCTTTTAAGCTTGACTTTGCTCGATCACATTTGCTGTTGTTTTCAGCTGTGTTTAGTTCAGTGTCTCAATTCTTACAAAACAAAACAAAGCAAAGCAAAACAAAACAAAAAGAGAGTTGCCCCTTTTGAAATGTTTCCTAAGGGCTTTTTTGTTAATACTGATTTCTGAAGAAAGCTAGTTTTCCTTTGTCTCAAAATACCACAGTTGTAAATGTCCTGCTATCAGAATTGCTTTTGTCAAAAGGCAAAGAAAGCAAAGTTGAAATTTGTTGTGAGCAATTGCTTGTTGGGAAGATTTATTTGGTGATAAGAGATGCATCCCAATGAAACTTGGAATAAAATGATGGTATTGTAGACATCTTGGTCAAGGTTTTGTATAACTATGGGTGGTGAATCAGAAGTAGGCTTTTAGTCTAAATGGATTCAGTGACTTTTACCTGGGTTGTGTTGTCATGGAGAATTTTAATATTAAGTCCAGCTTAATTATACATCAGAAAATTAGAAACATAAAAGTGTTCCCTTCCTTTTTGCAACATTCATCATACTGTTGTTCTGTTAGAATAACTTACATCTGTTCTTTTATGGTTCTTCCCTCTTTTATGTTGCACATAATTATGAGGTGCCTTCTTTTACGCTGACATGTACCATCACTGAAAATTTTGATAAGCTATGAATAAATTCAGGAGATGCCTCTTAATGCAAATGTGACTCACATTCATTCTTATTCAGATCTTTACTTATAGAACAGAACTATGTATTGAGACAAATTCTGCCTTCAGCTACATGGGTATAAGTTAACTCTCACTGACTTCAGTGTCACTGAGTCACACCCACACATCTCAGAGCTGAAATGAGTCTCTTTTCTTTATGTTCAAAGTTTTGTCCTGCCCAGTTCAGGGTTAGAATGAGTTTGTTTGTTTTTTAATCCTATCAGCAGATCTTCTTTTTCAGCAGAATGGGTCCTAAGATTTAGGACCAAGAAAACCACCCATCAGTTAGAAAACATTCATTGTAACACACTAATCCTATTTACTCCTGATGGCTTTGTTTCTTAGATTCTTTATTTTTTCTGCTCAGTGAATTTTCTGCTCCTTGAATTAAACGTAATAATTAAGGTCTTTAAGCGGAACTTCCTCCATTGAGGCCAAATCCATGCATTTAGATAAATCAGCTAACCAGAAAAAGCCAGAAACTGAATTTGTTCCCCATTTTTGCTGTTTTTTAGTTGCATGTGCCCTTGACTGGCATGGTGGAAATGGAGAACATATTTAGATGTGTGGAGCATTCTTAACGTTCAGTGTAGAAAAATGTTTCAAAAGGCTCCTAGGTTGCTATGAAACCATGAATACTGATCTCAAATAAATGCCTTTGTCAGCCACCATAAATGATCTTACTCTGCATATTGAGGCCATGGGACATTGCTCATCACCTGTGCTGATATTCATCTGGTGTCATCAGTCTTTTGGGGCTTACAAAATAGAAATAAAACCCTTTGCTTGCCAACAAAGGATGGAGGGCCCTGAGAGTCCTTTAGGAAGTCCCTTGTTCTGACCTCCCAAACTTTCTGTCTCTAACACTGTGAGGGATTTCCTTTAAATAAGTCCAGTCTGTGTTCTTCCTTATTCCAGATGGACCATGACCCCCGAAACCCTGCATATATTGCCACCCAGGGCCCTCTCCCTGCTACTGTTGCTGACTTCTGGCAGGTAAGTTAAACATCTCTTTGAAAACTGAATTTATGTCAGAAGTTTCCCTGTGCTTCTTGCAATGTAATTTGTGTAAAAGTATGTTGTGCTTGAGTCACTGTAGGTGGAATAATCTTAATTCAAGTGTCTTTTAAAACTCTAGTACATGGATATTCAAGCCATTTATGTATCTGAAAACCTCAGGGCAAAGTATTCATATTTTTGTGCCTAGTCTCTCTAATTAAATTTCTGCTAGGGATTCAGAGATTTTCAGAGGGCCTGAAGAGTGTAGCCAGAATTCATTGTCATTCTCCAGATGAGAAAGGACCTAACACTGAGTGCCATGAATTTTCCATTTAAATCTATTTCACATGTGTCCCAGTTCTCCAATATGCTTGAATCCTTATGCATTTACCCTACCACAGGCAGTTAGGACCCAGCTGTATAAATTTAAGTAAGGGCATCATTTTTTGCAGGATTGAGGCTTAATGGAGTAGTTATTGATGCACAATTAGGATCTTACTTGGCATGCAGATGTTTTAGTGCTGGTGCAGCTCAGATTTGGACCAATAGATATGGCCAGGGTAGATTTGTGTGATGGTGTGATGGTTACCAGTGTTAGATATTCCTTTGGAAGTGCAGAACTGTGTCTGAAAATTTACAGAAGCTGCCTGGGGAGGAGGCCAACTGGGGCTTATTATCAACATGAACATATGCTTTTATTTTTTATTTTGCATTATGAATTTAGAAGTTTCTGTTCTGAAGATGAGAGAATGTCTGTGTGACAATTTCAGAAGTGTCATTGTATTTTAATAGTTTGCATCAGTTGAAATCATCTCTTCATCTGCATCATTTGACCTATCATTAAAAAGTATTAACTGACCCCTAACTGAAGACTCTTCTCATGTCACAATTTTTCTGATGAGAAATCAGGACATTTACAAAAAATTTGTTGAATTTTGGGTGTGTGGATATTGAAGTGCCCTATCCAAGATATTTTGGGACTGTTTTCTAGAATGGCCAAGGAAATGTTTTCTGCTTGAAGTCAGGTGAGCTTTTGATCTGGCTTAAATTTTCAAGTAACTTGTGATTTTTGTCTTTACTGTTTGGTAATTAGCTAGAATTGAGAAGACTGATCTTTTTTTGCTTGGCACATGGATTCTTTCTAACAGGCATGATACTTGAAAATGTATTTGTTAAATTAGACATGCAAAATCAAATAGTATGTTGGCTATTCTTTAATGACATTTTATGATTTCTGTGGCCCAGGTTTTTAACTGTTAATTTTTTCATATTTGTATATCTATATTGTGTATACTTTGACCTGTCAATGCCCCTTTACATGTTGAAAAATAGATGTTCTTATTTTTAAATACGGCATTTTAAAAACCCACTTTGAGTAAGCATTGCAGAAATCAGAATCAATCACAGAAGCATAGTATGAAGGATCTCTTTTGTTCTTCTCCCACATCAGTTTGAAAAGTTATGCAACCTGTTTGCATGGTCACAGAGACTACATCTTTGTTTCTTTGTTCTGTGGCACAATCTTCTTCATTCTAGTTATCTCTTTCTTTACTTTCTTTCCTCATGCTATTTTGGGTGGAAGAGTCTTCACTTTCCTTCTGCTCTTCTTGCTATTTCTGTTCCAGTAATCCATCAGTGAAAGTTCACTCCAGCTCCCCACCAGATTTGCTGTAAATCTCCTCAGAAACTGTTTGGGAGCCGTGGTTCAGCTTGGGTTTGTGTGGCTGTGTGCATTTCTGATGTGATGCTCTTTTACTGTTTCTTCTGTTAGGTTCCATAGAAAATGTGTTTTCTGATGTTTGTTTTGATGATGTCTGTCACAATCTGCCTGTGCCAGTGTCCTGGTTTGGTCCATTATCCACCTCTTAAACTTCCTGCAGATCACATTTCAATGTGCCAGTTCTTGTCCCAAACTTTTTACACAGCCCAGGGTATAAAGCAGATGTAATAAACAGGCCAAGAGAGATGAGCTTCTTGCAGAACACTGCATCCAGGACCACTGAAATGAAGGAGATCCAGTGTACAAGTCCAAAGCCATGGCTTGAACATGTTGCAGTTTATGCCCAGTTGCAAGAGAAAAGTTAATTTCTGTTTTTCACCTAATAGTGCCTATTTTGATGTAAAGCATAGGAAACCTGAACTTGCTATGGAAAATAGTCTTAAATCCTGTCAGGGCACAATCAGTGGATACAGTTTTCTGTAGTTTATAGTGCTTCCATGATGCTGCCACCAGGGATTGTTTAAAGATTTAATTATTCATCTCTGATACATCTTCTCAGTGGTTCTCCTCCCTCTCCCTCCTCTGCTTAATGCCAGCTGTTGCAGAGTTGCATTGCTGTTTTCCCCTTTCTGTGCTCAGTGAAGCAGTTTTCTGAGTGATAGTGAGCAGAGTGACTGGCTCCAGAGAGATCTGGGACTATTCTGCTGTTCCTTGTCTAAATGCACAATGTCATGCTTTAGCAAGTCCAGCAGAAACTCTTGGAGCTTGGCATCACTTTCCATGGCAATATTTACTGGATGCATTGCTTCTCATTTTTGCAGAGATTTAGCTGCTGAGGTTCCCAAGGGCCAGGGTGCCCAGTGGGCATTAGCCACTCTGTTGTGTCTTGACTGAAAGGTTGTCCCAGCAAGATCCTGTTGTAATTGTTTCCACTCCTGCAGGCATTTCAAGCTGACTTCCAGAAAACTCTTGTCTACAGAGCATTTGTTTTTCTTGAAAGTGTAAGGCAGCTTTCTTGGCATTTAAAATACAGCTGATATCCACAATGAAATACAAACTGTTTCTGATCTGTGCTGACTGTCTACATTTCATGCTCTCATTCCAGATATAGTTTCTAAACTGTCTTTCTCTTAAGCTTTCATTATATTCTCCCACCAATCAGTGACTACCTCTACAGTAGCAAGCAGTCTGGCCTGCTTTGAATGGATTTGTGGAATGTCACAACACTTTGTAAGTTTTACCAAACAGATAATTTCGTTTTGGGTGATCTTTTTTCCTAGTTTTACTGGCAGGGCCCTGTAAAACCTGTTATGTTGATCCAGTGCCCAGTATTCTAGTGCAAGTGCTATTAGACATTTAGCAATCAAATTCCCATTTACTGTATTTGAGTTGCCCAGATCCAAACAAAGATCATAGTTAGCACAATGCCATTGCTTTCTCAAACTAGGCAGAGCTTTTTCATACAACATAGATGATGCTTGGTCCAGGCTCATGTATTTTAGCATTCTTAGTACAGGTGAGAAAGGTGAGATGCAAGCCTAGTACCACACTGGGATTGAAGAGGCACCAGTTCCACTGATCTCACCAGTGACCACTTCTTGGAAAATCACGTCTTTTTGGTAGGGTAGAGAAGAGCAGGTATCATTCTTCAGTACCATTTAACTTGAGCTACTAGAGTTGGCCATTAATCTCAGAATTTTCTGTAAAACTTTCTACTCATTTGGGTTTCCAAGTTGACCTGAGAGATCAGCTTGATGGAAGTTTTTCTTTCAAAGGCACAATGTTTGAGCTGGAGAGGGTCCAAATGCCTGGATATTGATCATTTCCAAATGCTGTTTGAATTTGTGTATGTTGTAAAAAAAATAATGGCAAAAAAGGCAATAGTCTTGCACTGACTTTTCTAATGGCAAAAAAACTCCACGGCTGTGTGTGTCCCTCCAGTTTACTTCTCCAGCTCCTTGGATTCTTGGCATAGCTTCTCTTAGTCAGCGAGTGCCAAGTTAGTTCCAACTTTCCTGGCTTACCTCTTTCTTTGAAAACTTTCTAGCCTGCAGGAGTTGTGTTGTCAGTCATCTCATTGATCTGTTTTGCCACAGGGCTTCCTAATCTGTCTGGATGCTCTGTGTTTGCGGCTCAAGCAGAGATTTCATCTCTACCCGCTTGTCATCTCCTGGACAACTCTGGAAATTTTCCAGCCACTACTTTAATTAATTTTGAAAAGCCTCCAGCTGATTTAAGTCTTCTTTTAATTTTATCTGGTCTTGTTTTCATCTATTTTTACCAATTACTATTTCTGAGAAATACATCCTTCATTGATTCTATTTTTGTTCGGTGGGAATTCCACCTCACGATTCCCTTCCTCAAAAACTGCATGACTGTCCTCACATGGTATTAATCCATTTTTACCTGAGTGGTTAAACAATTTGTCAGGTCTGTGGGTTGTTTTCTTCTCAGCTGGAAAGAAAATTCATCCTCAGGACAAGGTTTTGCTTTGATGGAGTTCCATTTTATTTACAAAGAAAGAACAGAGTTTTATTTTCTTGAACAAAGACAGAATCAAATAACAGTCAATAACTTCTTTTTTCCAAACCTCATTCACCCAGTGTTTACCCCCAACCTTTCTTTCAGCTTTTCTTCTAGCAGGATCACAATGCTAGCTTGTCGAGCTGTGCTGGTTGTTTCTTTATTCCTTTTACACATTTATGCTGCTTATCAGGATTAATCATCTTGCCTTGATTAATGCTCTCTCTCTGCATTAAGCATATCAGTTTCTAGAGAAACTCACAGGTCCATATGCTTCATGTTTCTCTTGTTTTTGATGATAACTTCTGTAATTTCAGTTATCAGGCTTCATAAAAGAGTTTGCTTGTTTCTTACATTTATCTTGAATGAAAGGTGATGATTT
This sequence comes from Muscicapa striata striata, assembly GCA_030060385.1. Taxonomy (NCBI): domain Eukaryota; kingdom Metazoa; phylum Chordata; class Aves; order Passeriformes; family Muscicapidae; genus Muscicapa; species Muscicapa striata. Next base: position 2,039,942 of record JAREIS010000089.1, read on the forward strand.
TGTCCAGCAGCTTCAGTGAGATTTCACTCATCTCTTTCACATAGAGCTATTAAAATTCAACATCTCTTTGAACATAATTCAAAAGAAAGAGGATGTAGAACATTTCTGATCTATAACAAGTTTTCACAGCAGGAGTTCCATGTTGTGAATAATTCTGGAGGCATAAAATTTTATTATTTTCAGTGTGTGCTGGGTTATAATTCCACAAAATATTTGACATGAAATACGTGTCTTAACTTGCAAAGTATTCTAAGAAGCAAGGGATGACAAATGTAAGTAACTATTTCTGAGAGTTAGGATACTTAGGACCAGCTCCTTTCACTGAAAAAACTGTTCTTAATTGCACTGATTTTATAAATTGTGTGTCTGCTAAGATTTGTCATCTCCAAATGAAGATTTCTGTAGGAGGCCATAAATTTTCCCTCTTGAAAATACCCATATCATGTCTTTCTTTCATGAATCTACCCATGTTTGCCTTTAGTTTCCCTCCTTCTTTTTGGGGGGAAGTGCATTTTCATATTTTTTTATTTTATCACATTAGGTGAAATAGGGGGAGGGAACATGCACGTCCTGCCATGCTTAGCTACCTTAGAAAATGAAATAATATGTGATATATATATATATATATGTTTGTAAGCATTTGTTGGGCTCCTGTGATGTCCTCTCTCCATGAAGAGCATAATTAATCATTATCTGAGCATGATAGAAGTTCTGCAGAAGGGGCAGAGAAATATGATATGCTGAGTAAGTGCACCTATAGCAGTAAGTCATGAGAGTAAGTTAAATACAATCCACACTTGTAGTGGACACACTGGTAGTTTAGACCAGAGAACTCCATGGATTTTGCCTAAATAGCTCTGTAGCCCAGGCTAAATACATCCCACAAAGCCTTAGTGTGGCAAGGATGACAGAGCAGACACCACTCATGAACAGCACCAAGTCAGATAGGAGAGGAAGGCAGACTTCAAGTGCTGCCCCTTTGAGGTCGGGATGTTCCTCTAGGGGCAAGGAAAAGCTTCATCATCCTACACATTCTGAATCAATGCTTTTCCTTATCCCTTGCTTTTCCTTACCCCATCTTTCCTCCACTACTTGTCAGTATACATTAAATAGTCTTGAAACTGGAAATGCTCTTCAGCCTTCTAGTTAATGCTGCCTGTCTCTGGCTGACAGACAGAGACCACACTGGAGTGGAGGTTTTCACTGTTGTGGCTGTAGTGTGAGGGGGAACCTCATCTCTGTTCCCTTGATTATTTTTTACTTTTATTGCAAGACTGTTAGGTGTGAAATGCACAAGGGATCCCAAGGGTAAAGACTATAGCCCTAATATGAGCCAGAGTTCAACTGCCATTTCCTTTTCATTGCCCCAGTCCTGCATTTCTTAATCTAAAACTATATTTACTTTTCTCTACCCCTGATCAGGAGTAAGTTATCAGCATCAGTCCAAAAAACTGACTGCTGGTTTCCTCCCAGATCACAACAGCATATTAAGAATTGATTCCTGAATCACAGTCTTGAGGACGTGACAAATCTTTGCATGTCTAATCAGCAACACTTGCTTCTTTTCCAGTTTTGGAATTCAACAAAAGAAATACAAAACACTGTCAGTTGACTGTTTCTTCTGTAAAAAGGATTAGTCATCAGTAGTCTCCAAGGGCAAATCCCAGTAGCAGGAGACCATGTCCCCATATCTGAGTGAGTCTTCCAGCAAAATCAGTGTTCCAAGCCCGTGGGCTGAGTACGAACAACTGTACCAAACCCTTGTCTGCTCTAAATGCTGGTTTCTGTGCTCCCAGTTCAGCATGTTTTGTGAGTGCTGAAATTAATTTACGGACTAAATTATTCTTCTGCATTTTGTTCTGTGCATTCAGAACAAGACACAGTGCTTTCAAGCAGTCGTGATTCCCAAGTTTTATTTTCTTTGCCTGGAATGGGACTTCCTGCATGTCTAATCAGTTCTCACCTTCAGAAAAAAAGAGCAGAAAAACCAACAGAAAGCAATTCAATGTGTAAAATATGCATATTTTAATTTAATAAAGGAAAAGCAGAAAGGGAGACATAGGCACAGCATAGTAGCCCCTAGAGCTCTAGTAACTTGTCAAACAATGAGAAATAAATATAGCATTAGAAATTCCATAAGCATTCAGTGAAGGATTCTGCTTTTACCATGCTCCCTTCTAATTATAGCTTTGGTTGGAGAAGATACTAAGAAATGGTCCCTTAAAATTTGTATCCCTTTATTGTTTAGTTTCCACATTTTCAATACTGAAGGAAAAGCTAATTTCTGCTGATTTTGGTGGACTTTTGCTCTTTAATGTGGTTTTGTCAGCAGAGCAACTCTAAACAGAGCTCATATTTAAATTATTTAATAATAAGGCTTGAGTTAGGAGTCTACTGAGAAGAATAAGAGCAGTTTATGTCTCTATGAGAAAGCAGAAAGAGAAATTATTGCAACACTTACAGTCATCTTGAATTTGCCTTTCCCAATGACTTCCAAACCAGTGTTGCTGCAACACCAAGGGACATAGTACAACTGTGCATTTATATATAGTTGTCTCTGAAGACATTTTTCCAGCTGCAGTCAGATACTTTTAAATTAAATACAGATTATTGACCATTAATCTTTCAACCTACATATTTTCTTAACTGTCAGGCACAGTTATGATTTTGCAAACCACAATTATGGCCTTGCCAGATTTGACCCATTTCATATTAAAATTATGTCATTTACAAAAAAATTGTTTTGCAAAAAAAGTTTGTATGACTTTTTGACTGGCATGCATGGTGAAGCTCTAGTTGATAACAAAAATCTAAATTCAAGCCTATTTTTTCCTTCAGTTAAAAGATCCCCTTTCTTTTTAAAGCTTGAAAGACATCACAGTTGAGTTAATTATTTTCACAATGTCTAATGCAATGAATGTTATCTGATGCAGCAAAGGTTAGTACCTTGCTTTGTTGTTTTTTTAGGAGTCATATTTATTCATATTGAGTTTTGGTTATCCTTAAAAATTATTTGGGCTCTCTTTGCTGGTTCATCTGCTTTTCCAACTCTTTGCATTTACCAGTTATACCAATTGTATGGGAAGCCTAAAAGACTGCAAAGGTAAATTCTGTAGTTTGCTGGAGGTCTCTTCCAGAGAGCAGCTGGTGTGATTAGCATGTCATATTTAGTGAACTGGCTGGATTTAGCTCATTATCCCATCTATTTTCCACTTTTAAATCATTGCATTTTAGAAACTTCTCCACTAGTCTCCATTAAATGAAGAGTGTCTGGGCAGAGCTCATATCTTGTCATTTCCCCTTCACTAAAATGACAGAAATGGCTGAAAAAGGAGTTAGGGGAGAATCATTTATTATAAAAAGAAGCTTCAAAGTGATGAAGTGTCTGAAGAAGAGAAAGGGGTTCGTATTAACCATTTTATTACATATTACAAGCTAGTAAACAAGGACATTTTAAAGTATAAACTATCAAAAGCTGATGTTTTATCAGATTTATGGCAGTGTTGTAACACTGGTTCTGCTATTTGTGACTTTGTTTTTTTCATTACATGAAAAACCAGTTCTGTGCTCCTTTTCAAGTAATTCTTACTGAACATAATTCATCCCAATGTGGAAGCCCTTTTTATGGGGCTGGCAGTGCTGGATAACCACAGCATGAGGTCTCTACACTTGGTGGATTTCATCAACAGGGAATTCTGAGGATCTCAAATGCTGTGCTCATCTTTGGATTGCAGGATTCAGCCTTTAATTTGCAGCTAATGGAACAGGATGGTGTTATTCTTGTCCAAGAAGTGTTCTGAGAATGATGCATACAGCAGAACCTCATTAAAGATCATTAACATGTTCCTCTCTCTAGGCCTATAGGCTGAAGGTGGACATGTCACACAAAGTCATGCAGTGTCCTCTCTTTTCAGCAAAGAATACATTGCAGGCTCTGCAGTGAGCTCCTATAAGAGCTCAGGCTTTATTGCTCCCATTCACAGGACTCCATTCAACATTTCTTCTTCTACTCAAAGCACTACATGAATTACAGACATGAGCCTGCCTGTGCTAAGTGATTTAAATAAAGTTTGTTTTATCTATTACAAATATATACCTGTGTATATTATATGATGTATATATACAGACACTTAGAGTCTAAGACTTAATTTTGCTGGGCTCTACACAAAAAGAAAAGCCTCTGCCCTGAGGACCTGATGTTCTCTTTATTCTTCTATCACACTGTGCAAACATACAAAGTTCAGAAATGTGTGAATTACTGCATATTTGCAATTGAACTTCTCTCTCCATTCTCCAAGGCCAGCAGAAATGTCTCTTTGGTAACCACAGGTGCTTCTCCAGAGGCTGTGCTGGGGTTGTGCAGACCAGGTCTGGGCTACCTGTTCTTTCTTTACCAAGACATATTCTTGGGGCCACTTTCTAGTTTGTGGGTATGTCTGGACACTGAGCACAGCCAAGTGTGAGGTGCTGGGAGATGCAGCTTCTGAAAACCCCACCAATTGCTTAAAGATGGGGAGGTGAACAGATGAACTGCCTTTGACTCATTCTGCTTCCAAGTTATTTGGAAATATGTGGGAATAGATACCAGCCTGATGTTCTAATATTTAAATTAGCAAGGAAACAAAGAAAATGCTGTAGTCCTCCAGTCACAGGCTGTGAGCCTTAGTGAAAATCCCATCTCAATGATAAGCACAGGAGACAGTTGCTCCTGTAAGCAGGGACAGTTGCTTGTAGCAGGAATGAAGGCACTCAATTGTATTGCCTTCTTGATTTAGTAGATTTGACTTCTACTTTTCACACAATGACCTAAAAGAAATATTATACCCCAGAGTAACTTTGAAATTGTTTGTTTAAATTAACTTTCATTTGGATTTATGCTTAATGAAATCTTCAGAGATGCAGACAGCCCCTGTCTAATGAAATGCTCTGTCTTTGAACCAATGAACAGGGTTGCCAAACTGTAAGGAATCCTCTCTAAATGAGTGGGTTTTTATAATGTTACACTTGGGTGGCACAAGCAGAGTGCTCGATGATTAGTTTATGGTCTAGATCATTGTATTTTTATTACACTCATAAAAACTGTGTTTCTCCTCATTTTCGTAATGGCTTCAATGAGCTTCTATACCTTCTAGAGGCACATTAAATCTTTATGTGATGAAAGTACTGATTTAGTGGGGCTAGTTTTAAAGTAAGATGCATGTTTTGAATTCTTATCTTAGTCTGATTGCTGGCTGAAAAAGGTGAAACTACTTTAGAATGAATGAAATCTGTATCATCTTCCTTACATATAAAGAAGGTTTCCAGCTGTGGCCTGGAACAAATGCAGTACAAAAAAGATACAAATTATGAATATACATCTGTCTGTAAAGTGTCTTTAATTTTAAAGTATGTTTGAATGGTTTTGTGGCATTGTGAGGTTTTAATGTGAGAAGGAGGAAATTACATTTTTATTTAAAAAACCTTTTTTAAGGGGTTAAAAGAAAAAAAAAAAAAAAGATTATTCCTAAATTCCACTGTCATTTTTTTACCCCACTTCTTTTCAAAATGATAAATAACCCTATTCTGTGTAAACCCCAGATTCATCTCTCTAAATAATTCTCAGCCGGTTTTAAAAGTAGTTTTAATTATGTTGCAAAATGAAAAAAGAGAAGAAAAACGTTATTTGTTTCTCTATATGCAAGCTATTCTTAAAAGAGAAGACAACATCATTATCCATGAATAGGAAACCTTTTTATTTGATATGTAATTAAAAAAAATAATCCTTGAATTGAATGTATCATCTCATCTTTGCACAGTTTAGACAAAGGCCTTTTTTGTTGACAAAATTTACATGTCAATACAGTTGCTTATAAATATTTCTGTGAAATAAACATAACCCTTCACAAAAAGAGCAGTTTACTCTTCATTTAGTAATTTTATATGCTAGCAAAAAGACAATGAAAGTTGTATGCAAATATAACATCAATGTACAGCATAATAATAACAATTTTTAGTGATTATGCTGCCTGGTATTAATTCATAGGAGCCTTTTTGTTCAGTCATGGCTGTGTTTGGAACAGAGATATGCCAGACCAGAGCATCTCTGCTTGTTTGCTGTTTGTGAGAGACATCCACAAATCCTTTAGTTGAGGATGTGCTTGATTCTTGTATCCTACTCTGTGGCTGGTCTAAATTATTAAGTGATCATGCTGGCAGTGAAGATACTCTGCTTTCTTCTGTTTCTGCTGTACCTGTGCTCTGTGAGTACACTGTCTGCAGCACAGCTGGACTTTCTTTCTACCTGCAGGAAAAAAAAAAAAGAGAAAAAAAAGGGAAAACAGAACTAGAAAAGAAAAAGGAGGAGGGGAGAGACAAAAATCATGAAAGAAAAATGAAGTAGAAAAGAGGGAAAGACAAAGGAAAAGAAGAAGAAAATTTTAAAAGAGAAAAAAGAAAGAAAACGAAAGCTGTAAGGAAAGAAAGAAAGAAAGAAGAAAAAAGAAAGTAATGCGCATTTGCAAGGAATGATTTATAAATGTGCATTTGGAGGGATGATTTCTCCATCCAAAATGTTCCTGGAAAAATAGATTTGCTTTGAATTTTCCCTGCCTTTTCTTCATTGCTGTTGTTCAGATGCAACTTTTATGATTGTTTCAGCAATGCAGTGCTTTAATGGCTTTCACTACTTGGCAAACTGATAGAAGACATGGGATTGAGAACACAAACAGGTTTCCCAACATGTGAATTTAGCAGGTCTGTGCTGCTTCAATGTTAAATATCAAATCTTAACTTGATGGATGTTCTGCAAGCACCATTCAGTGTTCCTTTAGTGGATCTAAAAGTTTGACAGAAAAGCAGTTGAACACGGTACCGGGAGCGATTTTGTGGATGACCTGAATTGAAATCGCCGGAAATTCTTTAATATTTCATGGGCGCCTGCAAAATATGGTGCCAGTTTATTCAGGGATTTGAAAGCAGCTGCAGAGTAAAAGTGTCTAATGAAAATGAAATAAATTTCCTGTGAATGGAATAAATTTTGATTGTGTGTCTGAGTGCAGTAATTATACATGTCACGCAGTAATTAGGCAGTCACAATGTGGCCACGGTGTCTTTCTTTGTCTGCAGATGGTCTGGGAGAACGGCTGTGTCGTTATTGTCATGCTGACACCCCTCGTGGAAAACGGAGTCAAACAGTGCTACCACTATTGGCCAGACGAAGGGTCAAACCTCTACCACATCTACGAGGTACCTGCACCAAACCTCTGGTTGCAAACGTGGCAGTAAGTGCAGGGGCTGATTCCACAGGGGGCAGAACAGTGCTGGAGACTACCTAACCTGCAGGTCGAGCTGTGCACTCTGAAATACACTTGGTTTGCCTTTGGGTAGTTCTGCATTTACAAAAAAATTTTGAGTGCAGCTTTAACAGCAAGGTGGTTTCCACCGAGTAAAATATAGTAAATAATGAGTGAAATATTGCAGTATTAAAAAGGACAATAATTTTTGCATTTTGAATGATTTTGCAAGTGGTTGATATATGAAAGCATGTATTTATATTTTATAGGGAAATAGTATTTTTAGAGCTAGTGAATTTTGCCTTAGGACAGCCATATGTAAATCTTTGTAGAAAAATCTCTATATTGCTGTAGTAATTAATCCTATCTATTTTTATCTCTTGCCTCAGTCACAACAACAAATATATATTTTTATTTTCTGCTTTGCATTTCTAGCCCAAAATATCAAATCATGAGTTATGTTGCAATGCAACATTGTCAACGACTGTCAGATTTTTCCAGTGGTCCAGCTGTGTAGAGGAAGAAAATAATACCACAATGCCAAATATGAAGAAATGTGGAGAAATTGTGAAGAAATACTATCATTTAAACTAAAATGGGAATAAAGTCAGTTTCTGAAAAGATGATCTCTGCAAATAAACTGCATTTTTTTAATGCTTATTTTTCTTCATAGCAAAAAAACCTGAATTTTCACTTCTCATGTGAATTCAACTCAGATTTTTAAGACCTCTGAGAGTGGCCTGGGCAATGCATTTGTGAACATTTCTGATGAGAAAGAAACTGCCAATCTAACACATTTTTAAACAAAATATCTTTTATATTCACATAATGGTATAAAGATTAAATTCAGTGAATTTTGCTTTTGCATTAAAATTGCAAATTTTTTTCTTATGTTTTCAATGCAACAGCAATGGCAGCTAACCCCTTTCTGACAGCTACACTGATTGCTAAATCAATTTTTTTCCCCCCCGTGCTGGCCAATTTGCTAATAAAAATAAAATTTTCGTGCAATTCCTTCATCCCAGAAAATTTACACCTGCAATCCTGAAGATGTGACTTGCAACCAAAATTGTTGATCTCCATTTGTTCCTTCCTGTGGGTGTAGGTAAATCTTGTCTCTGAGCACATCTGGTGCGAGGATTTCCTCGTGAGGAGCTTCTACCTGAAGAACCTGCAGACCAATGAGACCCGCACAGTGACACAGTTCCACTTCCTCAGCTGGAACGACCAGAAGGTTCCTGCTTCCACCAGATCCCTCCTGGATTTCCGCAGGTAAAGCACAAAGGATGGTGCTTCTTTTAACACGATACAGGGCTGAGGAACTAGTGCTTTTTTGTCCTTTAAAGATTTTTGGGTTGAAAGGGTGTGGTGCCACAATGCTGAACTAAGAGAAATATCTTCAGTAGGTTGATGTTTAGTGTTGCTTCACACAGAGATGTTGCCAGGGTTTAATACATATTCATTCCCATTTAGAGATCAATACATTTCCTCCTTTTGTATAATCTCAGTTCTTCTGCATTTCTTTATTTTTCAAGTATTTATCCATTCTGCAACTTCCAGGCTTTTTGTGTGGCTCCCCTAAGGTCCTTATATCAGAACTCTCACAAGTAAATTTAGGAAGTGTGAGCATGCTTGAAAAAAAGAGTCACAATGGAGTCATATGGCGATAGCATCATTCCCATGGGACCATTTGTCCATAAGGATCCAACAGCAAGGTCTGCAGACCTTTGGCTGCAGGAAGGTGGAAGCTTGAGAAAACAAATGAAAATGTTGACAAAGCGTACCCTTTGAAACTTTAAAGAAAGTCAGTGTGGCTTTAAAATACAAATATACAAAGGCAAAAGCTGTGAAAGTCCTCGCCACCTTCTCTAATGTTTGCTGTGCCTATCTAAATTTTAATTTGAAAATTAAAGCCATGCATGATAAATACTGGAGCGAAATAATCTTCATTTGATTGCAAACCGTGCCCAGTGCATCACGTGTAGGTGTTAGCATGTACCAGCTAATCCACAGCGATGCGCTTGTGCCTAATGAAAAGAATCTCCAGGAGGTTTGGGGAGTTGGTGCTCAATCCACCAGCAGCCTGTGGGATCGTGTCTTGTTCTCTCTGCTCTACAATATTATCTACAACCCCCCAAAGTGATTATAAGGGGCTCAGTGCTCAAAAGGTCCAAACTTGTTTCTCTCAATGTGTGCTGGGAGCTCTGACTGATGCCAGTTGAAGTTGTGTGTCTGCACCCCAGGGGAGGAGCTGGCGTACAGCCAACAGGAGCTGGTTGCACAGTTGTCTGTTGGCAAAATTTTACCTTTTAACATGCAGGACTAAATGCCACCCTTCATCCACACAGTATTCTTGTACGTATTGCAAGGCTTTTCAAAGCAGAGAGACATCTCACATGGTGCAGGTCAGGTAATGGAGTGCAGCTGCTCTGAGTCACTTGGAGCTATGGCCAGGTGAGGATGTAAGGATATACTACAGAGCCACAACACAAAAGCAGTAGTGGAGCAAGGAAGCACAGCCATAGGATGGAATTGAAATTCTAATTGAATTTTCAAGGTTTTCTTCTCTGGGTTCAACTTTATTATGATTTTTATAGGTTGATTTCCCTTTGCTTGTGGTACCGAGGAAGTTTCCTGTAGTGAATTTCTTTAGTGAGAATTGTGACTCGGCTCCATTAAGCTGTGTGGGGCTGCAGCACAGAGCCAGTGCAGCGCCTGGCTTTGCTCTTTTCAAACTTAGTGGGAAATCTGCTAACAATTCTAACTAGAGCATAAATGAGCCTGTACAGCCAGGACATCTGAAGTTCAGAGCACCTCGCCTCTGACTCGTTTCAGTAAGGATTGAGGTCCCTGCGTGAGCTGCAGGATTAGATCTACAGTAAGTCACAGTTCACATCGCCAGGAAAGCGCTTCTTAGAGTGACATTGTGTAAGGGTTAAATAGCCGTGTTGAAGAAGTGTTGTGCAATACTTTGAAAAAGAAAAATGATAACTAGATGAGAAAAGTAGCAGAGCTGCCATTCTTTGTATTTTAAGCCGGTATGGGAATGAACCTGTTAAGATTTAATTGAATTCTGAGTGTTCATTTCACATGTATTCACAGTCCAGTGTAGGGTACTGTAATCATTTGCTACGTGCAGATTTTGTACAATGAACTCTTAGTACTGAATGCATAGTAAAATTCCGCCTGAAAAGGAATTTTGGCATGCACAATAGCTGGTCTATGAATCTCAGTTTTCTTGGTCATCTGATCTTTGGGTTGTTTTTTTTTTTTCTTTCTTTCTTTTTTAATGACAAAAGAACTAATGCACTATTGCTAAAATATTCATTTGTACAATACATGTTTTGCACCTGAAGCTTTCTATTTAAAGCACAGACTCTGCTGGGTTACAACAGCTGAGTCATAAAGCCCCCAGAAAAATGTCTGACAGTGCTACCATACTCTTAGTAGGGTAGTGCTAGGAAGGGGCTGCTCTCATTTCTTTTAATCTTATCTATGTTTTTATGTGCATTCAGCGTGTTTGTATATATATGGATATGTGTGTATATTTATATATTCACATACATATATGAAATTAAGCATATACATAACCAACCCTCTATTTTTTATAATTCATCACCAAGAAAAATTGGATTCCCAAAATTACCTTGCCCAGAGTCTGTGGAAATATGGACCTAAACATTTTTATGGAAATAAATTTTGCAAGTCTCTTTGAAAACTGAAAGCTCACATTTCTCTTACTCTGTATCAGACAGTGATTTAGATGATTTTGCATCTAGCAGATACATTAAACCTTGCTGAATAATCTATCATACTTTCATAATGTAGGAATAAATTGCCAAAAAGAGATTATTCTATATAATTTACCAATCTGTACAAAAGACAGTCCCTGAGAGGTGAGGCTACTACGGAAACACTGGTCAGTTTTAAATGCTTCTGGAGTCCTAATTTCATTTTGAACAATAGACCAATCATTATTGCTCTGGACTAGCTTGTTAGTCATGCACTGATATGTGTCATTAAATATTTCTTGAGCCCAGAGGGAGCACATTTACACTTTAAAGAGGGACTGCTAAGCTAAAAGATAATTAGCATCACATGTGAGGGCTTTGCTTAAAATATATATCTATTATGCTATCACTTCTCGCTGTGTGCAATGGCATTTACTAACACTGCTCACTTTAAAAATGGACAAATTCTTATTTTGCCAGCTAATTAGCGGTTGCCAGTGTCATTTTTGTGATGTTGCAGCTAGTAATATGAGCCCAGTTGCATAGTCACAAAAGTGATCATTGGAAACTGTGACTCTGCTGCAGGGACAATGTGGGAAACCCCTTTTCTGAGCCTCTAACGACCTCTGACCTTTGCTTGCTGATGGTTTGCATGATGATTTCTTTTTCACTCAATGAGCCAAGGGTTGGTTTGTATTACTAATCATTCTTTCTAAGTTAATTCTTCCTGTATATGTATATATATATATAATATATATTTTCTTCAACATTCGAGAACTTCGCTTACTGATGAATTTTCAGCTCACTCTCATTAGCCAGAACTAAGAATGAAATGAGATGTTGCTGCACTTCTAAATATTTTCATGAGCTATATATAGACAAAGCTATGAACCAGCTGGATTGAAACCCTTTGTTTTAATGTGTTTTCTGAAATGTGTGATAATGAAAATGTTTGAAACGCCTTCAATAAAACTGACAAACATAAGGTGTCTTTCCCTAACATGTGTCTCTGGCTGTCTGATTTACTGAGAGGTCTGATAGATTTAGATCGAGTTTTTCATTGAAATTATATTAGGAATTTGGTAGATGGCTAGTCACAACATGCAAATATCATATTAGTGGTGCCACGCAAGGAACAAAGGAACCACACAAGCAGAAAGAGAAACGGTAAATACCCCTCTATAGTGATTAGCTTTTATTTAATACTTGAAATGGAAAAACAACTCTTTACTAATGCACATGATGGGGGTGGGGGGACAGTGACCAGCTGCAAGTTGGGGAATGCAGGCTGACTGTATCAGATTTTGGTACAGACATTTCAAATACAATTTATTGTATAATTAAAAAAAAACAAAACAAAACAAACAAACAAAAAAAATAGAAGATTTTATATCTTAGAAGATATGACCATCAGGAACTGAATGGTTCATCCATATGAAAACTCTGCTGTAGCCCAAGTTTTGTTTGGTACTGCCTGCATACAGATATATTTATGGACATATAAATGATCCATTTAACTTCTGAAGTCATGTGCTTCTCAATTACTTACCACTCATTTAATAAGAACATTGTTCTACTGCATTAATTACTTACATCCAGGGAATATAAATAGAGACAGAATGTCTCTGCAAGTATGATTTACATAAGTAAGCAAGATAGTAAGAATTGTGAAAAGTCACTGAATTTGTTTAAAAGGAATCCTTACAAGAACTTAATATTGTTCTCAAGTTTGGTTGGAATCTTAAGTAACAAAAAAGAAGAATGCGAAAACATGATTTTGTGGGATATAACCAATACCTCCATAACCCATTTGGGTTGAGTTCCAGGTATCCCAACACCCTGTCAGAAGTTTAGGCATCTTCAGGCTATACTCTAAGCAGTGTTTAAAGATATGTGCATGTTTTCACAGCACAGATGTTAGTGAATAGATGAACAGCCAAGAACTAAATGATTCAGTAGGTTAGTTATGCTTTAAAATTCATAATAACATCACACCACTGTTGTCAAATTTCAGCAGCTCCCTTTAGTTCAGTTATCAAGCTCCTGTGCAGCACTTATGCTGAGCTGGTGACTATTAGACCACCCCTTGGAAGCTGCCCTATGAAATTATTTTATAGGAGACCTCCTAGTTCCAGTAAACTCAAACATCTCATCAAATAATTGAATGAAAGGTTTTGATTTCTTGAAGCAATGCTTTCCCATTTTAGCCTTTATTCATCTTGCCTTGTTAACATATGTGTGCATATTTTATGGGTTTTTGGCCTGTAATGTACTTGACATGCAAAATATATCCTAGAGCAAAAGAGAGGGCTTGGGATTTTGGTTTTTGTAAGGCAATTTAAATAGATTTAAACAAATTTTGTGGGCTCTATTCTTAGACTGAGTATCTTGGTTTGCTTCAGCACTAGATAATTCCTTCATTGAGTTTACACATCAGCTGACCTGTTCTGTGGCTGTACTTCTATTGATTGATTTCACATATATTCTCTTGCCACTGAGAATGTTTAACCAGGAAGCTGTCGAAGACAACAGTGTGTAAATATTAAATATATAACACTTTTTCAATAGAACCAAAGCAGTAGAACCAAATCTTACTGATGGATTTAGTTATTTTTACTACGATAAGATTAGATTTTAGAATTTTTAAGAAGCGTTTCAGGAGATTTGGCATTTGCCTTTCTGAGAAGAAGTGGTGTTACAGATCAGCACACATTGTACAAAGTGTAATGGAATAGCCTTTTTTAATTTTATATTCAGTTTGATGCCCCTTGATATTTCCTTGATCAAGCTTGCCTCAAAATAAGGCATCTTAAGATAATCTTAGTTTTGGAGAAATTAACCATTTGAGAAAATAGCTCATTTATTTTGCCCAGACAACAATAATAATTGAATGCTTTCAGGGATTTCTTAGGCACCAAACCAGAATCAAACTTCAAACAAGATTATCTTCTTAACAGCTTGTTATATTAGGAAACTATCAACCTGAGTATTTCTTTAAAGTCAGCAGTATCTGCATTTTCTCATTGCTTATTTTTGACAGTTGGCTAAAGAAACGGTATATAATGTGCTTAATTAATTTTTTGTGTCTGTTTTATTTCAGAAAAGTAAACAAGTGCTACAGGGGTCGCTCTTGTCCAGTAGTTGTTCATTGCAGGCAAGTACAATTTCTAAAATAGCTTTAGAGAGATCTGTGTGTGTAAGAATTTAACAGAGATATAAACAAAGTGGCCAAGTTAAAACTTTACATGAATCACAAAGTAGTGAGGTAGGCTAAAAGTTTTAAGTATAATTCCACTAAGTTTTAATGCTATTTAATACTTAGGATCTGTTTTTGTCATAAAATTATCCTTCTATATGATTTTTTAGATGTTGAGCTGTGACTTAACAACATATGGCCACATTTTTTAGTATAAGTAGCATCTTCAATTTCATAATCTCCTTCAAAATTATAGATGTCCTCTGCATGCCCTCCCAGTTTAGTCTGCTTTATTTTATTAACACTCAATTATGTTTTATTTCTTCTTTGCTTGTTTTTAGCAATCAGGGTAAGAAGAGGGCAATGGCAGGGAGTGGAAACCTGCTCAGAGATTTAGTAATTTTTAAGCACACAGTGTTTTTAGACTGACAATGTGGTAGATGCACGTAAAAGCTGTTGGGCAGTTCAATGGAAAAGTTTACCATAATAACATTAATGTTGGGTTTTGCCATTGGAGGTTCTGACTTATTTATTGAAAATATCCTTGTAGATAATGAAGACAGAAAAACAGCCCTGGTAAGAGGCAGGATGTTTGCCATGTGGCACTTCACTTTGGGTGGGAGTGAGGAGGGAGGAGATGTGTTTCTCACGTGTGGCTCAGCCGAGTGAGGATGCAAGGAGCTGAATGCTCCAGAGGGGACTTGTCTGCATTGCCTTCAGAAAACATGAGAAAAGAATCTATTTGATGGACAATAAAGACCCTTCAATTTCTCACTCTTTCCTTACTGTGATGGATGGAAATATCTGCCATGAGCTCAGCAGTTTTTGTTTTATTGTGCCTGGTTGCTGTCTTGTCTCTCATTATTCAGCTTAACTAATAAGATTGCGTCTTTGTTCCCTTCATAGACAGAGGAAAAAATTATTACCACTAGCTTCTTTTCTCTAAACAGTGATCTAATAACTGAAAGAAAAAAATCTCTGTCTACAGAAATGACGTTTCATAGCCTGCCTGTAAACAGAATGCAATAACGTGCTTCATGCTGTTCTATTATTTTTTTCTTTCGTTAATTTTTGTACACAAATTGAGCTATAAGTAAAAATAATGGCTTAATTAATAAAACTACATACCAGCCTAATGGGTCACACATGCACCTTTGTAAAAATTTTGGGGAGGGAAAGAAAAAAAGCTTTTACTTAAAGTCTTAATTATGTTTGCTAACAGCAGCTCTAAAAGAGCATCACGCTGGCAATTACACGTTGCTCTCTGAAAGGGACACAAGCTGCATTCAGATTAGGGGGCTTTCCCCTCCCATGGTTTGGTCTCACATCTCTGAGGAAGGGCTATTGATACACAAAAGTTAAAGCTATTTCTTAGGATTTATAAAATAATATTTCTTTCTGGTCATTGCTACCAGGGAAGAGCTAAAGGGAAAGGTACAGAAAAAAAGCAAACCATTCATATCTAGTGAAGAAAGATTGCAGTTCCTCAGTAGTCAAATATTTGTTCTTGAGCAGATCTCTGCATTCCCTCTGACCACTGTGTTCAAATGCAATCTGCAGCATTTTTGGCAGTTCTGATAATGTTCTAGTCAAACTTTCTCTGAGCTCTTCATCTCATATATAAGTGACTGTAAGGCCACTTCTTGAATAGAAATGGTATCCTGGTTTAGGGTTTTCCACTGTTGTTTAAAATGTTTTTCTTGCATAAACACAACTTAGTTTAAGAAAATCAAAGCAAAGCCCTGTTGTCCATGCAGGGTAGTAGTTAATCTTCCACAACCAGCTTGTGTTTATTCAGTGCAAGCTTTCTCTCCTCTCTCAGTACCCTCCTTTAACCCCTCATTCTCTCCCCTCCCACCATGTGTAACACTATAACATTAAGGGCAGGTACCTTCATGTTGAGTCTAGATGCACATTGATAGGCTTTATTTTTTCTTTTTCCTTTTCTGTTGGCAGCGATGGTGCGGGAAGAAGTGGAACCTACATTCTAATTGACATGGTTCTCAATAAAATGGCCAAAGGTGAGAATCGAAAGGCTTGTTACTTCCTCAGTACTGAAAGATGTGCTTGTGTTGCCATGACAACAGTGGGGGAGCAATATTCATAGAAAATCTGAGAATAAATTAGAGGCAAATTGTACTCTTTCCTGAATGTTCTGTAGTTTTATTTTCATACCTAATGCAAATGCTTTGTGAATAATGAGAGGTGTGTTTGTGCTGTTGAGAAGTATTTGAATTTTTAAATGTATCATTTAAAATAGTTATTACTGTTTTTGCAAGAGATGCCTTGGGGCTGTACAACCCTAATTTAGTGGTTACAGGAGCTAGGTCCCGAGCTGTGTCATGGCTGTTGCCCAGTCTCCTGTCACCTACCTCACCACGACAGTCAGATGTAATTATTTTGACTTTTTGGCGCTGCCCATTGCCACCGAAGCGTGTAGAAGTGGTGGTGCCAGACAGGACCTCGTGTCTGGCACAGATTTGTTTCTTACAAGGGAAAAGACTGTAGTGAACAGGACAGAGGACTGAAAATAAATCTCCATTACCAGTTCTAGCACTATTTGTTCTATATTGAACAATGTATTTAACTTTCCTGTTTCTTAGAAGTCTCATCTGTGATATGTAATTTTATGATGTGGAAAATAATTTGCCAACAAAATATAAACTTGTTTGTTAAAATGAGCAATCTATAGATTCTCTAGAGATTGGGACCATTCCTTTTTTTTCTTGATTGGTAAATTGTTCATGTTGAGAAGTACTTGAGATACTCTGAAATAATCTTTGTTAGAACTGAAAAAATTTTTAATACTGGTACTGTCTTCAGAAGGAGGGAGGATGAGAGCAAACGTGTAAACCTAACCAAATTTGCCTTTATTGATTCTTAACCTGAGTTCTTAAGCCACATCTGGTATTATGCACACATGCATATTTAATGAAAAAGGATTAGTTGTAAAAACATGCTAATTTATAGAGAGAAACAATATTTAGTTCTTTGAATCGTTTTTACTTAAAATCTTCTAACATTGCCATATTTTTACATGTAGTTTAAAAATACTCTCCATGCTTTGCAGTCATCTGCTGCTGCATCCTGAATATTCTGGTCCTCTGGGACATGGTGGCATCCAGTCCCTTTAGAAAGAAGATTTTAGCTTTTCTGTTTTTTTATCTCCAGATTCTGTTAACATGTCTCATCAAACATGGACTGAATTTTCTGCCTGCAAGCATCATGTGGAACTTGCCACTGATGCTAAAAGAAGTTGTATGTTTGCCTTCTCCTTTGCGCTGTACTGAAAATAAATTTTTCAGTGGGATGAGATTAGTTTTTCATGCTCATTGGAAAATGGGTTTTTGCTCTGTGAAGGAATATGGAGATATTTCCAATGCTTGTTACTTGCCACGTGACAACCTAGACTTCAAAAATAGAAGCAATGGTACATCATAAAATTAATGTGGAAAAATTAATGTGGACCTTTGTTAAGTGTTTGTTCACTCATTTCAGCCATCAGTAGCGAGAAGCCATAATGAAAACTAGATTTAAAGTATATGCAATTTATTGGCATATAGAAGTAAATGAGGAGTATTTTCTGGCTTGGGCCTTTCAGCCACTTAAGGGAGGGTTGACTTTGTTGTAAAAGCACTGAAGAATGCCATTTATTGACTCCATTGTACCATGTAATGTCAAATTCCATTTTAAGTGTGGGCTTAGCGCTTCACAATGCCAGACAAGTCATGTGAAACTGGCCAGAGAAAGGCATCACAGGGCTTTTTGGAGATCGGTCACCCCCATTTTGTTCTTGACCTGCTCCCCTCTGCCCGTGGGGGTGTGCGACGCGAAATCCCCTGACCTGGCGCTTTGGCTGGGGTTTAAATGAAAGATCAAAGGGCAGAGCGGGCATCCCAGCCCTGCTGAGGTGGGCCTTTCCCAGGCTGTCACACTGTGCGGCCGCCAAAGGTTTTGTTCGGGCGGGAGCCGCGGCCCAGCCTGTGCGGCCGGGCCCTCTTTGTCTGGCCTGAGAAGCTGGAGGCCCAGGTTGAGGATCCAATGTTCATCAAATGATCAAAGGCCTGAAGCCCTGGACATGAAATCTTTCTTTCCATTTCCTTTTCTTAGAGAATGAATTGCACGAGTGGCAAAGAATGCCCTTTCCAAAGCTTTTATGTGCAGTGCGAGGGCTAACTTCAGAGTCCTTCAGCACTGAACATAAAAATGTAAGTGCACTTTCAATCTGGGCCCAGCTGCAGGGCCAGCATCGAGGAACCCTTCTTTCAAAAAGGCTTTTAAGGATTAAGGCCTTCAGTCTTTAAAAAAAAAAAAAGCAAAAAAAAAACCCAACAAAAAAAAAAAAAAAACACCACGGACTTTTAAGAATAAACTTCGAATAATTTGAGTTTCTTGTTCCATGGTCTGGTTTATTAGAAAGAAGACAATAATGCATTTTTAAATCAAAGTAAATAGAGGAGTACTTAGTTTCAGCAGTGGGAAAGTAGAAAGCAATCAATAAATACCTTGGCTCTTTAGTGGGGTCTTTAATGGGTTGGGCAAAGGAGCTCCTTTTTCATGTAATGATTTACTTCCCTACATTCTCTTAGACAGTTAACTGTAAATGCCTTTGTCATTTACAATTTCTTCCACTGCTCATTGAATTAGTGCTAACACTTAGTCTATTAAACACGTTATAAATTCATATCTTCTACTACCCTGCTGTTGCCAACATTCATATTATTTTAGGTGCTGAAAACCACCGACAAGGGACCTGTTCCTAAAACCTAGAGCAGGGGAAAAGAAATCAAGTTGGGGAGGATTTTGTGTTTGACATCTGCCACATCAGTTTGACGGCCCCAACCCCTTTGAGGAAGGGAATTTTGAAGAATGCAAATTTAAAGAAGCCAAGCATCTCAGC
Source organism: Muscicapa striata striata (assembly GCA_030060385.1). Taxonomy (NCBI): domain Eukaryota; kingdom Metazoa; phylum Chordata; class Aves; order Passeriformes; family Muscicapidae; genus Muscicapa; species Muscicapa striata. The sequence continues at coordinate 2,059,040 of JAREIS010000089.1, forward strand.
TCAGGGCACTTGCAGGACAGTAAAAGTTGGTAACGAGGGCAGAAATGCTCCCATGGTGTACTTGGGGAATAAATTGAGCTGGTGGAAGGATGTGCAGGAGCTCACCAGGGCACTGGGATGGATTTGCTGTTGGGGGAGGTTGTTGATGAATTTCACTGTCCTCACTGCAGTAAATGCAATGACTGCATCTGTGCACTTATTCCTGACGTCCACATTAAATAATCTGAGATACTGTAGTAGTCAGAGAGCAGCAGTGTCTATCCAGTGCTATCATTCCTGTGTCATGTCAGCAGGAAGTTTCAATGCAAAGTACTTCCTTTTGTTTCATTATTCCAATAATTAATGTAGCTGTTTATTGTGTCATTTATTAGTATATTTTTTTCCTTCCTAGCTTCATATGCTATTGCCTAGAAAGTTTGTACAAGTTGATCCTTGAGATCCCATTCAAACCTTATATGCAGAGACCCTGATCCTATACCCATCAAGGCAAAAAGAAAAATGAAGCAATGTTGAATCTGGCCTTACAGTAACATATTTAAATACTATGTACAATATTTCAACTACAATACCTATTTAACTATGATAACTATTTGTACATGGATGTTAGAGTTTTAAGACAGTTACCTCTCATTTCAGTGACAGCCATCTTAGGACAAGCTTTAGTTTTGAGTTAGAGGCAGAGAAGTGATTTAGTTCAACCCATGTGCATTTTCATTATTTAAATAAATACAGAAAATGATAATGGATTGTTTTTGTAGATAACAATGCTTGCTGGATTTTTGATAGGGACTGTTACTCTGAGGCTGATTTCTGCTGAGAATTTCAACGTTCTTGATGTATTTACAAGTTTTATCCTTTGTTACTAGGGAAGATAGTATGATTTAGATTTAGGCTACTTGATATTTCTTCCTCACTCCAAACTCACAGTAATGCTGAGCTGATCAGATTTTTTTTTTTCTTTTTGTGTGATCTAGAGAAAAGTTGAGAATTTTCTAATTTCACGTCTTTACTGCAAGCTTATTGTAGTGACTAAAAGTGTGATATATTGCAAGACATTTTTATTGAGTGTTTCTGGCACCAAAAAAAAAAAAAAAAAAAGAGATTGAGTCCTCCCACTTTCATTTTTCTGAACTGAGAGGCTCGGATAGTGTAGATAATAGTTTGATTTTTAGATATTCAGCCAGCCAGCAGCTGCTTAGGGTTTGCTGACCATCCATTTTCTTGTGTTTGAACTGGCTGAAACAAGATGAGTCAAAGGGAAGGTGAATATGAATTTTAAAATCCTTTTAAAGTATTGATTTCCAAATTCTAAAACCCAGCAAAAAAGGTTTGATTTAGCAAAGCCCAACCAGCGGTTTATTCTCTTGCATTCAAAAGCTTGGATTATAATTGATGAGCACACGCACTCTGGCCGGGGCTGGCTGTGGAGGTTATCTCCCCAAGTCCTTCCCTTGCCCCTGCTACCCTTTTGTCTGAGGGTCTTGTGAGTCAGCTCCTGAGCAGATGCAGTTTATACCGTGACATTTTAAGGCAAAACAAAAGATTCCTTAATTCGCCTTCTGACTCATCGTGATCAAATGATTTGGGCTAATCTGAACCCTTGCTGAGGTTTTGCTTATCTGCTGTTTGGATTTAACAATCATAATGAAGTTGTGGGGTTATCTCCTCTCTGAAAGGGTTTTATGAAAGGAAAGGCTTGCCCATACTTGTGTTAAAATGAATTCAATCTGCTTATTTTTGAGTCCTTGTGCAAAGTCTGAGAAAATTCTATTGTTCTGTTGTGCAGATACAAGTCTAGAGCTGACTATTTCTGACATGCTTTTGGTGAATGACGGAATATTTCCTCAGCCCAGGATCAAGCTTCTCCCACAAAAACAAAATTTAACATACTACATTTCATACAGAGATTGAGAGAATATATAGTGTAAAAGGGAGATTTATTTTTTCATCTTTTTTTAAAGATAGTTAATGGCTAGAGGGTCAAAAAGTGGGATTAGAAATAGGTAGTATTCTAGAAAAAAAATTACAGCAGAAAAATTCAGGACTTTATAATTGTTTTCAGGGTCTGAGTTTGACTTAATTACATGGCAAGTCTTTGAGGTTGGGGTGACACAGATTACTATTTCTAGGAACAGAGAAAAAAAATACAGAGACAAAAAATTGGAGTTTGCTTTGTTTATTGTTGTGCTGTCTACAAGACAGCCTCAGTTCTCAGCAGCAGTAATGCCAAGCATGTAAATCTGAAATGCTGCTATTTCAATTTCCAAAGGAAGTTGCTCGTGTCCATGTAAACATATCGTATGTTATGAGGCCGGTTTTTCGAATGAGCTGCATTTATGTATTGTAACTTTTATGTAATGAGTTACCCTGGAAACACAATTAGGCAAATAGTGCTCGTTCTTGCAGCCTTTCCCAGCAGATAATTAATCACAATGAGAGCTGGGCCCCCAGCTACATGCACAAGTGTATAGGGAATGTATAGGATAGTTTTTCACGGTCGAGCCTGAGATGCTCAGCAAACTCTTACTATTTAGAAAAAGCTGTTTAAAAAAATGTCTATTTCCTTTGAGAGACACATTTGGACACATAGTGCTTTAAAGCTTTTTGCATGTTTTTGCCTGTATAGACCCAACAAATAATAGTTCATAAAAGGAAGATAAAAATGTCGCATGTTCTACAAGCTTCTGTTCTGAAATGAATTACTGACCATGGGGAAGGTATTCTTGGTTGATGTTTCCCACTTTATGTTGCATGGTCTGCATTTTTAGGTTGTTTCCTTTATGGAATATAAAGATTTCAAGCAAAAAGCATGTTATTGATCCAATTTATTTAGCTTTTGTTTGTTTTTTTTTAATATATGTATAATTTAGTGGTCAGGGGTTACCCTAAAAGAACCATATTTCTTGTGTTATTTGCTATAATGAGGATTTTATTGGAAACTACTTGGGAGTAGGGAAGTATGGTAGAAAGCAATCCTAATTATCCAGGGTTAGGGGCAAATGAATTGTGAAGAAAGACTGATCAGACATGGGCTATTCCTTGGGAGAGGGAGCACGAAGGGGGGTCCCCATAGAGTGCTGGAAGACCCTGAAAGAAATGTATTGATGTCAGTAAGCAGCTTGAGATAGTGACTAATTTGAAAACAAGAGGTCATTGACTGAAACTAAGGAGGAGACAAGCAGATAAGGAATTTGTGCAGCGTTTTTTTCCCCACAATGAGTAGGTTAGGATATGGAAAAGTGAAAAAGCTGGGTCATAGAAGTACTCTGCTACTGCTTTGAAAGCAGCTGGGCATGACTGGAAAAGGAAGTTTATACAGAGAGAGTAAAACCATTTCTTTTTCAGTAGTTAATCTTATGCAGCAGAGAAGTGTTCAATTGACCAGTGGTGGTCTTCTGGCCGTAAAGGGTACAATTTAGTAGCTAAAGTGCAGTTATTGCAATTTCTATAGCTGGACCAGTTTAGTCACTTTTAAGGATAAACTGTGTTTAAAGAATTTAAAGAGTGAATCAATAACAGTTGCATCTTTTATTCAGGTCACTCCATGTATTGTCTTGTGAGAGCTTTACCACCTACGTGCAACGTAAAATGAAAGTAATGTAAAATGTAGTTCTTACAATTTAATAGATTTATGTAGGCGAGCTACTTCTGTGTCTCCTGGAAAGAAAATGCATATTTTCCAAAGGGGACTTCAAGATTTTTTTAAGGCCAAGTGAGATGTGTTTTCATAAATGTCATTTTTGCAGTAAGCATCTTAACTTTGTTCGTGTTTGATTCATCACATGGAGATCAACTGCCTTTCAGGTAATGTACCAAGAGTTTCTGGAAGAGATACTAAAGGAAGCAAATTGTGTAAAACTCCATGGGGGCTGATTCTGGGGAACATCTATTAGCAGGAAGTAACAGCACATTCACAATACTTGCTCTGTATGTGCTCAGAGTGTGCGTGTGTGTCTGCACATGCACATGTAAGTTGAATTTTGATGTGTGCACTGGTATTTTCAATGACAATAGGTGATTATGGGACATTTTACCCAATACAGAATAAAACTCATTAGCATCCATTTATTTTGCAATTCTTCCATAGTAATTTAGGCATATTCATTTTACTTTTAACTTCTGGGGAAGGTGGAGGAAATCTAATTGTAAAAGGGAAACAATTCCTATCGTGTATAGAATGTGATGTGACAATTCTCACACACACTGGAAGTGAGGAAGGATCGGTCCTCAAATTAGCATTCATTTGCATTCAGTTACAGTGAGTGGTTTCTGCATGTTTTTTTCTGCATTGACAAAGGATATTAACTTAAAAACTGACATGTCAGCAGTGAATTTCTATCCCAGCAAGGCTGTTAAAATCAGTGTAAAACTTAGAAGCATTATTTTCTTGTATCATTTTTTAAAATATTAGATTGTGCCTGGGTCTTCCATCTTCAGTGTCACCTTCCTTTGGATTCTGTACAATACCATATCACATTTGTACATTTATTACATGCAGTCTTCAAGTATTAATATAAAATGTGTAAACAGTAACACATTATGTAAGCATATATGTAATGTATACTCTGTGTGTGCATGACTGTCACAGTAATTTTAATTACTTCACTTTCATTACTTTAAGCACTCCCTTCTCCACTTACATGCTTGCTTTGCCCATTGGGTACTTTCATTGAAGATGTTTTTGTTTGGTTTTCTTTTTAATAAAGGTAATGAAGTTTTAATTTGGGTTGTTGTTAGGTGCATAGAAGCACTTAGGTATTTTGTCTGAAATTACAGACAGTTCACTGACTCAGGCATAGGTTGGGTCCATCCCCAACTACACACACATGCACACAGATTTTGTTCATCTCAAAGACTGAATAAGCTTATAATGAAAATGCCAATCTGAATACATTAATCTCTTTTGTTATCTTTAAAAGTGTACCCTTCACTAGGATTTTGCTGATACTTTTCTCTTTCCATGAAAAAAGTGAAATGATCCTCCTGGCCAAGAGAAGAGCTACAGCAGCAGACATCTGGATAACTACAAATGAAAATTGCTTTTATTTTTGTAGTTTCTAGGTGATGGTCAGGCCCCTTTTTTATCTCTAATACTTAGATGTGTATTAGTGGGCACTTAGACAATGCAAGTTGAAGGAAGAAAATACTCTTGTTTCTTTGCAGCAGAGCACTATACAAACAGCAGTTACTCATAGGACACATTTTTCATTCCCATGGCCTTCACTACACTGTACAGGGGGTTTATCTTTTCGTTGTGGTTCCATGTTGCCTTTTTTCTGTCATTTCCCTCAAAATCACCAAATGTGGAGGTAAGGGAAATGGGGAAGGCTATAGACACAAAGCACGGATCTTAAACACTGTAAGCTCTAACAGATTCTAGCATTTGTGAGCCCAGAAGTGAAGAGCAGAAACTCAGCTCTTATCAGCCCAGGTTCATTCCAGCTAACTTTGGGCACATAAAACATCTAGTGTTAAGCTTCTCACCTAACCTAGTTGTCTGGGTCTCCTCAGTCATCAAGGAGAACGATACACACCTCTGGAGGATAATTCTCAGGCAAATGAATTGCCCATCAGAGCTTACCCTCTCTCTCTTAGCTGTTGAGAGAGGAGATGACTAACTCCAATTCAAACTTCAAGGATGGCTGGAGTAGATGAGATGAGGTTGGGCCTTTGAGACTAAGCTAGTTAGTAAATATTACCGGTTTGCTATTAAAACTAATGGTCAGTGAAGAAGTGGTGTTACACTCCCCCTAGTTATGACCCTTTTCTCTTTATAATCAGATTGAGTTTGCCCCTCATATGGTGTGATTAAATGTTTTACTGCAACATTAAGTACTCAATGGGGCAAACACTTGCTGGGGCAGCTACATGAGCCTTCCTTTAGAAGCTGTCAGTGGGAAGCTGAAGGCATGTAGGGCTTTAGGAGATTTGCAAATCTACAGCATATCTGTGCTATGTCCAGCTACATTAGACATTGCAAACAGCGTGACTGTGACAGTGTAATAGTCCATGAGTGCTGATTTACCCTCCTAACCCCCCAGAGACTACACCTCTGTCTCTGTACACTATGGCAGGCACAAGTGTAGATGGGTATGTTGTGTGTTGGGCTCCTGACAGAGCTGGATCTATTTACTGTCTGTCCTTTGGTCTCCATAGTTCACTATTCCTTCACTGTAGCAAAGCTGAATGCTGAAAAGGGCCAGAAAATCCAGGACCAAAGAAAGGCTCTTTGTCAGTCTTCAGATGGGGAGGGAAGAAAGGCCACGTGAAGCTGCTGCCCTGTTTGCTTTGACCATGACTCACTGCTTCAGACATGAGTCATGCAGCCATCACCCAAACATGACAAACACTCCTGTTCTTCCTGAACACAGGCACACTGATGAGACAGCTCAGTGTCCTCAGTGGCACTGTATTGTTTCCCCTTATTTTGTTTCTCAAGTGTATTTTTGCTGTTTCACATTATTACAAGTGCATCTTCCACAGCCCTCCTGGCTGCCTGAGCCGGGCAGGATCCAAGGCTAAAGGCTGCTGATCCTGCAAACACTGACTGGTTCTTTTTCAGCTTCTAGCAATAATAGTATAAAGAACTGTAGCAAGGACTATTCCTTCAAGATTTTACCCAGCCAGTTTTTAATCTTAGCTAACAAGTCCCTTTGTCCTTCAAGGCCTAATTCAAAATCTATACAATATAATAAATATAAAATTATGCATTAGGCAGGTAATATCTGACTAGAGTGAAGCTGAATACTTTCTGCTACAAAAACAAAGTCATTTGAGGTGTCATTTCTGTATTGCCCTTAGAACTCCATTTTTTTTTCTGTTGGGATAGATGCTTGTTCCCATACCAATCATCATCATTTCCTTAAAGAGAAATGGCAAAGGTGCTAATAACCTCCCCTTTACAACTCGTCAGCATGACTCCCACCTCATATAGTCACTATTGTGATCAGTTTATGATCAAAGAGAACAGAAAGAGGGCTGAGAAAGGTGCAAAGGATATTGGAAAAAAAAATAAGAGGATCTATCTAGGTCTTCACCTCTCCAGTGTCCAAGTACCTTATAATCATTAATGGATTTGCTTTCATAACAACTCATTAGGAAGGAAAAAATATCATTTATAAATGATGGTGTGAAACATAGGGTGAATTTAATGATTTAGCCCAAGTGGTACAGGAAGTCAAAGTCTCAGCCTGGAAGAGAACTGAAATCTGTCTAAACATAGCCTCCTAATGACCAAGCCATCCTTTAGGACTCACAGTAACAAATGTATAGCCATTCTGCAGAGTTATAATCATATCTTTTTGAGGATATATGCCAGTAGATCTGGAAGTTTTTCCTAACTAGAAAAGTCCTTTTTAATTTAATATTTATGAGCAAAATGTATTTGTGAAACATTCACAAAGAAAACTCTTCACTTTGGGTTATTTAAAAAGAAACCCCTCACAAATAACTGCTTTGATGAAGTATTTAAGCATCATTTTATTTTTATAAATACACAGAAAATTCAGAGCATCTAGAATTTAAAATATTCCTTTTAAGATAGAGCTTTAATATAAAATTCTATCAGTCTCACAGAATCCACACTGCGCTTTTCATTACTACTGAATAAAATAGAACATTTGATTTTGCTTTCAGTGTATGTTCAAGCCTATTACATAAAAATCTCAGATTACCTTAATGAAGCTAAAACTTCTCCTGCATTTATGTAACAAATGCTGATTGTTCTTATAACGGAAAAAAAAACCCAACCCAGCACATTTTCAGATGCACAAACTGTAGTTTGCTGAACCTGAAAAAAACTTTTTAATGATATGCCTTCAATTTTTTTCCCCAGCTGATACATTTAAAGATGTTACTCCTCTTGACAAACATTGTCATATTCCTGTGCTATCATAGTGACAGCAGCACTGCTACAGTGTGGAAGGGACCATCCTCCACAGAGTATTTCTCATGTGTCTTGTGCTTAGCAAAATAGGACCCCTGCCATGTCTAGGGGAATGAGCAGAGAGGGAAGCTTTCATTATCATAGCCATAAAGCTAACATTAGGTAACTCACGGTGATTTTAAATATTGTGAGCTGCTGGTCACCTCATGGAGCAGAATTAGGCTGGGTCGTTATTTATTGCAGGATTTACCCATGGGGTAAAAGGGGGATTTACCCATGTTTTTATGACATGCTGGATACTCCACCTACATGGCTGTCTAAGGGCAAACACTTTAACCCCTTGAGATCTGCTAATCAGGAGCACCAGCTGGTAAGTGCCAGCGTGCATCCAGCATTCATGCCTGCGGGGAGAGAGAGGGTTGCAAAGGATATGACCCTAAACTTCAGAAACTGCTTCTCTCCTTGGGGGCAAAATATCATTCAGCTTGCATCTTCTCTTGTTTTCTTTTAGTTTATCCAGTTAATGTTCCTGGTGTGGGTTGTTGTGCACTCACTGTGAATGCTTCAAGCCTTTAGGAAGATGATAGTTAATTACTGAAGTTAAAATCTGGTTTGCACTGGTGTGGAAGTACTTTCAGAGGTATTTACTCAGCCAGCTCACTGAGCTGCTAGGGGCAGGGGAAGGCTGGCAGTATCTGGCTCACAGTGAATTACTGTAAATGTATGTTCTGTTTTTAAAAAATAGCACATTCCACGGTCATTTTTCACAATGCTGCTGGTTCAATATTAGCTCAGTCTCATACTAAGTTACATTCGTATGTTCATTTAAAATAAGCAATGAAATCCATTGTGGAAAAGCCTGTCACAAACACAACCCAAATTTATTCCCTGCAGAGTAAAATACAGTCAAAAGGTGAAAAAGCAGTTCTCTATTGTTTAAATGCTTCTTCTCTTATCCCTTTCTTTAGCTCCTGAAACCAGTCGCACACAGATATATATTGGTGGGAAGAAAAGATAGAAAATACTGCCTTTTTGACATATTTTGTTTTCTTTTCCAAATGTCACTTGCTCTCCAGCCTAGTATTTTTAACCCTTCCTGTAGATTATTTGTTGTATAACAATAAATTGATGTCTGCGTCTATTATTGGACTTAATAATTTAGAAGGCTAAGCAAAACACTTCCAATAATTGGATATCCTTGGAATCAGTGGATCAAGCTCTTCCAGCTTTTTCTCTAAACCACTGCATCAAATTTAGTTTGTGTGTTGGCTTTCCAGATAAGCAATGTTTCAAATGCCTTAGCAATGTGTGGATATTTTGCAGCCATCTCAGTAAGAGCATACTTGACCCCAATATCCTTAGATGCTATAGCCTTCTCTCCCAATGTCATGTAGCATATGCTGTATTTTTGTCACCTGAAATGGCTCAAAAGCATAGACAAATTGTTATTGGGTACTATAGAATGTAATGCCATATTATTGTACTCCCAGATTAAAGAAAAAGCCTCAGCACGGCAAAGAAAATGTTGAATTTGGGTCAGATTTCAGCAAAATAATTCCAAAGAGAGTTGGAAGTTCATGCTGAACTTAAACACTGAGCTCTTCTCACCTGTGAAGGCAGGTTGGGTTCAAACCTCCCTTTGTGCCTTGAAAATTTCTTTGTGTCTGTCACCACAAAACTTTTTACAGACTATTGCATACACCAGTGGTAGTGAGCTGAATTTACATAATCCAGCAGCAGAGTATCCTAAACTTGAATAGAAAAAAAGCCCTCATCACAAAAATGAGATTTAATAAAGGACTAGCAATGTAGACTTAAACACGTTTCAGTCACAATAGGGGAATAGATGCAGAACATGGAGAAATGGAGGAAGAAGAGAGGCTTACTCATGCAGAGAGAGAACAAGTCAAGCTGGCTTTTTCCTATGACATTGATTTCATCTCCTGTCCTGTGAGTTTTCCTGTTCCAAGATGTTTTCCCTTTGAAACAGTGTCCTGTCTTTGCAGCACTAAGTTTCATTGATCAGTCTCTCCAGGCACTCAAGTATTTTCCATCACTGTAGTATCCGAGGCATTCAGAGGTGGAAAAAATGGTGTAGGAAAGCAATCTGTGTCTGTGCTTTGGATTGTCTCTGACCCAATGGCATCTCAACAAGACACTTGATTTGCTCTGCTTTTCCTTAAAATTACCTATGGCTGAGGACATCAGAAATGCTTTTAGGTGACCTGATGATCACAGCCCATAGACTGGGGACAGTCATCAGTAAAAACTGATGTTTTAGGGACTTTACTGACAAAACACTTCAGAACAAGCTTCCCATTAAGCACACCAGCCCACTAGGGCTGTTCTTATGTTCCAGTGCATGCATATGCTTTGGTGTTTTGCTAAATCAGGATTTTTTAATTAAGTGTTGTTCATACTATTAGTCATGTCATTCTCTTAATGATGATAAAAAAGCAAACATCAGTTCACTAGTAAATGCCTGCAAACTGCATCACAGAAATGGAGGAATTAACTCTTTCAAAGGTAAACTCAGAAGCCTGTCTAGCCACTAAAGAGTGTAACTATGTCTTATCATGAACCTTTTCTCTTTTTGTCCTGAGAGTAGAGTATTTTCAGACAAAGATCATCCCTCAGTGGTGGGGGGACATACGTGTTCACAGTCTTGGGTACTTGAGCCTGCCAGCTGCAGTGGGAGGATCTCTGGGTCCATCCTTGCAGCATACACCTGGGAAGCTCAGAACTGTGGTTAACCTTGCCCAGGGATGACAGTGTCTTAAATATTTCTCATATCTTAATTTCTGAAAGGAGAATTCCTCTTACTTTGAACAAAGATGCTACTGGAACGTTTTATTTCCTGGTAATGAAACGAGGCCACAAGTGAGGCTGTAAAGCATGTGCAGTACTCACATAGCACCACAGCTGTGGTGGAACAGGAAAATCCCACCTAATTGCACGTGTAGGTGTGTGAGTAAACACTGAAGACAGTTACTGTGTTACACCAGTGTTAGGGTTTGTGAAAAGGGTACTTTTAATGATTCTTTCCAGATGAATTGCCACTGCAAAACCTGCAACAGATTTAAGGTATAATTACTGTCACTGTTATCAGACTTTATAGTGTGTATAAGTATTGCTTTGCTCCGTTGCAAGAAGATTTGGGGGTTTTTAATTTTAAAATAAAACCTTCTATGTTTTTTCAAAGCTCATCCCTGTAAACCCTGGGGAGGGGTGAGGAGCAAAAGGCATGCAATGCCCCAAACCATGGTAATTATTAAAACTGTCTGTCAGATACCATTTCTAAGTTGTCACTATTATATTTTTTAATGGATTTGTTCCATTTCTGATACAGCTGAGAAACATATTTTCATTAATTTAAAGAACATATTTCAAATCAATTATTCTTGTTATTTTTAAATATAATTTTGTATCTTTTATCAAGGAAACCAAATGAAAGCATTCACTATTCATTGCATTTTTGAATTGTTTAAAAGATGGTACTGAGCTATAAAGCTGAGTTGGTAGATGAGGAGGTGCATGATGTTTACAGTGATATGAACCCAACCACAGATAGACAAACCCTTACAAGAGTTGTAGGAAGAGTGCTAAGTGTTGGATCCAGTTATCCAAATCCAGTTCTGGGAACTCAAAAAGTATGTGTTCTGGATGTGTACAACTCACACTGCAGCAGCAGTGCTCAAGGTGCATGGCCCACAAGTTGGCCACTGAGATCCTTGTGAATATTTGGGGATATTTAAATGCCTCCAGAAAGAAGTCCCAAATTGGCAGAGGGTGGCCCAGGAAATTTTTAGGACCAGGCAATGGGAGGCAGCTGACAAATATTCAGAGCACACCACTAAGTATCCCTTAAAATAGAGCAGATTCCAGAATTGTGGCCAATCACTGCCCTTGATAAACCATCCAGTGACAAATGTGAATGTACAAAAGAGGAGAGACCTGAGGTCAACATGTTTCCAAGCTCCTGTAGCTATGAGCCCACATCAGCCCTAGGAGAATGAACAGCCAACCAGGGCAGTAGGGCAGAGTGGGGCAGAGGTGAGGTACTTACACCTGCATTAGGATGACCCTCTGCCCATCTGCCTGATGCTTTGGTACCATGAGATGTTCTTGTAAGATGCAGAAAGGAAAACCAAATTCTGCAGGTGAACTTTTCACCTCAAAGGATTTCCAGCCAGGCTTCTACTCTTGAAGTTCATACAGGAAGGACCAAAATCCTGATTCTCCCTCAATCCCTTCATAAAACATCAGATTAGGCACTTAAGGAAAATGAGGAGAGTGGTCATGGAGGAAAGTCACTAGAGGAAAGTGAGGAGCAAATCAGCATGTCCCTTCAGTTCTCTAGTCTTTGTGGGTTATAAGAAAGGGAAGAGGCTCAAGAACTTGCTTTGATCTCTGTAGTTCATGTATTGAAAGCAAGCTCCTCCATGTGCATGGGGCAGGGAGCCATTCCCAGGCTGGCTGTGCCTATTTCATGTGCCCTGGTGCTGCTGATGGCTACAGGGCAGCTGTGTCCAGACACCCAGAGCAGAACCTCAAGAAAATGCCATAGGCTGCCCAGGTAGAACAGTGACCACACAGCAGGGTGCTCTGACAGGTCCTGAACTAGGAAGCCACAGACAGGTTTTCTGGATGGCAGCTGCAGATGACAAAAAGTCACCTAAATCTTGTTTTTACAGCATTAATCTTTGTGTGGTTCAGCCCCTTAATTCAGTGCATACTCTTAGAAGTGACAAAGGGATGCTCAGTGGCATTGCCATGACAGACCCTCAGGTTCCACAAAATATATTCTGCTCTAGGTGCAGAGACATTTTTAAGAATTTGTTTTTCTCTGGGTTCTCTTGAATTAATGTTAGTAAAAGGTGCCCCAACCCCTTATTTTTCTATATGAAGACAAAAATTGCAGCTGCCCGCCAAGTCTGCTGAGAGATGGATGTAATAATTTTCAATTGGACTGTTAGCCCAAAGGGAACCCGACAGCAAGAGATTGACAGATGCAGCATGGATTATCTTGTGCTCTGAACTCAGCCCAATTTGTGGTTTGTTGCAGGTGCTAAAGAGATTGATATTGCTGCTACCCTGGAGCACTTGAGGGACCAGAGACCAGGCATGGTCCAGACAAAGGTACTGTCAATAAATCCACTGGGATTTTAAATACATTAAAGGTCTTTCACAGTAGTTGTTTTCATGACAGAAGAGAGAGGGTATGACCTAATTTAACGCAGGTCACTTGCTGATTACTCTGTTTGGCTCCCTACCAACTGAGGTTTATTTATGCTGAGGATTTATCTAGGTTACTTTCTTTGGTGTTTACTGTTCTTTCTTGTAACATCTCCAACATCTATCTTGATTACCATATATGAAGGGCAGTCAAGACAACAATCTATAGCCTGCTAAAGAAAATGTGCATTTGAAAGAGTGTTCTTGCTTTCATCCTGAACTATGGGTTATTTTCTTAGAGTATCTCTGCTTAACTGTCCATGTAATATTTTTTTAAAGCTTCTACTCATCAAAGAGAACGAAACTGCTGCATTTGTTGTTTTTTGGTTTTTTTTTTTTTTCTGGAAAAAAGAACCCAAAAGTTTTGAATTAAAGAAATTAAAGTCTTGCAGAAAATCAAGTCATTTTTAATATCTTTGAATGGAAGAACTTGCATCATGCCTACAGCCTTTATGGATGTAACATGGTAACTATATTTTTACACTTTGGTAAGATGAATGCCTTACTCTCAAATTCCTGTCAGCTGTAATAGTTTTGACATTTTTCCACAATGTAAAACTTAAACATAGTAGCTGATGGTGCAATTCCAGTCCCTTAAATTAGAAATGAAACTTTCTGTTATTAACAATTCCAGTGATGTATAGAATGCTACTTTGGGATATGTGCTACAAGTTAAGATCTGCAAATATGACAATAAAGAAACTCTTTCATGGCATTGAGGCAAAATTAATCTGTTTAACGCCTTTTAAAATATCAAATTATAGTTACAGTCCCAAACTGAGTAACAAGAGCAATGTGACAGCACCATGTCTTGTCCAGGCTGGAACTGATAGGAAATTCTGCAGTGTTTAGGGAGTTGAAATTGCTGCGGGGCAAAGGTGAAATAAATGTCTGTTGTAGGAATCATTGGTTCATAATTTTTCCTGAATCTTTTCCCAGTCATGTTATTTCCCACTAATACTAGGGAAAATACTGCTGAAGAACAGCTTGGGGAATGTTAATTATTATTTACCAATTAAGTAAGTGCATGAAAAATAAAGATGAGCCAGTCAAAACTAACTAATCTTTATCTGCAAGGAAGACATGAAATTTCACAAGTCTTTTTTCTGCTTTGATTATTCAGACTGGGAAAAAAGGCAAATAGCACAGAGTATCCAATGTCATATATATATATTTACTCTGAGGTAAGATGCAAATCTTGGACTGCTCTGTGAATACATTCAAAATACGTAGCAGCTCTGTGGCAACATAGAGCTCAAATTCCAGTTTCCTTTTCAGGGCAGAGAAAGTATGGCTTGTTGCCTTCAACAGAAGAAAAAACATTGCTCCAGAACCAAAGAATGAGGTTATGTGAACAACTTCTCTTACTTAGCTCAGCAATAGTTACCTGAGTTCCATGAAAATCCCCCTCAAGACATGTTTTTTTCCCTCCAAACATTTGTCTGGAAGAGCTCCAGAAAACAGATGTATCCTGTGTTTTCACCCAGGATGAAAAATTTTCTCAGGATATTGCTTATCTCTCCTCTTGCTCCTTCTTCCATCATTGTCATTTTCTCAAAACCACCCAAATCACTTATTCAAGCTAATGTCTTGCAAATTATAAATATCTGGTTACATGCTAGCAATGCACGATCCCCAGAGAATTTTTCTGATGGATTTAAACAAACCCCTGTGCTTTCCCAACTGAATACAAATGAGGAATATTAGACTCTTGGAGTAATTTAAAACGATGGATTAAAAGTCAGGTTAGAAATGCCAATTACAGAATATCCCTAGGCAGAATAAACACCAACTTCCTTCAGCAATGTTATTGTGTTTCCAGCAGGCAGCGCTCCACCTTTCCAATAGGCATGGGAAAGATTTGTTTGCAGCATTTTGTCTTCTGGAAGGGATCTTTAATTCAAAAGCACTGTATATAATAAATTGTAATGAAATGATCATAAAGACATTCTGCATTCTGCAGAAGCGTAACAGAGGGTATGTGGGTTTGTTGGTTTTTTGTTTTTTTTTTCCAGGGGAATCATAAAATAGAATTGATATGTCACATGTGAGAGGAAAAAAGTGATGAAGGAGAAAGTGTACTCATTGTGATGGGACAAATATGTATTTCCTTTTTTTCCTCTCTCCTATATCCTCTCAGAATCTATAATAGTAGATAGATTCCTTACTGTGTTATATATGCTACATGAACTCACCTTGTTTTCCTGGGAATTTTTATCTGCAGACTTAATGAAACATAGCCATAGTTATTTTTTACTAGGTATATTCTTGTCACCTCTGCATTATAGGTGAACTGACACCACAGAATGTCTGTCCACCTCTGTTTTCAGGCAAAACTAGATGTTAAAATTCATCTCCAGGCAGTCTTGTAACTGCAAATAGAATATGTGAATGGCAGTGTAGCTGTACAAAACAACAAACTGAGCTCATTTTAAAATTACTGACATTAATTTGCTCTAACTGAAGTTGTCCTCATGGAAAAGGGTGGAAGGTGTGGGAAGGCTTTTCCTGGTAGGGTGGTGATGCCCATCAGTGGAAGCTGCACTCCCTGCCTTTCACCTGGCTGTGTTTTGCAGAAGGATGGAGAGGGAAGAGCTCAGCTGCACCATCCCTGACAGGCCATGTCCCCACACATCTTGTGTCTGCTCTCCTGTCCCCTTTACTGCAGTCAGTTTTGAGTTCTGGCTGTGCAGATTAGGCTCTGTAAATTGTTTTGCCTCAGTCATTAAGGTCACACCTCCTGTTGCTCAGTCCCTGGGTGAGGCAGACACTCTTCCTCAGGCTTTTTGAACTGGTACAAGCACCCAGTTTGGTTCTGTCCCAGCATGTCCCATATATGCCCTCTCTGACCCTGCTGCTCTCCAGCAGCATTGTGCTCCAGTTAAAATGCAACTGATGCTCCTGGATGGCCCCAGCATTCCCAGTGTTTCCTTTAATTGCAGAGACCTTAGACAGTGAAGGGAGCCTTAGGCAGTCTTGCACACCATTTTCAGTGCCTGCTGAGGATAAGTCCTACTCTTTAGGGTGAATTGATGTCTGATTAAAAGCTCTTGGCTGCAGTCCAGCAAGTGTACATGGATGCCACTTTGACAGCTCCAAGCAGACAGCAAAATTCCTGAATGGCAGTGTTGCTGAGAAATTATTCTGAGTTTTGTTCTGTTTTTTCTGCTCTGGCACTGTGCCCATCATTGCTTCTCTGAAGCATCTCCACATGGGAGCTGACTGCAGTCGGGTAGGACAAGGCAGAGAAGACTGGCACTGGATTGCAGGAGTTAAGAGTCAGCTGCCTTTCTGAACTATGAGTTGTACATCTGTAGTTTGTTCTTTCATCCTTCCTGTACATTTCTGCAGTAAAATGAAACACTGTGGAAAATTAATGTTACTGGGTCAATGATCACTTTTGAGTGTTTTGTAACCATCCCACACGGTCCCTGGCAGCACCAGCTGAGGGGCTGGAGGTACAGACCACCAATTTTCTAATGGGAGACAGTGTCCCAGCAGTGATCCTGGGATGCTTTGCAGGGTGCATCTCAAACCTGCACCCTCAGAGTCAATTCCTCAGCAGCTCTTGACCCCAGCTGTCTTAAAGCTCTGGAGTGCTTCCAGAAAATCCAGGAATTTCTCCACAGTCCTTATTTCATGTCTTTGATTTTCCTATATTTTGAGAAAACTTTCCACTGAAAAGTCTCAAACTCCAAATCACCCTGTCAGTTATTTCAGTAAGCTAAATTACTGAGAAAAAAATTACTTGCTTGGAAAATATTGCACCTGTTAACCTTGAGGATTTAAAACTGCTTTGTCCTTCTGTAGGACTACACAGTTCAGGAGTGTGTTAGGGTTGCACTTAGGAGAAGTAGTTGTTCATGGCTGTGTCCTTCACACCTCTGCCAACCCAGCACAGAGGCTTCTAAATCATTTTGATGTTGAGGTTACAGTAAATTAATAGCAGAGAAAAGTCTTCCCAAGTATTTTTTATATAGGAGTGGTCTTAATAAAATTGAGTAATTTGTGAGAGTGGAAAGGACATTAAAGAGAGGTTTAAAAAGATCAATGACAGGTAAGCCAAAAAGCAGATACTGTTTTATATAATAGCTATCAGATAGATAGAATAGATATAGATAAAATAAATAATTTTATTTTAGATTCTTTCAACTAGAAACAGTCCTGTGAAAAGCCAAAGTCTTTGCTTTACAGCATCTCACTTACTTCATATTTCAATAAAGTACTGAGTTCCCATCTCTGTGTCAGAAGGAAATGGCTGGTGATCAGCTACTCCCAAACCCTTCTGACCATGCAAAGACAATATATTATCATGTCCTTATAGCTTGGGTTCTGCTACTAACATTTTTCTCCATTAAAATTACTCCACCTTCGAGATGCTGTCAAACATGTTATATGACACCAATAATCCCAGAACATTTTGTTCCTTTCCATTGCAGTGCACAGTTCATCCAGCATATTCATATTTTTAACAATGTCTTGAGGACGTTCAGCTGTGGAATAGAGAGCTAGGCTTTCTGGGAAGTGCTTTGTTTTGTTTTGTCATTGAGGGTGTGTGTTTGTTCTCTCTGCAGGAGCAGTTTGAGTTTGCTCTGACAGCAGTGGCAGAGGAGGTGAATGCAATACTCAAGGCCCTTCCCCAGTGAGCAGCTCAGTCTCCTGAAGGTTCCCACAGAATCCATCCCTCCTTTTCCTCATCCTCAGTCCCTATGAATGTTCTTGGAAACCGTGACCTGACCTTAACTGTGTATCTTCTGTTGTAACCACATAGTGATAGGGTCCTTACAAACTCCTTTAGCTGGTAAAAGTTCAACAGTTAAAATGTGTATTCTGTTTTTTGGGGGGTTTAAAACAAATTTTTTAAAGTACATCAAAGCCTCGGATTAAGTGACAGAACAATCCATCTAATTCCTCCCACATCCTTGAAGCCTTGAATGTCACTTTGAAAGCACACATTCATGTTCTTAATAGCAAATATACAATATTGTGGGTAATTAGTGCAGTCAATATAGTCTCAGAAAACAGTGTTCTGTTATATTTTGTAACTTCTCAAAGGCTGAATAAGAGTGAGGGCCTGAAGAGGATGGTGATTGTTCCCATACAGTGCCAAGCTGGAGCATGAAACAGTGCTGTGGGTGTGAGCAAACACAGGTCCAGGCTCTGGCAACGAGAGCTTGCACCTTCTCATGCCAGGCTTTGGCAAGCAAATGTTTTCTTAACTGTTGTTTACTTTTCAGCTTTGTGCCATGAGAGGAAGAAAATCTGAACTATGAGTAAAAGAGGCTTGCATGGTTGTTGCAGCTGGGGAGAAAACATGTTGGTCACATTAATGGGAAGCCAGGGGATAATGAGCACAACTCTGACCATGTACCTGGCACTGCCAGCACAGAAAAGGAGAGCATAGGCTCCCCTCAGATGATGGGGAAGGTCCTGTCAGCTGTCAGGTAATTGTCTGGAGCTGCTGTGGAAAGAGGTTGTTGGTTTTATGGGATTACTGAGGAAGAAAATGGGATCCTCCCCTTTATCTTTGCATTTTCCTCTGTAAAGCTCCGCTGTGCCATCCTTCTTTATACCAGGAAAGTATATTTCTGTAAGAGCCTGGCTGAAGAAGACACCTCCCATCTGCATTTTATGACTCTCATCGAGTTTGTCTGATCCAGGTATTTGTTGCAGCTCTCTGCAGAGGCTCTGCTCCCTCCGTGTTCTGCAGGACACCTATTTGAACTGAGCATGAAGGGGTAAAGCAGCACAAAGATTGAATTTCAGAGATTCAGGCGTTCTCAAAAGCCTAATGCCTACTGTTGCAAAGTAATGCTAAAATATGTCTGTAAATGGTTTGGATATGCAATCTTGCTTCTGTGATTTCACAGGTTTAGCTGTGGCACTCTTCTAAAGGAATTTACATTATTGATAGAAAATACTCTGATATGTTTGAATAGAGGGCCTGAGAGTAAAATTATTGAAGGTACCTAAGTGATATAGGCTATTAATTCCATTTTCAAAAGTGAATAATTGGATGCTTTTTCATATGCTATTCTACATCTCTGTGACTTAAGAATTTGGGATGCTTTTTTCCCAAAATCTTACAAGTGTTGTGTGCTTGAAACCATATTAGGCTAATTGTTTAATTTCGACACTGGAAAAGATATCATTGAATTTAACTTGGGAAGGGGAGCTTTTATAAACTTCTAATCAGTAACATGTTCCAAAAAAGAGTATCACACAGTTTTGCTGGCCCAGAGGTGAGGAGCATCAATCAAAATCAATCATGTTGCAATTTTGTGTTGTAGGTGTAGATATTGGTGATTTCTTCTTTTTTGGCAATTAAAGAGTTACCAAAAAAATAAAAATTTAAAAAAATAAATAAAAAAAGTGAAAAGCAGAAGGCTTGTTCCTTTTTGCCATACATTTTTGTATGCTTTACTTGATATATGCTGTTGCTTAATTTGTGCATCCCATTACTATAGCAGTGCAGAGCAGTAACTGCAGATGCCATCATCCTCTTAAGTACACATACTGTACATTAAGCCACATGTTTATTTTATGGCCTAAGCATTTTAGAGCTTTCCTAGCAATAACTAAAAAAACTAATGGAGTATAAATGAGAAAATTGCCTTTTTCATTTGATAATTTAGGTTTAACAGGATTATTTTATTACTTTAGCTAACACAAAATTGCAGATCAGGGCAGATGAGATCAGTTTGAGCTGTATCAGCAAGTGTTTGAAGTAGATTTGCTGTGAGCCACGTACTGCAGCTTTCTGAAAATACAGGTAGTTGTATGCAAACAAACTGTCCAAAGAATCAAAACTGGGGCATCCTAAGCCAAGCCCTCTGACTACTGGGTAGAATGATTTCCCAGTGTGAGATGCTGTGCTATCACCCACTGCCAATGGGCCAGTGGGTTGTACCACAGATTTCTGCCCTGGGATTCATTAGTGTTTGCCTCCTGTCCCTGTGCATAAAACAAACATGACTGATGAGCCTTTCGTTGCACTTCAGGAATATTTTTTAATTGTTCTTTTGCAAATATTTGCATTTCATGATAGCAATTTCAGGGTGATCCCTATCAATTCACAAGCAGCTGAGTGTGGGACTTCATGCTTCAGAGTTTATTTAGCATAGATTAGAGGGCATTAATCTTCCCCAAAGCT
Source organism: Muscicapa striata striata (assembly GCA_030060385.1). Lineage (NCBI taxonomy): Eukaryota > Metazoa > Chordata > Aves > Passeriformes > Muscicapidae > Muscicapa > Muscicapa striata. The sequence goes on from JAREIS010000089.1 coordinate 2,079,313, forward strand.
AATGGGGCAGGAATGTATTGTTTTATTCATCCTTGTGGAGCAGTTTACACAACAGAAAGATGCAGTCTTACTCACAGGGTTAGAGTATCTCCCACTGACCATCATTGACAATCCTGATATTTCAGCCATGTTTTGTACAGTTCTTCCACAAAGAGGTGCAAGGCTTATTCTGTTGACTGTAAACAACCACACAGAATATTTCATCTGTGCATAGCACACTGTTCACACCTCTCAATAAATGCCCTGCTTCTGGGGGCAGTAATGTGCTGCAGGGCCAATTAGTGAAACGCAGGTTTCAGTTGCACCAGGGCAGTCTAGAGGGGTCTGTCCATTTGCCAGGAAGATGCCAAAGCCATGGATGAAGCCACAGAGATGGATTTGCCATGCAGGGCAGGTATTTCTTTTCACTGCAGTTAACTTAATCCTTGTGATCTGGTGAAGGATGTCATTCAGGCCAACCCCCAGCCCCTTGCACTGGACATGGGATGCACCCCATGTTCTCTGTCAGGTTGGGTTGAGCTTCTGCCTGAAGACCAGGATCATCTGAGAGCTCAAAGTCAAATGAGACCCACCATCCTTCTCTGGTGAATTTTCTGCTGATCTTTAGTAAATTCATTGTCATTGAAGCTGGGGCTGGTGCCTGACTCTAGGCCACAAACAGCATGTGTTTAAAATATTGGACATGCTCACATTCTTGACAAAGACAAATGGAGTGTACAGGTTGTGGTTGAACCTTTAAATGGTGTTTTAGGGGGCAGCCTACAGGAAGGCAATTTAACCCCACTGCTCCTGGCTGGTCAGAGGCAGAAATGCCTGTTTTCCACAGGCAGAACACACAGCTGCTGTCCCTGAGCAGGGCAGGGACCTGTCCTGACCCTGCTGATGCAGTCAGTGTGTCCAGATAGGAGGGACACAGAGGTGGTTGTCACCAGAGTTGATATTTCAGAGGAGTAAAAGCCCAATTGCTCTCTCCAGTCTTTGCCCTTCCCATGACATGGGCTGGGACTTAGAGGAATGGAGAGGCAGGACAGCACCATTCCCCAGATCCCTGAGGTTCAGCCTGAGGCACAGGGCTGAACAGCAGTGTGGGGTTTTCTGTTGGCTCCAGGTGTTCAGGTGTGAGCTGTAACCACTGCTGTTGGCCACTGCCAACATGGGACCTGCTGCAGCCCAGGTAACTCCCATCCCAGTGGAAGTCCTTGGCCAAGAATGAATTTCAGCAGAAAATCACAAATCCAAATCTCAATCCAGTAGCAAAACAAGCCAGATTATTTTTATAAAAGCTACTAAATGTTTAACACATTTCAAAATATTTTTAGAATCTACACCCATGACTAAACCTTGTCCCTTGTCTCCAGCATGCATGCAGAACCAATCCCCATCCATCCCCAGGGGAATGACAGCTATAGTACCTGTAAGGAGTTCATGCTTATTAGTCAAGTGGAACATTAATAAAACCTGGCCCACTTCACAATTTCCAGAATAGTCATTAATTTAAAAAAACTGTTTATTGGAAGAGAAAACAAGTATTTGATTAGCTTTGTTACAGAACAATAGCTCTCCTAATTTTTATTCTGCATATTTTATTCTTTCTTTAGAAAATTCTCTTAAGAAGCATTTGAGATAATTCGCTTTTTAAAACTGTACAGTTTCTATGGTTTTGCTTTTTAAATGAGAGTACACTTTGTATATTTGATTATTATATTTTTCTGTTAATATTACATTGGGCATTACAAAAGCATTCCCCACCACAGTGAAAAGAAAGTGATCCTGTTGGTTTATTGTAAAAGAAAAAAAAATAATTAAAACAAAATTGCAGAGCTGTGGCATACTCAATCCAATTAGAGCATGACTCTTTACTACTCTTCATTTACCACATGAGAAAAAAAAGTTGCACCAGCAAGATTTCATTTGAAGCTGTTCATGCATGCTGTTTGTACTGTATTTGATGGCATAATATTGTTTTGTTTACAACCTTTTCTTTCTTGTCATTCTATTATATTCTTTATATGTATATAGTTAAAAAAAAGATTATACAAAGTATTTTGTTCTACCTCTGTAAAAATCATATTTGTGAATAAAGTCACGTTGTCTGTGGAGTATGGTACTGTGAATACAGCATTAACAGCTGGTGCTTTGCTTTTCTTTGGGGGTGGGAGTGGTGTCTATGTCTCTTGCTGGAGGGTGGGGTCTGACTGTCCAAGGTGAGAACAGAAAGCTCACAGGAAGCACAAATGCCCTGCTGATGGCTTGGAAATGCACATTTCATCTGCTCTGAAAAGAGATTTCAGCCAGCTCTGGCTCAGGCTGTGGCTGTAGTATTGCACCTTACAGGATTTTGATTGAGACAGATTCCTGTGTTCAGGCCAAAAGCAAAGCAGGCAAAGGAATCATTAAGTTGCAGGGACCTTCCTTGTACTGCCAGGGAGTGGGAAAAAATCACCTAGAGCCTGTGTCACAGAGTGTGCAAGTTAACAAACACTAAATGATACCTGCTTGCAGGAAAATTAAAGGCAGGAAAGTGATTTTGGGAAGGAAAGGCTGGTGGAGCAGACCATCACAAAATGGCCAATGATTTATAGTTTTAAAATAGTAGAAGTTCATAGGAGTATTTGAACAGGTAATGGAAACTTCTCACCATTATATTAAATAGTGTTAAGAGGAATAAAGTATAAGGTTACCACACAAACACAGCATTCAATAAAAAGACTTTTTCCTGGGGTATAGGAAGTCATTTTCCCATCAGCACTGTCCATTATATGAAGGTTTGGATCTTCCCATGAAATGCCTACTGTTAGCTGCCAGAGCAGTCTTTGGGTTTAGACAGACCTGACATGGCAGTTCTCATGGTCCTATGATATGTGTTAAAATTTCACCTGTGTTTTGAAGAAGACCTAAAATATGTTTGCCAATCACCTAAAAATGACTAGAAAAATGTAAACGGAAACATAACGGAAACCTAGTCCTGCTTCCCATCAGAGGAATCACATTTTCCATTCTTTAACCTTGTTTATCTAGTTGCATGTTTTGATATCTGTGCCTTTCTCAATGCAAGAAGGTGACTTTCATCTTGGAAGCAAAATATATGCACCATTACAGCTATTTTCCTCTTGGTGTAATTTAGGAGGTCTTTCATCTCCAAGACAGCTTTCTGAAAACTCTGGTAACATCAGATGGAGGACAAAAAGAGAAATGTGTTTAACTGTTTAACTACTGGGGCATTGTGGATCTGCTAGGTGAGCCCAAAGCCATGAGCTGTGCATCACTCATTCTTGCAGGCAGTGCTGCTCTGGCCCCACACTGCACAGGTGCACACAGCTGTAAAACAAGTGCTGATGGGACTGGCATTCCTGTTTTGGATGCTGAGCAAAGAACTGCACACCCACAGGGAGGGGTTAGCAGGTACACTGCGTTTGGTCTTGGCTCAAACATAGGAACTTTCAAGCACTGTGTGCTTGAAACAACTGAGTCTTTGGGAAAATTCTTCTTAGGTCAAAAATTAATTTCTCCCCTTGAGAGTGCATCAGTTAAGCCCCCATGTGCAGGTAAACCAGTACTACAGATAAAAGACTCAATGTGGCTGACCAATCTGGGAACTCAGACTTCGTAAGGTTTGGGCTATTTGGCTGATGTACTGCCTTGCCCTAGTTTTTTCTAGCAGTAGCTTTGGTCACACTTCTCAAAAATACAGGAATGTGTTGCTCCCATCATTTCCAGCATATAGTGCAGGTGGGATTCATCTTAACCAGCCTCTGAGCAGTTTTCATGGACTTCTACAAACCACCAGCTCATCATAAGCTGCCTTTGTGGTCAATAAAGGAAAACAGAGAATTTTTAGAGGGAATTTCCTGGTTTGGCTTCCACTTCACCATGAGGTGATTCATCCTATTCACACCATACCCTGAAACAGGGAACATCAACATTTTACTACGTGCTAAGTGCAAAAGCATTTTCTTTCTATATTGTAAGCCTAAAAACTCAAAACTTGTGAGAAAAGTTTTGTGAGAAAAAGGGAAGTGGTTCCTGATTTTATAGACCTTGCATTTATAGACATCCTTATCCTATTCCCCCTTAGTTTCTCCTGTTGCACACAGATGACTCATGTTCCCTCTTACAGAAGCTTTCCTGTGCCTTTGATCACCTTTCCTACCCTTCACCTTAACTTGTACAATTCTCTTTTACTGCACTCTGAGGTACACAGGGCCCAGGCTGTGGTCCAGTGTCACAGTGATGTTTCTAGATATTTTAAATATTTTCCTCTTCTTTGGAATGTCTAACATTTTGTTGCCCTTTTCCACAGCTGACCATTGAGGTTCTGCTCACAGACTCTCATTCGCAGCAATATCAAATGCTTTTCTTCAGGTCATCTTTATATCTTTATTGTTAAGATGTATTTCATGGATTTCATCTGCCATCCTCATGATCCTACAGTATCCCAAGGTCTCTCTATGACACTTCACAGCTACTTTTGTTTTTATAAGGGTAGGTAATAATGAGTCATTGACACTGCCACCTCAGTATCACCTCTTCTTTTTCCTATTGTTTAAAGTGGGGAATCACCATCACTACAAAAATTGTCCCTTTCTTCACAATGTGTTCCTTAACTTCTAATCCTTGATTAACTGACAAAAAACTTCCACCTAATGTAATGGCAACTCAGTTTCTGTAAGAACCTTTCATGAGACAGCTTTCACTAAATGCTTTTAGGAAAGCCAAATACAAAATAATCATGCACATCATCAAACTGACAGATTCTTTCAAAGTCTCTTAGGAGGCTTTTGCAACACACCTTTCCCCTGCAATAACCTTGTTGCTTCTCCCTCCTCTTCACACCATCAGTTATGCACGATCTAGACACTGGGGCTTATAGAGTGGGACACAACAAAATAGCTTTGCTATCCTTTTGGAGTCAGTGGAGAGCTACTGGAATGGCTAAAAATGGAGCTGTGGAGCTCAGTTAGTGCAGCCCCCACTCAGCACTGCACTTGGAGCACATAGCTCAGGGTCATTCCCAGGCACGTGTTGAGTATCTCCAGAGATGCAGACTCCTCTGAGTCCTCTTTGTGAAAAAATATCTCTTGAAGATCTCATTGAAATTTCCCTTGATACTGATTGATGGCCAACCAGCTCCCTAAAAGGAGATGCCTTGTGCAGACAAATCCCTCCCTAGGTTCCACCACCAAGGTTGTCATTGTAGAGCACACTCAGGCAAGTAGCACACATGGAAGGATTTTAAATAAATTCTTAATCCATGACCCAAATCCCACCCTCTGGGCAGGATTCAGTGCTTGCTGGTGAGTGGTTGATGTCACTGCAGATGCTGTGGGTCCCCTGCCCAGCCTGCAGCACTCCTGCCAATAGGCTGAGTCTGAGGTCTTGTGCTTTGTTTGCCAGCCCTGTGCTGGTGGCTTAAATCTCCTGAAGTGCCTCAAATGATGTTGGATGCCTATATTCAGGGATCTGAATCCCATGTCATGTGTCTGGTAGTTGGATTCTGTATCTTCTACCAAAATTGAAGGTATGGGAGGGAATTTGACAGGACAGCAGCTTCCCAGATAACCAACCACTCCCAAAGAGGCAGGAGCTTCTGAAAACCCTGGTTTTGTTGTCAGAGCTGGATTCAAGCAGGGCTGTGACTTCAGCAGCATCACCTGAGTGTGTGCCAAGCCTGGGCACGAGGTGCTGCAATGACCACAGCAGGGCACAGCTGGAGAGCAGCCCTTGTTAGGGTAGCACTGAAAGGCTTTGTGTACCTCACAGCCAGGGAGGGATCAGAGGCACTGTTGCTTTCCAGCACAAGAGGGCAAAAAAGGGAAAACTGGTCAAAAGCATGAGTTCACATAAAATAAAACCTGGTGTACAGCAGTAGCACTTGTTTCTAAATGTGGCATCAATTTCCTTCACGCAGGAAGTCTGCTCCATTTGCCAGCAGGTTTTGTTTGTATTGTCCAAGTTAGAAATGTTTGTTCCTGAAGGTGGATATTACAATAGACAGCATCAGCAAGAGCAGTTCTTGAGGTGTTCCTGATGCTACACCTGAGCTGTTGAGCAGAGGCCAAAGTGCTTTGTGATCCTGATAAAAGCATTGCCAAGGCTGAAAGGAAGCCAGAGCTCTGGTAAGTGGCTGAAGGGGAAAAACAAACATCCACTTTTTCCAGAAAAACCTTTGATTTTTTAGACATTTCTTTCCATAAGCAGGAATACACATTGCTTTTTGAAAAGAGAGGTTGATTTAACATCTGGTGTGGCTAGCTGTGCATGGTTGAAGGAGCTGGGTAAGTGACCTGACTCAGTGAGGTGTTCCTCGCAGAACAGAAGGTCTTTAGCATTGACTTTCTCATCTGTTCTACTCTTCATTCTAAGAACACACAGTATTTTCATTATATTTTATTTAAATATGGTAATATAGAACCTGGAGTAACAAGCTGGGACCTGTTAGGGTTAATCTGAAATTAATTACCTTCCTGCCCATGCCATATATTCTCATTGTAAAGACCCTCAAGACAGGCAACCAAGCCAAACTGCTTTCCTAAGCAGTTAGGTAGGATTTGGCTTTCCTTACAGTTAGAGCACTAAATGTTGAGCTTTTTGAAGAAACACTTTGATTGTGTTTGCTATGTGATATTACCTTCTTTATTTTTCTCTCTGCAGTTCAGAGAATAAAGACACTGTAATAACATGATGAGTTAATGAGATGACTTGGGAAATAAAATATTTCTTGATGCACTACTGGCTCATAGATATCCAGGTATTTTGTTCTGGAAGATTTTGTTATGGCTCTGTTTGCTGAACCAGACCCTGGTTGGATTCTCAATTATACCAAATTCCTGCCCTGCTCCACTTCCATCTCCTTTATCCTCCATGGCCAAGAGCCCAAATGGAGATGGATGTACTTTGTAGGCTGGTCCCCCTCTGACACGAGGATGTGAGGCACAAGAATAGAATCTTGCAGGAAAGATGTGGGTGCTTGCTGTGCAGCTAAGAGCTTACAGCAGAGGTTCCCATATCATCACATTCACCAAGGAATGGAATGGATGCACATCTTTGCATCTTTGTACTGATCTGCCAGAGCTGTCATCTCATTGCTGAGCAAGTTCCAGTCTCCAATAATCTTGCTCTTCTCAGAAAAAAAAAAAAAACCCCAAACCAAACAAAACAAAACAAAACAAAAAAACCCCAAAAAACCCCAAAAAAACCCCACCAAAACAAAAACCAGGAAAAAAAAAAAAACAACAACGAAAAAAACTACTTTTTTGTCAGTGTTATAAGTATTTATCCTGGAAGACCTTCACAGATCCTCTTTTTCTGCATCTAACTTGCTTTTCTGTAAGTTGCCAACACAACATCTAATGTGCACAGAACCACATAAATGTCAACAAAAGTTCTTTTTTTAGCAGAATGCTGGCTTGAAAAAGCTTTTTCAATTCTCTTTGGTGAATTCCAGTCCTATAAAAGCAGAACTTACGTAAATGGAAGACACAGCAGCCCTGCCATACATAACCAATGCTGGTCCCCCCACTAAAGCAGACTCTTGTAGCTATATATACAAGTCTAGCTGCATCTGACCAGTGTGAGTCACTGAGACCATCCCATTTCAAATGTTTCTTCAGAATAGATGGCTGATGCTGCATGAGTTACACTATTTTTAATGCATGTCAATTAATTAACAATTTAATGCTGCCTGAAAATGCCATTATAGCTTTTACTTTTGGCTTCTGTGAAAGCTCGTTTAATATTATTAAGTATTTTAAGTCAGGGAAAAGTAATTTAATTACTTGTCTGAGTTTCCCTTTAATGCACTGTGAGATATAGAGAGTTGGGCAAGAAGGAAAGGAAGAATAAGAATAAACTTGATAAATTTCTCCTGCCCATATCCAGGATCAGGGAATGCACTGGCAGGTTAGACCTTCCAGGAGACAAGAGGTGAGAGCACAGCAGTGTACCACTTACAGATATTTTTATAAAAAACCCTCCAATGAGTATTTACTTAGACACACACTTTACTCTCCCCCTACCATCTGCTCCCCTACCCTTCAGTTAGTAATGTAGCTATAGAAGGTGGGATTTGCTTTCTCTAATCCAAACAGCTAAAAATTAAGTGGTAGTCCCAGATAATCCTTTCAAGCTTTCTTCCAAATCAGCAGAGAGAAAGAAACAGTGGTAAACTACCTAGCCCAGAATCATCTGTGGGCTAAGAGCAGAAAAACACTATCCCCAGTGGAAAAGACAGGCTGGGCATTAGGCAGGCAGGACATTACTGAAATAGCCTCTCTTGCAGAAGGAAAGCATCATGAGGTGTGGAAGGAGCTCCCACCTGGCCAAAGGCTTTAGGTTTCCCCGGAATTTGCCATTGCCCAGCATGTTCAGGGCTCTGGTCAGGGACACTGCATCTCTCATGGGAATGTTGCACTGCCAAAGGAGCTGCTAGAGCCAGCTCCTACAAATCCTCACCAGTGTGCCAGGAGCACTGCAGCACAAAGCTGAGAGGGAGGACTGCCCATGCACAGGCCAGGTTTGTGTCAGGATTATGAATAACTGGCACTTTGAAGTTAGAGAAAGACTTCTTTTTTTCTTGTTTAGTTAGAGACTATAAAGCCAATGTCAGATGGTGTTCCAGCACTTCGGTCTGCCCCTTGTACTGTGACACAGGTGTTTGCTCTTCAGCCATCTTCACACTTAAATTCACCAGTAACCCACAGTGAGGGTAAAGCTGGGAGGCAGCAGCTCTGAGATCCTGAACCAGAGCAGAGAAGCTGCCCTGGCATGGTGTGAATTGGCTCAGGAATAGATGGGGATGGAAGGCAAACTGTCTTCAGCAAAGTTTGAAGCCATCTGGGGGATTTTGTTGCCATATGGGTTAGCACCTTGTCCATGCCAGAGATGCAGAATCACCTCCTGGCCCACAGTCCAGTCTTCTTTTCACCATGTTTTAGCCAAAATTTCACTCTTATACAACCTTTTGGTGAAGGATAGGGGAGTGAATTCCACTCACTTTGTGCCAAATTTGAGTCAAGGAAGGAGCTTTCGTGCAGTAACAGAATAAGCAGCTCTGGTCTGAGAAGGGGCAAAGGTGTGAGATTCTCCATTGCACACCGTGATCTCTCCTGACCTCAAAGGCTCTGAGATCAGACAGCAGCCCTTGAGCAAAGCAGGGCTGGAGCTAAACAGTGCCCTGCCCTCTCACAGCACCAAACACAGAGGAAGGGGAGAGCAGCACCAAGGAAACTGAGCAGGGATTTCTTTCCCTGCCCCACCTCAGCATGAGATATGCTGATAATGGCATCATTTTGTGAATGACAAGATCTTCTTCCCCTAGAGAGAGGGGCATAAATTCATTAGCCAAGCAAGGGCTCAGAGGTGAATCATGACAGGCCTGGTAATCTGATAAAAAGAAATGTTTCCTTATTAAAATACAAATGGAAAGCTTTATTATTGTTGTTTTTAAATCCTGTCTGCCTCACTAAAAGGCCAGCAGGTAACAGATAATTTTTGTTGGCTCTGAGAAAAAGTGAGCTATGGACAGAGGGGACAGGACAGATTTGCACTTTTCACCTGGCTGGTCTGGAGACTTTATTGCTCATATTCCTTATGTTCCTTTGTGTCTGCCAGGCTACAATAATCCAGTCTTCTTTCCCTTCATATTTGACTTAACACCAGAAGCTCTGCTGTCTCTGAACATCTTCTGGCACTTGAAGGGCAACAAAATGAGTTTGTGGTACCTTGCTAATGTTCTCTCTGATATTTTTTTTTTATCTAAGCTTTGTTTATTTTTGAAAATGCATTCTGTTGACCAGTCAAAACTAATAGGACTGTGCCTATGACTTTTGAGTGCAATTTTGTGTTGGTTTCTCTGCTAACACAGTATTTTCTCTCTATGGACCATACCTTGCAACAGATGTTTATCTGTGCATCTCTGGAGCTGTTTTAGAAAGATATATACCTCTCATGGGTCTAGACATAAATAAACAAGAGGAGGAAAAAAAAAATAAAAGAAAGAGAATAAATAAGAGCACAGCTATGTGGACAGCTAGCAGATGGATAAATGTCCCTGCAGACATTTGTGCAGGATAAAATAGCGTCACAGCACTCCTACCAGGCACATGTTCACTTACTCATGGTTGGACATCTCTAATGTTTGGTGTAGGAGACATCCAACCCTTCGCTATCACATTGGCTCTCCTGGGATCTGGGAGTTATTCTGGATCTGCTGGCATCTCACACCTGGTTGGCAGCAGTGCCTCTCCCACCAGTCCCCTCTAGTGATTCCACCAACACAAGGTGGTTCTAACTGGTAGGAAACTGAAAATCTGATGGAATGGTAAAAGCTGGAAAAACTATGTGTTGAGATAAAGACATTTTAACTGGTAAAGCAAAAGCCACAACATGTGCAAAGCAAATGAAAGAATTCATTTACCACTTCCCATGGGCAGGCAGGTGTTCAGCCATTCCCAGGAAAGCAGGGTTCCATCACACAGAGCAGTGACTTGGGAAGAAAAACAGCATCACTCCAAATGTTCTCCATCCCTCCTTGTTCCCCCACTCTCCACACTGAGCATGCTGCCATATGGTGTGGGATATCCCTTGGCCCAGCTGGGGTTAGCTGTCCTGGTTGTGTTTCCTTCCAATATCTTGTGCACCTCCAGCCACCTTTGTGGCAGGGTGGTATGAGAAGCAGAAAAGGACTTGGCTCTGTGTTTGGCCCTGCTCAGCAATGACAGAAACATCTCTACATTATCAAAGCTGTTTTCAGCACCAATCCAGAACACAGCCTCATACTAGAAACCGTGAAGAAAATTCACTCTATCCCAGACAAAACCAGCACAGTGATACACCTTAGACCATCCTCCCTTTAATTTAAGAAGCATTTACTGGGCATTTATATTTATTTCCTTCTTTTTCTGAACATTTAAGAGGAGGTTTGGGTCTCAGTACAGTACTCACTGCCTTTGGAGCAGGCAGCATGAAGAGCTTTGTTATTCCACATCCAATCCTGACACTGCCCAGTCCCACAGAAGGGGTGTTAAGGGTTCTATCCTTACATAGCCATTCCACATAAGAGGGCAGGTTTGGGACTCTGGACTCTTCTGTCCCAGCTTTTGCCTGGGCCTACATCCCACATGCTTCAGCCATAGGGCAGTCCTTTCCATGTTTACTGGGACAGCCTGGGCTTGCACATGCTGTGCAGCCAACACTTGGAAAATCACCCCTGCTGGCTCCAGGGAGCAAAGTCCTTCACCTGCAGCACAGGGAAGGGAGCACTTTTAATGAGGCTGGCAGGACACTGCTGTATTTCCAAGGGCAATCCACTCTCCTCCACTGGCTGTTCTATGGGAGGTGTTCACACCAGCTTCTCCATGGGTCTAAATTAGCAGCCTGAAGTTATTTGCTCATCAGTAGTTAAACGCTGGACCCTGTGACAAAGCTAACTGCTCCCATAGTGGCAGAGGGAGCTGAGATCTCACCTGCAGTATTTAACCCAAATAGACATCAAGTTTTGTGGGAACACTGCTGCTCTCTCAGAGGGAGGTGAGCCTGGGATGTCCCTGCCAAACCCCTGACCAGGTCACGTTGGCTTGGCTCAGCCCATCCCCAGGGAGCGCAGGAGTGAGGCAAGCTGCACTGCTGGTTATTAGAGAGGGAGAATGAATAATTTTCACAGGTTCAGTTAGGAGCTTTCAGACAAATTGCTGAGACATAGCAAGTGTAGGTGATGGAAGACTAAAAGGTGAAACTTTGAAAACATGAAATTATTCTTGCTCTTAGCTCCCCTGGGCCTTATCCAGAAAATGCTTGACTTGGCTTTTCCATACAGCACTATTCAGGAACGATGTTCACAGCATGTTGCATAGAGCTGGGTCTTTATTTTATCCATCTGCATTTCTCCTCTAATTTATTGACTTCTCCAGTTGTGATGATTAGGTCAGGCAGTGTCACATGCTCCAAGTACCGAGGCCAATTAACACTCTTTCTGGGTGACCAGGATTGCTGATCGATTAAGCTGCTCTGTCCCACTGAGATTCCTTGCTGTTGCAAAGGCAGGCACACAGTCACATAAAATACATTGAAATAGAATTAATGAAAAAGCAGGCCTGAATGACAGCTGAGATGCTTTTTTTTTAATTTCTGGAAGAAACCCAAGGAGGGGTTTATTGGGACTCCTCTTCCTAGCTGTTGCAAAGAAATAACAACTGTTATTAAAAGAAAGCTTTCTGGGGAGGGGAAAAGCAGTTCAGAAAAATGGATAGAACCAGCTAAAATAATCTCTGAACAAAATAACCCTGTTCCTTTCAGAAAATGGTGAAAGTGAGAAATCATAGCAATAATAAAATTGAGGCTTCTTCTAAAAGATACACACATTTAGCATACTCCCAAACATCCAGGAAAGATGTATTTTTAAACAATATTCAAAAGTTATATAGCTTATGTCCCTCAATTTTTTACACACCCAAATGAAAATGAAATTAACTGGGTACAGCAATGTACATGACCTTGAAGTGTTGTGCTAATGATATTTTTTTTTTACAGAAAACATTCCAGCTTGCATGATGTTAACAGAGGCAAGAATCTGCTGGATACCCTTGCACTAGGTGATGAGGGTGTGGAGGAAATGGAGAGGGGGTTCTGCTGCTGGAGGTGACTCTCTGCCCACATGGTACTGTCTCCTTCTGGCAGAGGATCAGACCAGCTTGATCTACCACCAGAGACACCCCTTGGACACTGATTCAATTTTTCTTGCTCCCAGACTGAATAGCTAAAAAAGCAATCCACATCATTGCATAAAAAGCAAACTCTCATCATTTTTTCTGACTGAATTCATCAGAAGAGCACTGGGCATTTGCAGAACTAACACTTCAATGCCAGTGAAACTTGAATGAATAGCAGCACTAACTACCAGCCTGCATCAGAATCATTGACTTGTCAAAGAGTCTGGGTTGGAAAGAGCCTTTAAAAGCCCATCCCCACTGTAATAAGAAGGGATAACTTCAGCTAGATCAGGTTGCTCTCAAAGCTTGTACAACCTGACCTTTAATGTTTGCAGGCATGGGGCATCTACCACATCTCTGAGCAGCCTGTGCCAGTGTTTCTCTACCCTTGCCATAAAAAATTCTTGCTTATATCAAGTCTAAATCTACCCTTGTTTTTTAAAACCATTACCTCTTGTCCTGCCACTGCAGGACAAACCTCTGTCCTCATCTTTCTTATTCGCCCCTTCAGGTGCTGAAAGGAGCTCTCAAGTCTTCCTGAAGTTTTCTCTTCTCCAGGCTGAACAACCCCAGCTCTCTCAGCCTGTCTTTGTAGTGGAGGTGCTTCAACCCTCTGATCATTTTTGTGGCCTCCTCTGGACTCACTCCAACAGGTCCATCTCTTTCCACCCATTAAGTGCATATCTCTCCATGTTTTGGGGAACTTTGTCAAAGGCAATTTGGAAGTCCAAATAAATTACATCTGTAGCCCTTCCCTTGCCCACTGATGGAGTCACCCATCATTGAAGGCCACTAGATTGGTCAGGTGGGACTTGCCCTTGGCAAAGCAATGCTGGTTATCTCAAGCCACCTCCCTGTCCCCCATGTGCCTTAGCACATCTGCCAGGAGGTTCTGTTCCATGATCTTCCCACACACAGGTTGGGAATTCTCAGGGTGCTTCTTTTTACCCTTTTTTAAGATGGGTGCAACATTTCCCTTTGCCAGTCACCTGAGACTTCACCTGACTGCCTGACTTCAAATATCACAGAGAGCAGCTTGGAAACTACATCACCCAAATCTCTCAGGACTCTGGGACACATCTCATCAAATTCCATAGATTTCTGTACATTCAGGTTCCACAGGAGATCATAAGCCTGATCTCCTGGTGAGAGGGACTTTGCTTCCCCAGTCCCTGTCTTATGATGGAATTGGGAAGTTTGGGAAGAGAGGTTGCCAGTGAAGACTGAGACAAAAAAAAAGAAAAAGTTCCTGTATGCTGTGAGTTGTCCACATAGAGCAGGGCCAGAGCAGTGGAATCACTGGATGACAGCAGCTTTTATCAGCTTCTTCAGGTAGGCAGAGCCTCAGGCCTCTCAGAGAAGTACAGCATAGGCACTCTAGCACATTTTGCATTAAATGATACTCAACTTTCCATTTTTTTTTCTTTTGTAAACTGCCAAGAGTTACTTCTATGACACTAATGCAAGCTGAGCTGGCCCTGCAGTTTGCAGCCTCTGAAAAAACCAATTGGTGAGAGTGCAGTCAGAAATGGGGCTGGGAAAGGCAGAGCAAAGCTGGGGTGAAAGGCAGGCAGAGGGTCCAACCTCCAGAGCAGGCTCTGAGAGGACCAAGGTGGGAGAACAAAACACAAAGGCATTTGGATTTTCCTTTCAGTTGAAAACTGGTATTTACCCAGGGGCAGCCATGGTGTCCCAGCTCAGGTTAGCACCCTCTGGACCAGGCACAAACCCACCACAAGCTCTGCTCCAAAGATTAAAGTCTAACTGCACAAGAGACATGAAAGTTAAAATGGAAGGAGGCAAATTATTGCTGTAGTTGAAGGTAATATAGAAAACCTGAAGAGGTTGCTGGGCTGATAGACTGGCTTTGTGTGGGAGAACATCTTTCTGTGGGACAAGGTCCTGTTTCTAGTCTTGACCCCTCATCCTGGAATTTTCATGCATGGCAAATCCTGTCTCACCCTGGCTGAAGATCTGACAGACTCTGCATACACAGAGTATCCTGTTAGCATCACTAAAGATTTGGATACAACAGACCCACACAGGACATTGTGAAAATGGAATTGCACTCTCTCCAAGCCTTCTCTTGGGTATGTGCATGATTTCCTCTGGGATCTGTACCTTCTGGCTCCTTGGGCTGGATGGTCTCTAATGCCAGTCAATTCATCAGCTTTCTGCAAAAAAGAGAGTAATTTTGGAAAGCTGAAACATGGTCTTAATTAACATGCTATTGTGGTTAATCTGTTTTACCAGTCCCTTAATGCAGAGAATCAATAGTTACAGACATCAAAGTTGATGAGTTTCCTCACAGGAAAAGAAAAATCTATAAAACATAGATGGTTACACTTCTCAAAGCTGCAAATTAAAAACAATGAGTTTCACTAAACCTTACACCAAGGTGAAAGTTGCTGATATTTTAAATAAGCCTACAGCTGGCTTCTGGGCCAAAATTATTGCACAGCCCTTTGAGCAGCAGGAAGATTGGGACAACTGCCTTCATACCCTTCCTACTTGAATAGCACCTCAGTACATGACTTGGTGCATTTGCAATAGTAAAATTTTTCTTAGTACAGGCCAACCAAATGTCTGTGGTATTGACCTAAATACAGCAAATCTTCCAGACATGTTGAGAAAATTTACCAGGCACAGTATTAAATGGTCTTACAGTACTACAGTGATTGATGAAGGCCAAATGTGAATAATAAGATGGTTAACTGCCAAAAATTTCTATGCCATAGAGTAAATATTGTTTAGTTTCAAAGTATGCAAGAAAGTTTTATCTTTGCAATGATTTGGCATCTTCTTTAATATCCTACAGACTCAAAAAAAACCCCAGAGACCTGGCTAAATTTCACCTGCCCTGGAGGAGTGGAAACCCAACCACTGAGGGTAAGAGCTTTGTCCATCTGCAGTTGGTTGCTATGGTCTAGCAAAGATGTGTCAAATTCATCATCTGTATAGGGTTTGCTCCTTTGCCTCTGGCAGATATGGCCACATTTCTTAGTGTTTTTAAATGTTTTAAAATGTTTTAAAATGTTTTCTCATAGCAGATTTTATGTAGAAAAATTTCTCCCAGCCTTCACGAAATATGCAGGAATTGAGGTTTACTATCTGTGTCTAATCACATATAATTTTACACTTTAACATTATTTAAATTTTTTACTCTTTAGCTCTTCTACAAAAGGCTAAAGCAATATCCTTACTCCTCAGACAATCTGAATATTAGAGCATTTACTGTAGGGAGGAGTTGCAGTTCTGGATCTGGGGAGGCAAACAGCCATTGAAAAGTAACTTGTTTCAGTGCCAAAGTTCTGCTGCATTCCTTGTAGCCTCCCTATGCTAAAAGGCATTTCCATTAGGTACTTACAGCTCTAGGAAAGAGGACTTAATCTGGTAGGTTTGTTTATGGGTATTCAATGAGACACAAGGAGTTTTATGGTGCCTTTCCTTGGACATTTAGCAGTGGAATGGATACCTTTTGGTGTGAAATCACAAGATCAGAGCACATCTATCATAAATATCTGGGCTGTAGCAAGCAGATGTTTTTCTTATATTAGATACTTCTCACATAGAAATACTGGTATTTTCTAGCCCTTCAAGATTTTATATTTTCCTTGGAGAATAAATTTTACAGAGCTGCCTAAAAGGCAACCAAGAGCTGAGTACAGAGCACTGGGTAAGTGTAGTAGTCAATCCCTTCTCAGAAGAGCTTTTGCCAATCTCAAATGCCATGTTTAAGCTTTTTTTTTTTTTTTTTTTTTTTTTTAACCAGCTGTTGCTATTTGAACATGGCCTTCAATGAGGAAGCTGAGCAAACAGGTACCATTTCTGTAAAGGAGCAGCAGTTTGGGGGTCTCAGAACATCTGGGTAAATAGCAGAGTTCATGGTTGGAATTCTTGCTGTAGCCAGGGGGCATTGAAGTAACAAAACTTTTGGTGCCTGACTGCCTGGGGAGGCAGCCAGGGTGAGTGAGGTGCAGCACCACAAATCCAGGTATCACAGTAGACCCTTCATTGCACATCTCCTGTTACCCCAGCTTCTGTGTCAGAAACATTCTCTCCCAGTTTTCTAGTAAATCCTGACTGCTCTCAGCCTGAATTGGTGATTTTTCATCTCTTGAGTAGGACCTTCCCAGTGTGGTCAGCTCAGTTTTACTGGATTTGTATAAACACTCTGGTTTTGGTGAATCTTCAGCATGGTTTGCCTTGATCCACAATGTTATTTCCTGTGCTCCCACCAAGACTCATGTCATCATGACAGCATCTGAACAGGGAGTCCCACTGGTCTAGGGACTGTGTTGTCACTGGGGGAATTACAGATGTTCAAAGTGGAGGGAAAAAAAAAAGAGAGAGAGAGGAAAAAAAAATTAGTTAAGTACCATTCCTACTGGCACTAAGCAACAAAATTCCCAAAGGATTTTTGCAAAGCATTCCTCATAATATCCATCTCTTCATCTGATTAAAACCTCTTCTTTGTTTAAAAATAAGCCTCTAATCCTCTCAGTTTTCTAAAAATATTCACACTTTTAGCTGAGATGCTGCTAATTGGTGACAACTTTGTATTCTGAGTCTTACTCATTTCTCATCAAATGTGAGAGTCAGGCTTCACTGATTCTTTATGCTGGTTAAGAGCTTTACACACTGGATGCATCTTCCCTGTTTTATGAAAAAGAGAGCTTGTTTGGGTTTTTTTTTCCCTTAATGTGCATGAAATTCTGAAGGTCATCTCCTCCTAAGGCTTCTGACCTGCCTTATTATTACAGTTTTCAATGTTTCTGTTCTCTTTCTCTGGCATCCTCTTTATAACAACTGAGAGAAGATGCTGTGTATTTTAAGGTCTGCTGGTGAAACAAAGTCACGTCCATGAATAATTGAGCCCAAATGCAGTGCTATAATCTATGTGGGCAGGATGCAGATCCATTAATTCCAGTAGGAGTCCATGTGTAGGACAATCCTGTGAACAAACCTAGGGAAATCAATGATTTCTGGTGAGTTAAATTCATTGACAGAAAGAGGACTTGCATATGGAATGGAAGTGACAGCACATATAGGATGAGATCCTGGCACTGTCCATGTCAGGAATGGGAGTTTTGAGTCAATAGTTTAGATTCCACACATGGCTTGCTGTTTTCCTCCCTCCAAGTTTTACAGACATGCAATTATTTGCACAAGTAGGACAGGACTGGCAAATTCAATAAGGCAAGTTTTTGATAAAGGTCTTTGGCTAATTTAGTACCAGACTTGAAAAAAAATATATAGCCTTAGGTTGTTGAGATTAATGAAGTGCATTTTGGTGGTGTCCTGAACTGGATGCATTAGCAAATAAGCCAAGAAAGCACCAGCAGACTAATCAAGCAAAATGCTTGAGTTAGAGACTCCAGCAACTAAAAGAGCTCACTGAGGAGCCAGAAGTAAATAAAGCCACAGTAAAATAGGGATGCAGTGGGCTTCTAATTGCTCTGGGCTGAGCAGATACAAAGCACCCTACATGGAAAGAGACAGAAAATGGGAAATCCCTCTAGAAGGTGCCAGGCTGACGTTGCCTCTGTACAGTAGAACAAGCCATCTCTTATTATCACTTCCATCTCTCATGCTGGGTTTTGTAGTGTGAGAAAGAATGAGGTTTAGCAAATTAGGTAAGGGAAAGGGAATTTGGAAATGACATCCCCAGTGATTGATGATACTAATAAGTGTTGTGTCAAGGAGATCCCCTTCCCCCATCACACAGGGCACATCCTCACACAGCCTTGCACCCTGCCTGGCCATAAACGTCACTGCACTCCACGTACATCGAGCTGTTTAGAGAGGGGGGATAAAAAATGTACACAACAATATTTATGCATGCAAACTCTGTGCAATTCTACATATACACACACTATTCATCCAAGTAGAAGAACACAAAGAGAGACACAATTTATATGCACAGATATATGTATATTTTAAAAATCCCCCTGCTTACATATCTCCCTTTACAAAAAGATAATGGAACCAAACCATGACAGGTGATTGTTAATCTTGCACTGCAGGAAACTCCAGCTCAGTTCCCTGGGTTTGCTTCATTTGAGGCAAAATTCAAACCATTCCCCTGAGGGGAAGGTGTTCTGCAGAGGAAATATTTTTGCTCGAGCATGTTCATTCAAACAGGGAGAGCTGGCAGTAGGGTTATAGTAGGATGTGGGAGAGGAGTCATATTTCTCTGCATCAAATGATTCAGAGCAAAATTTGAACTCGCCTGTCACACATCAGTTCTTAAACCACCAAGCTGGAGGGGGCTGCCAGGGTGGCAAGACTGGCAGAGGTAAAATGAATACAGGGCCATATGTGTCCCTAGGCTGTCCACTGGCTGAATCACAGCTCATTTAACCATCTTCCTAGGGTTTCAAAAGTGCTGCATAGTGAAGTGGGGAAATTCTGCATTTGGGGTCTTTAAGTCCTGTTTCAGCTTGAGCTGGAACACTTAGCATATTCTCAGCTATTGGCAGCACCTGTATCCAGGAACTTTGAATAAACACAGGAGTGTGTGGAAGCTTAATAATCTTTTTGTGACTGCAACAGCACCCAGCTGACAGATTTGGGTGCTGAAGGATACCTAAATACCATTTGAAGAGCGGACCTCTGTTGCTATGGTGATGAGAACTGTATAAAAAGCTACACAGAATGGAATAAAATACTGTGTTTAAATAGATCCGCGAGATCTACGAGTTTATTTCTTTTTTAGGTTTCATGCTCATGCACACCGCTGTGTGCCTGCCATAGCTCCAATTTCCTTCTTCAGTTTGACACATGGGATTAGGTGACATGGAGTGCACTCTGTGCTCCCTGTGCAGCTGCCAGCCCAGACGCTCCAAGACTTGGAGTACAGCAAAAACTGGAAATGCTACTTTTGCCCACTCAACAGGAACGTGTTAATCACATAGGAAGTATGTGGTGAGTGGTGCTAGATGGTATTTCAAAGCTGTAGATGTGTGTGTGTGTGGACAACAGCCTTCTTTGTTGCAGACTAAATTGGGGGCTATCACCACATGGATGTCTGCAAGCCTAAGACTTCAGTATTGCTCACTCCAAAACACAGTAACAGTAAAATTAATGCTGACTTCTTTCCCCAAGGTATTTCCTTCTCTCTCCCCAACATTTTAATCCAGAGTACAACCACTGTCAGGAGATAGAAGGGGCCCCACACACACACTCACTCCTTGGTCTCTGTGAAAATAATTTTAGAGCATAGGAAGACTTTGTTCTGCTGTCAGCTGAGAGGCAGCTTTTCACTCCAGCAAGCAGAGCTTCCCTCCAGCAGGGTCCTTCTGAAGTATTCCCTAACTCTTCCCACCGTGATGAGAAACTCACAGTCAGCCCATTCAATGTAATGGCAAACATGCAGCTCTTCAGCTTACAACAACATACGGATAAAATTCTTCCAATTTTCTGGTGCATTGGTTTTTAGAGCAAAACTTTTGCTCTCAGTTCTTTGTGTTCTAGTCTCCTGCTCTGACTTAGTCTCACTTGAGAAGCCTGGAACTGCATTTCAGCTACAAAATACACTAAAAATCTTCTAAATCACAGAATGACAGAAATGCTGGTTGAAATGGACATCTGGAGATCTCTAGACTCCATTATTCTACTCATCACCCAAAAGGGACCAGGCCTGTGGTTTTTGTAGCAGAGATGTGCAAACTTCTTGGAGGCTGAACAGCATTTCTAGTAAGCTCTTCTGCTGTGCCTCCTGCTGAAATCTTCTTTAATGTTCAGACTGAAACACCAAATCTCATTTTGTAGTCTTAGCCCCCCTTACAGTGCCTGGCACTACCAAGAAGGGTTTGGGTCTTCTGTCTTTGTAGCTGCTGATCGAGTCCTTTTAGTTACAAGGTTGTCCCTTAGCCTTGTCTCCAGAAAGGCAAGACAGGCTCAACTCCCTTGGCCTCTTCTTGTGAGCCATGAGCTCCCAACCTTGTGACATTTTGGTAATCCTCCATTACACCTGCTGCAGTTTCTTCCTATCCTTCTTCAGCAGGGCCCAAACCAGACATAGATGGGATTTCATGAGAGCCCAGCACTCTGTTCACTGCCAGCTATCAGCCAGACATCAAGCCACTGATTTCTTCCCATTTCTTAATGAAATCAAAGGGCACCTAAAAATCTGCAGGCATCACAGCCTCGAGCACCAGTGTTCCTGAGGCAATTCATGTTGTATTTTCAGCTGTGCCCAGAAGTTTCTCATTTTTAACCAATCTGAGCAGTTCAACATTCATCTTAGACATGACTCCTGTTGGTACCCACAAATGAGGCATCTGTCTTGCACGCAGGGGAGCCTAAGCCTGTGATCAAGGAGAAAAAGACCAGATGATTCACAGAAAGACAGCAAATAACCAGCAAAGTCTACTGTGACAACTCACTGCCAGTCTCCTGTCAGTGACCCTACAGATTTCTCTTTTCCAGGGTACTGGCTGCCTGTGACATTTTTTCTTCATCCAACATTCAGATTAGAATGATCAGAAGCTGATCTAGTCCATCATGAATTTTTTTCTTACTGATTGCACAAATAATCACAGGCAGGAAAGTGTCTTTTATATCAACACACAATTGCATGAGCTTTTGTAAGAACATAAGGAGGAGTATGTTGAGTGGTTAAGCCATGCTTGAATTGTCTTATTTATCTTGTAAGTCTAAAGGTCTGTCATGTGCAGAGCCACAAAGCTGTCTGTTTAATCTAGACTCATCTCCATTTTCTAACCTATTAATGCATTTGGAGTGCATGGGTAAACAACAGTATTTAGCACTGATGTGTTTTGGGATACTCTTTTCTCTGGGTTCTGAGAGATTTTGTACATTTTGCACCGGTTTTTTTGAGGCATTAATGGCAGAATCATGGGCAAATTCAAGTGATTAGGATGGGATTCTTTCTTAGACAAAGGAAATGTGCAAAAGCAAAGGAATAGGCAACCTGCTATGCAAATAAAAACTATGAGGTTAAGTACAAAATAGACATGGAATTGCCTGGAGGAATATGATGAAAAGAGGCACAGATCTGTGAAAACATGACAAGGATAAGGTTATCAGCTTCCTGCATTCAACAAAATATGGTGACTGTGCTGTGAGGTCAGACTCATGGAAAAATCTGCCTTTTGTGTGACCCACCTCATCTTTGGTCTTCAAGGAAAGATGGACAAATGCAGCACAAAGGTTGCTTTATCTCGAGTAGTGAAATTTCTGAATAAATTCTCTCCATTTCATCCAAGTGACGTGTCTTTCCAACAGATGATTGAAGGTCATAGGAAGGAAGATTGGAGACTCTGTTTGGTTATGCAGTTGGGGTAGCAAATAGAGAAAATGAGTCACAAGCTCTAATATTAAACATAGATGTCTTTCCATTTCCCAGAAAGTGGTCTTTATATGCAGGCTCTGCAGCCACTCAGCCAGCTGGCACAGGAGCCCCAGACACCTTCTGAGCATTCTTTCATGTCACTGTGGCAGAATTTTCCTCTGTTCCCCTCTCTTCTGGCACAGCTATGGAGCCTGTTTGTGGCTGGCCAGTCTCTTCAAGCTTCAGATCTGTGTTCAGCATCACAGCTGGGCCCTGCTGCTACCACAGCTAATTAGAGTCCTGCAGGTCACTGCCTTCATGAAGATGTTTTTGTTGTTTTGTACCAAGTACCCCATTCCCTGGCTACTGGCACTTATCCTGCTTTCAGCACTGAGCCCTAAAGCTCTAAGACACCAGTGAAGACAGACTGTCAGTACAATAATTAGGCTGAAACATAGAAGAAAAGCAATCCATTTTCTCCTGTCACAGCTAGCATCACTTCTTAGGTCCTCTCTCCCACTCCCCTCCCAGATTGCTGTGTGGTGTGTGTAATGGTAGCATGCTCCAATTAAAGCTTGTGGGTCTAGCTTGTTGCCTGTATGCTAGATAGGGAGCTGTGCTGGAAGGCTTGTGGGGTGCATCTTACAGAGGAATGACACTTGTTCACCCCTAAGGGGGAAGGTTCACAGGCAGAGAGGGAAGCTCACAGCTCACTTCTCTGGGTACAGTCCCTATCCCTGCACATCCCCCTGCTGCTGGCAGTGCTGGCACTTCATGTCCCTCACACAGGCTCAGCTAGGACACTAAACATCCATTTCTGCTTTTCTTCATGTATGTTAATGTGGGTTTTTTTTTCTCTGTAGTGATACAGACTGGCTGGTACAAGGTCCAGAGATCAGAGTAAATGCAAAAGAAGCAGTTAGACCACAGGATCTGTACAGAAGGACATAACATTTTTGCAGATTGTGAAATGAAGGGTGAGCTGCCTCACAAAATCTTATTCTAAGTACCTGGGCTGTGACTGACTGGGGGAAAATTAAAGAAAACCAACTCCAGCCTTAACCTTTTCTTGGGAATATTTAGCCTTTCAAACATGCATGTACTAAGCAAAGATCAGCCCATCAGAGAGATGCTGTACCTGTCCATAAAGGATCTGTAGCATTCTCTTAAGGGTGCTACACCTATATGTCATATCTTATGTCAAGAAAATCATAGACTCATGATAGGATCAAAGGATGGTCTGGGTTGGAAAGGACCTTTACACCATCTAGTTCCAAATCTCTTCTCTGGGCTGGGACACCTTTCACTAGACTTGGTTGCCCAGAGCTCCATTCAACATGGCTTGGAACACTTCCAGGGATAGGAAATGAATGCTGACTTTTGCATCCTGAGCACAGGTAACATCAGTAAAAAATTAGCAAGGAAAGAGTAGCTCTTTATTTTTTGTCTAAACTTTGGATCCTTCAGATATGCAGTGAATGTCTAAAGAGGAAATACTATGGCAATGGTAAAACAAGAGACACTTATGCAGGTGTATGGATCAATCTGATGACAACTGTCTGGTTAGATATGGAACAAATCCCATTCTCAAAGAGGCAAAAGTGAAACACTGTTTCAGTGATCAGTTTCAGTGATGGTTGCCAAGGGTTATATCCATGCAGCATCCAGAATTAGGCCCTTTGTGCTTAATTTCCAGGCAAGGCAAAAACCTTTTTGAAGAATGAAAATATGTGAATATGGATTGCATATTGTGCTGAAGCCTCTGGAGCTTGACTCACTGGGGTGCTGGAGGTGTCTAACTGCTGGCCCAAGTGCTAACTTCCAAACCAGCCATCTTCCAGACCTCATTGGTACCTAAACTATATAGATACCAGTGCTCTCCTCCTGTACAGAAATCCCTGTGGCACCTGAATTTCAACTACTGCTGCTCCCTATCTCAGGCTCACAAATCAAACATTTCCCTGTTTGCTGTGCTCATGGGACCTGAGCTATTCCATGCTGCACTAAAAATATACATATTCATTAAGGCACAAGGAACAAGAAGCTGTAAAGAGTTGATTCTGCAGCCTTGAGGGTTGGATCCTTACCTGCACTGGAGGAGAGGCAGGGCTGGCTGCCTTAGTCTGCACATACTGAATTGCAAATGCAAAGGAAAGGGCTTCTATGACATTGAGATTAATTTATGGGATTGACCAAGACAGCCACATCCTATCTCAGTCAACACCCCACTAGCAGAAAGTTTCATGAAGAAGGGAGATATGGCTGTGAGTTTCTGTCCCAAAACACACAGAGCAGGGATTTTATCTCAGGGATACCCAAAGAACTGGGGTTTGCGTGTGTAGCAGGGAGGAGTGTTTGGCTGTGTTTTGTGAGAAGATGCAGGGATATGGAGGGAAAGGATGGCTTTGAGATCTGCTACTCTGGGAAAGAGAGAAAATTTGTCAGTGAAACAGATGTCAAGCACCTCAGAGTCATCAAATTGCAGGTGAAGGTCTATGTGTGCAAGCCCAGTGCCATGGCACCTGGCAAAACTGACCAGTGGAAACTTTTGTATTTAGGGAATTAAATGGTTCCTGTTTAAATAAATTTAATTAAAAGGAGGAGGAGACATTTATAAAATTTACATTTAGACTTAGAGAATAAAATGGCTGCTAGTATCCTGATCTGTCCTTGTAAATCCAGCCCCAAGGCTTTTACTGACTTTTTTATATTAAGTTATTATTTTTAACAACTTGTTCTCTCTCTACAGAATTTTCTAAAAATAGTAAGGATAATAATATGGGTGGAAAAACACAAAATCCAAAGACCCTAGGGGGCAGAGCCAGCAGCACACAAATGATCACCCTCTCCCCTGACTGCATGGCAGGCAGTTATCAATGCCAGTCTAATTCCCTGTCTCCACTCTCGTGGTATCAGCAGAACAAAAGGGGCCAAGCAAATCCCTGGTGTCACTCCAAGGAAGTTGCTGGAGCTACCTCAGGCCTGGGTTTGCCCAGCACATTTAGCAGAGTGATGTATGCTAATGTGCAGGCATCTCCCCGGGTGCATCTGCACCTGGCCTTGGTCCACACCGAGTATCTGTCCATCACTGCACTTCTCTGCTTGTGGTTTGGATTCCTATGAAATATATTCTTGCCTCTTTTGTTTAACCTTTGTCTTCCAGGTTTTGTCTGCCTTGTGAGTTCTGCCTAATTAGGAACCTTTCAAATCCCCCTGTGGCCTCGAGTTTTCTCATGCAGAATTTGGAATTAGTGTATTTTTTTGTGGCTAGTTCTCAGGGCCAGGTTCATGCTTTTAAAGTGCTAAAATAACAATTAACAATACTTTGCACTTCCACACAATTTTTTTTTTCCTCTGGGGATCTGAAAGCACTTTATAAGCTGCAATTAATTAAGATTGAATATTATGAAGGGAGGAATGTATAGGGACACATTTCTACTGTAGGAATGCATCTATTTCTGGGGTAGCTAGTAATAACTAGTTTAAGAGAGTTACTACAACATATTCAACACCAAACAGCACTTTTTAGACTGTAAAGAACCAACACAATAACCAGGTGAATGTGCAAAAGAGATTTCTGGAATCAGAATGAAACTACAGAAATCAATTTTTCCTATGATGCCAAAGTCAGGCCCCTCTCACCCATGGCCAGAAATGCTGCTTCATGTCCTGCACAGAAGCAACCAGCCCTGATAACTGACTCAAACTGCGCCTTAAGGCTCCCACACATGATGCTGGGACTCAGATTTGTTCCTAAATTCAGAGGAAATAGTGCCACCTACTGAACCAGCACCCCACCAAGGACCAGTGCTCAGAATGAACTCCTGTAATGAGTGATATCCACACCCAATATGTAAAATCCAGCATGTTTTCTAAGTGATGTATATACTTAGATGTATATCTCTTTTCTAAGTGATGTATATGTATACATATACAGATAGACAGGCAGACAGCAGAACAGTCAATATGCCAGAAAAGATGCAAACTTGGTCTTGTGTGATAATACCAGTTTTTTATTACAGCAAGGAGAAAATACTTGAGTGTGGACTGAAGCACCAGCTGGGAGCTGTGTATTTTGAGGCCCCACAATAACTAGCAGTCATGTCTTGCCTTTGCTTCCACAGCCTTCAGCATGTTAATGAAGGAAAGAGTGTTTATTATTTTCAACACTCCTCCTCCCTACAAGGATAGTATTAATGATGTAAGGAAGTAAACAACTCGCTGAGCCACAAAGCTCTAACAGTTATTAATTTCCAAGGAACTATCCTCACACCAATCTAGGAACTGCAGCAATTGAAGAATGGTGTGAATAAATATGAACACAGACACATGCTGGTTTACAAATATCAGACACTGGTCCAGTTTGTCAAAACTGCTCCATTTCAATAGTTTCATATTTGGATGATGACAGTTAAATCTACATAGGTTTAGCCTCAGTTTTGCCCACACTCTTTGCTCCAGTGGCTGGTGCAGGGAGCATGGCTGAGGCTACTGATCCCAAAGCAGCCCAAGCATAGACCAACAGGCACCTGCACCTCTCTCAGGACTTCTGATACCACCAGGGCCAAGCTGAGGCAGATCTGCTGGTGGAGTTCAGCATGACTGAATAAAAACTAGGAGAAAGCCATGGCAAACCTTGTGCATGCCTGATGACTGACCATGCATGGTTCCCTCCTGCTTGCTGTCTCTTCCATGTGACTCTTGACAGCTTTGGCTGTACCCTGGATTGGCTCGGAGAGAAGAGGTGGCAATTGCTCTCATCCAGGATACAGTAAACCAGGGCTGGAGATCTGGGAAATGGGAGAACATTTGTTCCTGCATCAGAGGAAAGCTGAGAGCTAGATAATCCCCACCTTAAATCAGTACTCTAACTGCTGCCACATAGTTCATAACATAACAAATGGCACCATCCAGTACTAGAATCCTGCCTTTATACAAAAGAGCAGATGGAGCAGATTTCACCTTTATAGAAACGTAATGGAGCAGATTTCAAAGGCATGAAGACAACTAACATTTCCAGTGAGTCCCCTCTTCTTTCCTCACACATTACAAATAAGGGACACAGGAGCAACCTCTGGAAGAATTTATTGTTGCTTATGCCTTTTCATTGACTGGCAAAAAGATTTAGATAGCTGCATCCTTCTCTTTTTCTTTCTGCCCAGGCCTCTAAAATTTAAACTATACATGCTAGCTAGACCCGCTGCATCCAGGTCACTTTCACAGATTCATAGAATCATAGAATAGTTTGGATTAGAAAGGACCTTTAAATTTCATCTAGTCCAACTCCCCTGGAATGATAAAGGATATCTCCCACTAAATCAGGTTGCTCAGAGCCCCAACAACATCCCTATTTCCAGGGATGGGGCCTCTACCACCTTTCCAGGCAGTAGTTCTCATTACCCCTACGTGGTGCCTCATCAGGGCTTTTTGTGCAGTGTCAGGAAGTCTAGACCTCAGAGAACTCTGCAAAATGCAGGCAAAATCTGCAATTCAGGATCAGCTCTCAGCAGAGCTTAAGAGTGCAAAGTCAGCTCAAGGCTGATCCTTACTACAGGTAAAATTCAATTCTGTAAAAGCAAAACAAAATATTTAGAGGAAGACTGTGGGAAAAGCTGTGAGACACCAGTTTGGGAGAAGATTGCCTTTCTAATTTGCCTCTGAGCTACCTACCTGAAAACTTTGTGAGTGGGAACAGGAGGTGCTGGATCAGGTGAGAGGGGGAAGGGACAATCATGGGAGAACTAGACTTGCTTCTTTAGCTGTTGCTGAGGAGGAAGAAACAGATTAGTAATCATTGTCTCTGACAGTATCTGCCAGTGTCTGTGCAATAGAGACCAGTCAGAGAGGGACTGGAGACCAGGGACTAGGGACCATGGACTGGGGAGGGCTTTGCCAGTGCTTTGTCCAAGCAAGGCAGTCTGCCAGCCATTGCTGCCACAGGGAACCACCAATTCTGCCTGTCTGCAATGGTGATGCTAGAGGAATGAAGACAGAGACATTAATTTCTGTCCCACAGCACATTTCCCCCCAAAGCTCTGTGTTAGTGCAGGGTCTCATCTTGCTGGAGTTTCTTGGAGGAGCAGGACCCTGGTCAGGAAGCTCTGCTGCACACCATGGCAGCTGTCTCTTCTTTTCAACCACTGCTCTCTGAGGTCACTTAGCAATCTGTTGCGAAAGGAATTCAATTTTTCTGAAAGGAAATAGTTTCATTTCTTTATATATGAATCCACATTTGATTGCAAGCTGTTTGTAATGTGGTACTGAGCACAGAGACCCTAATCCTCACCAAAGCCTTTGGGTGTGCCTTCACAACAGGAACAAACAAAAAATAGTGATTGCATTAGTTATCCGTTCATCAAACCTGGGTGCCATTTAAGGATGCTGCTTCTTGCTGTCCCCCTGCAGACCACTATCTTCAAAAATAAAAATAATTTCAAATAATCATTTCAGTTTCAGGTTACTCAAAGCAAGGCAGTTGTAAGGGCAGGCTGTCAACTTTCCTGCACCAATTAATGTATTGATAAAGCTTCTGGAGTAGTGACATTAACAGCATTATCTTACAAAGATACCTGCAGGTAATATCAACACAATTACTATTGAATCCAAAGTGGGGGAACTGGTGAGCCTGCCTTAACAGAATTACCAAGATACATTGAATTATTTCTACCAATATGGAAACGTCTATAAGAACAAAGCACTGAGTGAGACGTATTTGTCTTTGCTGAGCAAAGCTGAAGCACAGATGTTCCCCAGGCCATTCTGGCCCATGCTGCTGATATATTCAGAGCTCTGGATGTTTCAAGTAAATACATCTTTAGCCACACTCCCTCTGCTCTCCCTACTGCTTTTGATTAAAGGAAAAGACCCTTAAAGCAAAGGGTTATCCAGCTGCAGAAAGGTGATTTATATCTGTAGCACCACAGCCAGGGGAGGAGGCTCAGCCCCAAGGTGGGATGTCAGAAGAAGGTGCTCTTACCAAGGTATGGATTGGCACAAGGCATTCATCCATTTTTTACTCCTGTAGCAAAACCCAGTGGCCAAACCAGTGTTTAACAACCTTTGGACTTACTCCAGCCAGTGCAGAGATGTTAGCTTCAGGGTGAGGAGAGTGGGGAATGTGATCAGACAGGAACAGTCCCAGAGCATCTCAGTGAAAACAAAAGGAAAGTATGCTGGATGAGAGAAAATTGGGATGTGTCCATCTTAGTCCTATGGAGCAAATGCCTCTACTCTCAAAATTTGAGCATACCCTTATAAAATCTTAAAGTGCCCTAGCCATGATCTGTCACTTTTTCACTTAACCCATTCATGTACGCATGTACATATACAAATATAGAATTTTAATATAAGTGACCCTCTGAAGAAACAAAGGAGCAAACACTACACAGGGTAAGCAATCCTACTCCGAGACATTGCCTTCCCTGTTTCACTCGCTATTGTGCAGAGATATCTTCTGCTTCCTCTTAATTATCCTTAATTCTATTAAACAGACAAACATCAACTGCAAATAATGCATGCTTAATTATGCAGTGTTGGTGGTTGATACTGTATTATCACCAGCTTTTCTTTTAATATTTTGGCAACACACAAATGAAACTGCTACAATATGTTTAAATAGCCTCTATCCAAGTGATGGTCATGAATCCACTGCATGCACAGCAACCTCACCTCTGCCCACGGAAGGCCAGCAGGGATGGCAAAAGGGAGCAGTTCCCACCCCAAATGAGCTTCCAGATGCCCTTGCTCAATATGGATCTGATGGCAGGAGGTAAGCAAATGGTTGCCAGGGGACCCAAGAGAGAGGCAGGAAGCGCCACCATGCAACACA
Organism: Muscicapa striata striata; assembly: GCA_030060385.1. Taxonomy (NCBI): domain Eukaryota; kingdom Metazoa; phylum Chordata; class Aves; order Passeriformes; family Muscicapidae; genus Muscicapa; species Muscicapa striata. The sequence continues at coordinate 2,109,143 of JAREIS010000089.1, forward strand.
AAACAATCATTTTCAAAATAAAGCAAAAAATCTCTGGGTTTTGCCATCATTATTATTTGTAATCACTTCTGAGGATGGAGAAGGCTTGTCAGACAGATGGGACCAGAATACATAATGAAGGACACAGTACATTGCACAGGAGCCAGAAGTAACAGAGCAATAGGGCCCCAGGACTGTCACTATTGCATTAGGGACAAACAAAACCACAGGGACCCCAGTAAAAGATGCATCTATTTTCACAAGGACATTGCAAAGATGCCATATGACAGACAGCATCTTTAATCACTAAATAATCATCTGGTACAGACACTCTTTACCTGTCATGGTAGACTTGGTCTGGGCCTCCATGGGTCTGGGATCTTGGGTTTGGTTCTGTGTGTCAGATTTGTGGCAGAATCTGTAATTAAAACGAAAGTAACTTGTTTTCCATGTTGAATATTTCCAGGAACAGATCTAGGTACAAAAAGCTTGGTGAAATGGGATTTATTTCGCTATGTGCTTTACTTTTGTCTTGTCTTTTCCACCTACATACTGCCCAAGCAGAAGTGGTACAGCTTAAATAGATCCATGAGCCATCTCCCCATTTCAGAGGGCACAAAACACCTGAGGCATGGCCCTGTGCCAGCATCCAGGTAATGACAAGAGCTGAACCAACTCCTAGTGGGCCCAAAGGAGGGTTTGGAACTATTTAGATAGAACAGTCCTTTTACAGTGAATTGGTCAAACTGTTTCATGTAGATTCATCCTCATGCTAATTTACAGGAGTCCTGCTCAAAGACACTGCATTTGCTCAGAATGAGACTATAAAGAGGATTTGGCCCTTGACCCATTAAGTACTCACCATTCCAAACATAACAGCTCTCTTTCAAGACCCCTCCTAAATACTTGAAATAGGTTGGGTGAAATAGGTCTCAAGCCCTGCTCTAAAAGGGAGTTTGGACTGGGTAATGTTCCAAGGCCCTTTTGGTGTGAGCAGTGTTGGAGTGGTGCACTGATGGGGAGGAAACCTGGGCACTGTGAAGCCCCTTCAGAGCTCCTGAAGCATCCTAAACTCATATTGGCAGAAGGGCAAGGAGTAGAGATTCCTTTCTCTGCTGACCAAATCAGCCAAGAGCTTGAAACACCTTCATGGTGCAGGAGCAGCTCCTGCATTCACATGGCTGAGTCACACAGACCAGAGACAGCTTCTGCCAACAAGGGATTGGCACAAAAGCTGAATAATGAAGAGATGTTTACGCTGCTGCTGCTGCTGCTGCCTTTACTCAGGGACTCGTTTTATTCTTGCAGACTCTCAGGCAGTCACCATTCATGCACAGGTGCAACCATAAAGGGGCCAAATGTGGAAGGCAGGGTGTGACTAAGCCCAAAAATGAGCGACACAAATGCATTATTCATGCAGAAAGCTTACAATGCTCCACAATTCCTTTCTTCAGAGCACATCACTCCACTATCAACGTCAGCTACATGATTCTTCATTTCTGACACCTGCCTTTGTTCCTTTTTTACCTCAGAAGCGAGGTGACCTGGGTGTCTGCCTGAAATGGTTGCTCAGGATAAATTTTCCAGTAATGCTGGCTAACAGCCTGGGACATTTAGGGTGTAGAAGTGACACTAGTGGTGATAGGGTCCTGCCCTCTTACGCTTCTGCCCCTCTGAGCACAGGACTCTGTAATGTCAGGAACTTTGCTAGAGAATTGTATTAGAGGAAAAGAAGGGTATAAAAAAGAGAGAGGAAGAGGAGACCTGAGAAAGCAAAAAGGGAAGGTGAGGAAGGGAAGAGAGAAAACATCCAATCAACATTAAAAAAAAAAAAAAAAAAAAAAAAGATGGAAACTTGGCTATGTTGTTGAAAATAATAGGGGTTTTAACAGTTAAAAGGTTTTAAAAGGTCATTATGCATTTAGCAGCAAAAGAGCAATATGAATTTCTAAGCAGCAACATCTGGAAGATCAAAAGAAATCATACTTCAATCAACATGAAAATCTCTGCTCATTACACACAATCATATTTAGTTATTAATAGACACAGGCTAGACACTGACATTTTACACATTTCATCCTATGATGCGCCAGGGACACTTCTGGCATTTAGTTTATCATTTTCATCAGTGTCATGGAAAGAGTGACCGATATGACCCCAAAAAGTCTCACACTGTCAGTCATTGTAAGTGAATTTATCAACACATACGAAATCAGAATTCACATGAGAGTTTTAACTGTTTGCATACTAAATCACTTCATTCTTCACGCTTCAACAAAAAAAATCAGTTTTACATAATAAATAATGATAAGGGCCAGCAGACAATTATATAGGTGGAAACAGTATGCAAAATACTTGGAATTCAAATTTGATGTGTGAATATATCCAGAAGTTGCTTAAGTAATCAGCTCAGCAGCTGTATTAGCCATTGTTAGAGCTTAATACAAAAGCTCTTCAGCTTACATTAAAAGCAGCCCAACTTAAACTGCAGTTGGCACATGTCCTATTAGTATTTTTGTTTTGTTAGACAGCTTCCAACAGATTCAGATGTGCAATTAGGTCAATATTAAAATTAAATGGTCTGTTGTTTTAAGTCAGAATACAAAGAAGTCTTTGGGAGGAAGGAGTCAGTCCAAAAATAATGTTGACTCCAACATGAGCACAAAAACAAAGTGCTGTAAGCCAGCAGCCCCAGCCTAAATCTGTACCTTGTGGTGTGAGAGGGAAGGCTCTTGGCTGAGAATCATTCGCTAAACTGGCATATTCGATTTCATGACTGATTTTTGTGTGTAATAATTGCATTAAAAAAATAATGAGAGTGGGTTTCTTTCTAGTTTTAGCAATCACTATGGCAAACATGCTGAGATGCTTCAGACAGAAATGTGATTTTACTTCTAATGACAATTATTTTTGGACTGAATTGTAATTTAGTTCGTTAATTAGATCTGTCACTGCATTTTCTAACTCGGTTATTGCATCCTTTGATGATTTTACTAGAATTATACTTCTATTTCTGCCACTTTGCATTCCATGCTTTAATAATTCTTCAGACAAGTATGCTAGGCAGTTGATTACATTTTGTGGCAGCAGTAATGGAAGCCCTCTCCTGTGTTACATTGATTCAAAAATCACGCTGGTCACTGAACCAATGCACAAAGCCAATACTGCTCTGAACGAGTGAACTATTCAGAGGAATTCAGCCAGGGACAGATTGTGGACATGCTTTTTTAGTCATTAAATGGATATAAACAGTTACAAGCAATTGTAAATGAAAACAAGATTTAAAAAAAAAAAAACCTGAATGTTCTAAAACTCATTTAACAGCAAAATGAGATCTTATCTACTAAATTATTTCAGGGCAAGCTGGCGTAGCTTTATTATATATTAATGAACTGACAGATTTTTAAAGATCTTGCCATTTCAACAACTTCAGAAAATTGATTGTTTTTATGCAAGGTCTGGCTTTTTACTCACCCGGAACTGTGGGTGTAGTTAGAAATTCACTTTTGGAATAAAGACAATATGATCAAAATAGTCACGTCCAAAAAAACTCCAGCACTCCCAAGCTACTGATTCCTCCCAGCCTCCCTGTGTACCCAGACATCTGCCAGTCAGGTGCTGTGTGACGTGGATTACAAGACAAAACTCTGCTGCTGAAAATACCCATCTCTAAACATAGCTGGTAGGGCAGTGAGTAGCCCACTGGACTATTCTGGCTGTAATTCCACTGTCTGCCCTGCACAGGAGACAGCTTAGAGCTGCCCTCAGCCCAGGCACAACAGGGAATGATCACAGTTTCCCTCTTCTCTTTGCTTGCTCAAAGAAGAAACATTTGCTCTGCTTCTTTTCCTGGAATTAACCTGCTTCTGTTGTCTCTCTTTCAAGAGAGGGATCACAGAGCCAGAATTCCAGAAATTACCTAGTTCTGCCTGACATATCCTTACACAGTTCTGTCCCACTCCTAAAAGAATGCATTTGATAGAAGATTTTTATTTAACACATTCAGTGATATTTTTAATGCCAGTTTAAGAGCATTTTCATGCTTATTGTACAGCTGGATTTTTTTCAAAGTAGCTGTGCAGGCCCTAGGAAGACATCCTGTGAATCCAGTATTTGGCTTTAGGGGTACTATGAATTTCCTAGCAGTGACCCACCAGACTTTCCAGGACACAGGGAACGGCTAATCACTTCCCAATAGTCTTCTTCCCACATTTCATTTAATTCATTTAATAGTGGACTCAATTTTCAATCTAAGCAACAGCACAGGATAAAAGATATTTGTAATTCTAATAGTTGATTTGTAATCATTTCTTAATCTCCATGGATTTCTTTTCTGTAAGTGGATGCTTTCATGAAATGTTGGGCTGCAGAACAGAAATGGATATTGTTTTAAAAGTCTCTATAAACCTGGAAAATGGAGCAGTGCTCACACTACCAGGCTGGTGGGTGGACAGAAAGGCCTTGCTGGGGTATGAAGGAAACACTGAATAAACACAGCCTCATGAAGAGGCTGTCCATTATTCCATAGCCCAGCCCTGAAACTGAGCACTACTTTTCTTTCTTTAAATCCTCTGCCATATGGTTTTTAATCGTAAAAGTGCACCTTCAGATAACTGGACATAATAATGACAGATTTGAATCTGAATTGTCAAAATTTCCAAAGATTTTACTAAAAACACCAGTAATTCCTTATGAAGGTGCTTTCCAGTCTGACAAATGCATCCCAAGCTGGTGGGAATGAGCTCACGGGCTTGGAAGTGGAGTTGCAAGAGAGGATGTCTAGGAATTTCTGCTTTATCATCTCCGTGGATTTTTGTCATGCTGTCACAGTTTAATTTTGGCAATTTACCTCCTCTACTATAAATACAGTTTAAAAACCTGAGAGGCAGTTCTCTCATGGCTTTTCTGAACCAATTTTTTTTTTAACCCACTAAGCAAAATATTGATACTTGAATGTCTACAGCGTTTTATGAAGAAGCAAGACAGAGAAAGATAAAGCACATGGGCAGGAGAGAGAGGTGGGATGTTTGGCAAATTCCTGCAAAATTAGACATTTTGAACAAAACAAAGCTGTTTAAAGTATAAAGCTGTAGAAGCACCATATGAGCAGGGCAGGAGGAGGGTGGGTTTGAAGGGCAACAGCAAAAAAAAAAATCCCTTATCTTTTAAAGACCACTACTTGATTTAAAACTTTGCAAAATCATGTGCACAACTTTAGGTGGAGGGAGTAGCAAGAGAGCATCTGTATCACATGTGTTCCTTGGATGCTGTAGGGTGCTGGCCCTTGTCCCCACAAGTGCTTTCCTCCTGCATGCTCTGCCCCAGACACTGGGAGGTCACAGCAAAAACGGATCCAGGGAGGACTGGACGAGCTCTTTTACTGGGAGAGAAAAAAAGCCCTGAGAAATCCTGGGGCATAACATCCACATTGGATCAGTAATTGAATGGAAGAGGGGAGGAGGGGGAAAAGGAGCAAGAGAGTTGTCAGGCAAGCAGAAAAGCAAAGGAGCAAAAGCAGTTTTCTCTCGGCATGAAAAGTGCCCTGTGACATCTGGTCAGGATGCTTGTGGAGCAGTAGGATTCATGCAGGTAAAAAAACCTATCCTGATGCAGGCCTGAAGCAAGGCAAGGTGGGCTAGCTGTGGGAGAACTGTCAGAAGGGATGTTGTCACTCTGAAACAGAGATGCCTCTGCACAAAACTTGTACCAGTGCAACTCATTCCAAAACAGTCATGCTGCTTACAAAGTGGTTTAATTAAGGCAGAATCAAAATGTCAGCTTAAAATAAAGGAAAAAAGAAAAAGAAAAGAACTTTTGTATGAAGACACAAGGCATCTGATGCCAAAAACCCCACAAAAATTACAGGGGAGGGGAAAAAAATCTCAACATTTCCATCTTGCCAAAGACCTTTCTCACTGAAGGGAATTTCAGTTGAATAGTTGCCACTGCCAGCAGCTGGAGCTGCAAACTGAGGAGGGGAGCAGCAGGGTTCTCATTCTCTCGCCTTGCTGACCAAGGACTCTGACAATCCAGCTCATTATTTTCAAAAGCTCAGCTCAAAGCAGCAGTCCCAGTGCTTGCTGAGCCCACATTAGTCCATTTACAGCATTTGCACCATCCAGTGACTGGGATTCTGGCAAGAACTGAGGTAAAATCCATCTTGGAAAGGAGGTTTGGCGAATGGCAGCACTAAAAAGCACTTCTGGTTTCCTCTGCAAGAGGAAATTCAATGAGAAATCCAGCACAATGCTGCAGCCAGATGCAGTTTTGGGGGAGCAGTGTAAGGGATGGGAAGGAAAAGTTTCATTCCAAATGGAGAAGCCTTGGGTGCCCTTCTTCCACTGAATGTTTGCTGGAGGTTTATGAACCTCCACATGCACTTTGGAAGGGGAACTGAAGAAACCGAAACTGTGATTGCTGCTTTTGCTCCAAACTGGCTTGGGCATCTGGGTAGTTCCTCAGCTGCAAAGCAGCACTTGCCTGCCCTCATGCAAACCACAGGCAAAGGTCCAGGCAGCAGCTCCAGAGATGGTTTTGGAAATGGTACCCCAATGCCAGACTGGACCAAGTCAGTTCACAACAAGGAGAAACTCAGAACACCTGCAACAAAGGTGGTTACTGTTGTTGGATGTTGTTTCAGCTTTTCTAATCTAAAAACAACAGTTAATAAAACTTAGCAAAATTTTCTCTGAGAAATTTCACCATTGTGCAATTTTTATGCCCGAGTTATAAAAGTAATTAACAGCACTCCAATTGAAATGATAGTGAAAAACCACGCTACAATAGTGCTATGGGGCATGCTTTCCCTTTGTCTTGTTACAGTTCTTTTTTCCCAAGTTGGAAATAAATATATAAGTTAAACAAAATAAAAATGCCCACCTAATTGTGCAGATGCATAGTTAATTAATCACTTAATTTAACCCACTTAGCTTCAACAGGAAAGAAATGCAATCTGACAGTCAAGGCGATATTTTTCCATTCATTCTAGTGTTTGAAAACATCTACTTTATTTTAATAGCACCTGAATTCAATGGATTGATGCTAATGCTTTTGCTTAATTTGGTTTTAGAAAGGTTGTATAACATTAAGTAAGTAAAGAACATACCATGGGTAAAAATAGCAGTGTCATTATGTTTCTGGCAAATATTAATAAATGTTATTAAAAACAAATATATATATTTGTGAGTAGATTGATTAAAGAGGTACTTAGCTGGGAAAATTTGCTTTGGGATGAAAGTTGATTAAAAAAAGAATCATGTGCTTACGGCTCCAAAGAACACACTGCTAGAAAACACTGAAGTGTGTGGTTCGTTATGTTTGAAATCTGAGATTCCCGTGTTAATGGCTCCCCGGTATTCATTACCATAATGCAGCATTAAACAAGCTATGCTACACTGCCTCCACAACACGCTGCTGTCCATCAGCAGGGAGCAGGGCACTGGGGACCTGCCCTGCAGCTCTGTGCAGCCAAAGGCTGATGTGCTTGTTTGCCCTGGCTTTCCTTCCACCCACAGCACAAGGTGGCACCTGCGCCACGGCGCAGCGCTGGCGTTGGGCACAGCTGAGCAGGCTGGGCTGCTCCTGGGCACCTCTCACTGCTCAATACTCCGGCCACAGATAAGGCAAAGGCAGCTCAGCCCCACTCAGGAGGCAGAAAAACTGAGATACGGCCTCAGGGTGAGCAATCAGGGCCAGGTTGCTGGATCCATGCCCACCAAAGAAGGCTTGGAACTGAATTTACCTATCCTGATATTGTCAGGGATGGAAGCAAGAAAACCTTCTCAAAAATGTGTGTAACTACTGCCCTCAGCATTCTATATACCGCTGCCAGCACACACAACTATTATATCATGACGGTTTCCAAATCAGAAGACAATGAGGGATTTGGGGGACTATTAAAAGAGTTAGTAACAAAATCCCACACTGTGTATTCATGGGAGATTTTTGGGGAGGTCTTAAGGAAAACTTTCATGCAAAGCTCAGTGCAAGTATGGATATACTCAAATATAACTTTGTGCTTAAGTCTTGGCCTGCGTGCAAAGCCAGGGTACATTTCTGGATACAGAAATAATATCCACAATAATGATGACTGCACACTTCTCCATGAGCTATATGGAGCCACTATATCTGAGGGCAAACCCCTGTGGCACAATGCACTTGTTTATAAATATGCTTTCAAATAGATGCATATATAAACACACATACACATATGTACTATATATATATGTATGTTCCAGCATCTACCATCTAAAGATCACAAGATTCTTTCAACATAACTTTCATGACTTAGATTCTTTACTCTGAACTTTACGGATAATGGATTTTTTACCTCACTAGTGGCTCTGAAAAAATGATGTTGAAATTACTGTCTCATTTCAAACTATTTTGTTACTTAACTGCAAAAAGATTTTAAAATCATTGTATCAGGCAAAACAAAATACTTCATGTACAAAAATATTTTATTTTCCATCTCTTGTTAAGAATTTAGAACTTTTTTGGAATAAATTTTCATGTCATTTCTAACTAAAATGCAATTTCCAATAAAAAAATCAAACATACCACCTTGACAGTATTACAAAGAAGCATACTTCATATGAAATTTGAAAGAAAATTCACAGTGAGATAACTTTTTTTACAAGTAAATATTTAGCATCATGGAAACTTCTTGGTTCACCAGAAGTTTTGCATAAAATAGTTCATCCAGTTGTGTATTTGGGCCCAGCATATGGTTCCTGGTTTTGAAGCTGTAGACAGACTGGAAGAAGGTTAAGGTATTTCCTTATTTCCCCAGCCTTCTTTATGCAATTCTATATTATGTGCTGTTGGGGTAAGAGACATTAGGGAAGGGAATACACATGGTCTTGGTTCTTGAGCTGCATTAGTACTGTAAAATGAAATATTTATTTTGGCAATGAATACGTTAGCAGTAAAAAGGGAAAGGAGAGTTATTACTTTTCAACATGTAGCAAACTCTTTTACTGAACCTGCTTCTGGTATGCACCATGGGAAACAAGTCTCTGCACTTTGTCACCATCCAGCTTTGCCTTTGTCCAGAAGGAAACAATGCAGGAAACTCAGTGTTTGAGTGCATCCTCCTGCTCTGTCCAAGGCCATGGCAAAGAGGCTGCTACCTGCACACGAGTGCAGGCAAGGGGAGGATAAACAGATGTGGCCCAGCTCTCCCTGGGATGCTGCCCCTGAATCCAGATCTTCTCCTCTCATCTTCACTGAGCAGCCAGGGAAAAGGGAAGGGAAGAAAAGGAAAAAAGCTCAAAACCAAGACCCACTGCTGTGACTACAGCAACATACAAAAAGCTGTTTATGCCTTGCCTCACACACACTGATGTCACATTTGTCAGGCATCCTTCTCCTAGGAATAAACATGAGACCATGGTTAGTCCTGGCTCTCTTGGGGTCTCCAGTGCCTACAGCCAATGGAGTCTGACAGTACCATGTCCAGGGAGCTGAGAAGGAAAACAATCTTGAGGAGATGGAGACAGGTAAGGGAAACCAAAGAATGCCTAAAAATTGTTATTGCCAAAATGCATAGCAACAGAATTTAATGACTATTCAGCTGAAAAGATAAATATCAGCATGTGGAAGAAACCCTGAGCAGGATATAACAAAAAAAGAAAGGCCAGGCTATGCTATCATTTGTTTAATCATTAATATAATGGATGATGGTGAAGGAAAAGGTCTTGCCAGCAATGCAGTTCAGTTGGATCCTTAGTGAGGCATAAACTTCGCTCTCAGAAAGTCTTTCGTGAAAAATAAATTCATACTGGCTTGAATACAGGCACGGTCACACAGAGTGACAACTGGCTGAGTGGCTGTAAACAAAAGGTAAAGATAAATGACATTGCATCAGGTCGGTGTGTCTGCATGGAAGTGACGGCCAACGAGACACCATTGAGGAGACGCCAGAGCTGTCAGAGAGCTACCCTGGCTTTATTTAACATCTTTGCTAATTATCTGGAAAAGGAAGGAGAAACGCAGCGCATTTACTTCGTCTGATTTTCAAGAAAAGAGGTGAGACTCTCACCTGCTCCTGGGAGACCCCTAACACCAAAGCACTGCCATCCCAGTGTCGCAGGGAGATGGATTGTGCTGAGGCTGCGCAGGCGATTGTTTGGGAAAACGCCCGATGGTGGAGGTGGTGGCAGCAGTACAAAAGAATATGTAGCAATTATCTGCCTGGTGAGGGGGCTGTACAGGAGCAATCCAGCTCTTGACGTAAGCAAAATGCAGTAAAGCAGATAAATAAATCTGTGTGTCGAGAGGGGTGTTTTCAATAAAACTGCAGGGATTTTTGCTCCAAATTATTTTAAGTATCTGGGATAATTCCATGGGGAATTTCTTATCTCCTCCTTCCATTGTGAGGGCGTTCATTCACCTTGCAGGCATATGAGTGAAGAGAAAGAGGTGAGACAGCATTCATTACTTGGATGTTGAGTTTTACATCACAAGGAAGGGGAAGAGTAGCAAGAGGAGTGTTTGAGTGGGCAGCCCAAAGGAGGAGCAGAGGCAGAGAAAGAAATGGTGAGGATTAGGCAGAGATCTCACAAAGTATGTCAAAGCCAGAAGGAAAAGGACTCTTTTCTTTCTGCCCTTTAGATGATGGCAGGCCTGGCTCTGTTGTGTCCTGCACTCCTTACTGCCAAAAACAGAGCAATACTGTTTAAATAAGAGAGGGGAAAACTTCAAGGCAGGGAAATAGAATAAATGGTAGAAGAAGACACAAATAACCCTTCATGCTGGAGGAAGGGATAATCCCTCCATAGGACAACAGGCCCAGGGGATAGAGATTGCTTTGGTCTCCTGTGGCTAGAGGAAAGAGGAGGAAAAAAGCAAGCAAGTGCTGACAGATTTCTCCTACACTGCATCTGAATTTTCTCATTCAAAAGATGGTTCTTAGCAGGCTGCTCAGGAGGCAGATCACCTAACCACTCCCCTGATTTCTTGATCATTTCTGCTGTATTGTGTAGGTGGTGCTATTGTCAGATGCTGAAAAGAAGAGAGAGACAGAGCAGGGCTAGGAAAACAAAAACAAATTATTTGTAATCTCTTCAAAAATTCAGCAAGTGACTCTAGAAAATAGGTCTGCACTTACATCCTGGTTTTAGCAAGCTAAATGTATTATTGCCTTTTCTCAATTTTTTCTTGTTTTCCTAAAGGTATTTTTAACAGTTATTTTTCCTGCACTATTAACCAGGGAATAATATCCCTCTATAGAGGGGAGTTACGCCATTTCATCATAATGTGCAGAGGGAAGTCTGTTGTTGCTCAAGGTCAATCTACTGGCAGAACCTTGAATGTTGAAGCTGAGAGGCAGGGGATGCTCCCAACAGCCTGAGTCTCATCCTCAGATTGCAAAGGTAGAACAACAGCTGAAGTGAGCTGATGCTGTTTCATGGAAGTCAATCTGGTTGTTCCCACACCTGCCCTGAAAGCTGGAAATTATGGCTTTCAAGCAATGTCACTCAGTATGTTTGGACCAGACATGTGCATTAATAGGTGCCATTGGAGCACAAATAATTAACAAATATGACCATGAGTGTGTCCAGTAAGTGCTTCACCAAAAACCCTCAAGCATCAGTATCCAACAGCCTTTTAAACAAATCTTTCTACATTGGCATTATATAGTGAAAGTGGCACTTGACTCTTTAAAAGGTTTTTTCCCTCAGCTCTGAGTGGTATAAATGTAATATGATTTCATATGACTTCAGACAAGTGATACTGTCCGAAGGAGGCTGCTCTGTATCACTGAGGTGCCAACATTTGGCTACAGAAGTGGAAACAGCAGGTAACAATCCAACAGAGGCAGGCTGATGGAACTATTTTATTCTGTTCTGTGCTGTGACCCATGTTACAACAGAAAAATATATTGGATTGCTGGTTTCTCCTTATGACCCAAAAGAAGGAAAAGTTGTCAAGACACAGTCACAACCCCAGGCCAAGAATTACTGATGTGATGGTCTAATGAAACTTTTCTCTTTCCCTGTGGCAATGCTGGGAAACTGCCACCTCTCTTGTCATAAGAGATTCAACAGTCAGAATTCAATCCTATTCCTATTCAGGGGCAGAGATGCCACTGGCATCAATAGGAGCAGCACAGGTATGAAATAGTTGAAATGTCAAGTGTGTATTTGCAGAAACTGATTTTGCTGAAGACTATGCAGATATAATTATGCTGCTCTTTTCCCCATTGCTCTCCTTTTATATTATCTAAGGCAAAGTGCCCACAGAGGACACAGATGCACTCTATTAGATGTAGAGTGAGTATTGTTAAAAATATCCTCTCTAAAACCAACTAGATATTTACTCCTTTGTAACCTCATCAACTGTGACACGATGTAATTACAGATTGTTCAAGAGTCTTGTCTGCCCACTCAATGCCAAACTGAAAAACAACTGAAGAAAACATAAAAAGCAAAGCAGACAACTGAGCATGTGCCCTCCACCACGTTCCCAGGAGGCTCAGTAACTGAGTATACACTACACATCTCAGGGAGGAGAGCGCCCATCTACAACATTCTTCTCCTCCACGAGGCACTTTTACAACACTAGAATTGCTAACAGTAGAAAACGGCAACATGTGGGAAAGTAAAGTTTAGACAGAATCAATGTGGATGAGTCACTTTAATTTTTTTTTATTTCCGCTGCACTAGCTTTCAAAAAAAGTCTGTGGTATTTTTCTGGTTATTGATTTCTTCTCTCATGCTGTGTTGGTGCATCCAGAGCTGTGCCAGGACTCTGCCTAAAGGCCCCAAGGTCTGTCCCCATAGCACAAACCTCAGTCCTTGTCCTGTAATCAGCCCCACATGGGCAGAGAAGTAGTACATGCAGAGCTCTGCTGAGTTTTGGGAGCTCTGCATGGATGAGACAATCTTCCCATGCAGATCAAGGATTGAGAGTGGGGCTTAAGAGAGAAAATAATAAACAAGAGGATAAAACCCACTGTGAAATACTGGGTAATTTTTTAAAATGTAATTTAGCAGGTGTTTAGTGATTACCCTGAAAATAAAGCACAAACACTTTCATGACTCATATTTGTGCTTCAGTTGAATTCTCTCTTCCATGCTATAGCTGTAATTTAAAACATTTGCTTCACCCTGAGAGGAAAAATGAAGATGTTAGAAATAAAGCACTGCTGCAGAACTTACCTCCATAGGGTACATAAACTACACCACCAGCAAAGGTTGAATTGTGCTCATGGCTCTTCCTTGGGGAAGAGCTGTATTCACCTTCTTATTTTGAATTCCTCTCTCCTTTTACACTAAACGCTTAGACTTGTTCAGCTATAAATAGCTAATATTACAGTATAAATAGTTAATATTATAGATCAATATTTTGCCTTACATTTCTGTCCTAATCTAGTGATGTTCTACAATGGCAGGTCTTTCTTAATGTTTTCATAATGTGAAAGGTAAGTGCTGATTATACGTATTAATAAGTGGAGGAGTAGGGTGACAAAAGACTTCTTGACAACAAATTGGTAGTGAAATTATAACTGTTCCTTTGTGTTTAACATGACTTGCTAAATTAAATGGTTGGGATTTTCTGCAATTTCACCACGACTCTGCAGAGCACCACACAGGATGCTACAGGTTCTCCCTGCTTTAGCCAGTGCTCCTTACCATCCATATGCTTCTTTGTAAACCATTTTCTACATCTTCAAATGCTATAAAGAACAACAACTCCACTGACAGGAGCTGACCCCACCACTGGAGTTTGGCTGGTTTATGCCAGGTGTGGTCCAGGACATGGCACTGCTTATCAGTATTGCAGAAGTGAGTTGAAATAGAGTGAAAATGCCTCTTCCAAGCAATTCCTTTTGAACCTCTCCTCTTTCTTTCTTAATTAATTTCTTCATCTTTCCTCATCTCTTATTAGAAGACAGTGTTGGTTTCTTGCCATCCAACATAGAGAATGAAGAAATCTCTGGCAGGAAGATGTGGGGAAAGCAAGAGCTGGGAAATGAGTTTTAGAGGCAGAACATCAGGTAAGTTATATAATTACTTTATCAGTTTATATAGGTATTCCCTGGTGGAAAAGATACCTAATATAGGACTTTCAATCTTGTTGACAAAAGCTTGAACAAGATTGAATGTCTGGAAGTTAGACAAATTCAACCTTGAAACAAGATGTAACTTTCTGGCAGACAGAGTAATTAAAAGATTTCCAGCAAAGGTGAGGGTCTCACTACTGGCTGGAGGTTGCAAGGCAATACCACACACCTTCCTAACAGATGAGGTTTCAATACAACCTCAAAGCAAGTATGGGCAAGAGGGATCCCCTCTCCCCTTCTCTCTCATGCTCAACTGGCCAGATGGAGATGACTGGGCACTGGGAGATTAGGATTTTTTATTTATTTGACTGTTTGAGGGTTGGGGTTTGTTTTCAAAATTACAGACTTGCCATAAGTGACAAAAAGACACCAAAGACCTGGCTTCTGACCAGACAGAAACAAATGCTCCTAGATACTATATATGTATTTCTGGCTTAAATGCACAGAACCACAATGATTAAAAGTTGGAAAGAATTTCTCAGGTCCAATTGGAAAAAAATTAGTTATAAGATGGGAGAAAAAATATTTTTACTAATTGTGATCAACTAGGCATATCCCATTTAATAAACCCTCCATCATCACTGAGGCCTCACACATACTTGGCACTACAGCTGGTTCTTTCTGTGTTATGCCTGTGGCATGCAACTACTACCCCTGAAGACTTAAATTCTTTAATCTAACTAAAAGCATCATTTAAACTATGAAAATATTTGTGTATCAACTAAAACCGAATAGATCATTTTATACAGGAGATCAAACAAGGGGATCTTATGGCACTTTCCTATCTTAGAAGGAATTACTCTTAAGAAATCAAGGATCAATGTTGTTTTTCTTTATCACAATATGATGCTAATGCCAACAAAATTCCGAAATATGCACAGGGATATTCAAACCTGCCACTTTTGCCAATTGCTATGAGTTCAAGACCTGCTTGAAAAACTCAAACAGTGCACAATGCAGCAGCCCTCTGCATTACACAGGGATTGCTGAAGGTAAATTGGAGCTTTTGGTTGCAAATAGGCTGAGTAATATTTTAACTATTACACACCAATTATCTATGCTACTTTTATTCACACAACCTGTTACCATATCAACATCTCTGCAATACAGGCTCTTATTCCCTATGAAACACCCATAATTCTGGTACCATAGTGCTTTGTCCAGAAGGAACCCATCCATCATGGTACCTTCTCTTCCCAGGCCATACATAACAGAAGCTATTTGTAATCTAGTAGAATTATGGCATGTGGGATCCACATCCAAAGTGGTGTTATTCCTCTTATCTCACTGTTTTATTTCCATTTTGGATTAGTGGCAACATCTTGACTGATTCTATTTGATCACAGAGCATGGACAAAACAGTGGGATGTGTCACTATGGTAATCATGGAAAATACACAGTGATTTCTGGAGATGTATTAGACACCTCACTGCTAGCTGGCTGCAGCTTTACAACCCAGCTGCCAGCTGTCTTGGAAAGCTGAAGCAGCTACCAAGCTGCTGTTAAAGCAGATTCCCTGGCTACACTTGCCATGATCCTACCAACAGCTGCTGCTCAAAGAGTGGGGAGGCCAGTAACCAGTTGTTTTGGAGTAACTGTTCCTGTTTCATTCAGAAAAAGGCTCTTTCCAGGTTTGTGAACAAGTTTTGTGTGAAAGAGAATTGTGTGGCAGACAGCAAAGAGTAGCAGAGCCGAGATATTTCACAGAATCTTTTGGGCTGGAAAAGACCTTTAAGATCATTGAATCCAACCCTTAACCCAGCACTGCTAAGTCCACTGTTAAACCAGTCCTTAGGTGCCACATCTACACATCTTTTAAATACCTCTAGAGATGTTGATTCCACCACTTCCCTGGGCAGCCTGTTCCAGTGCTTGACAATCCTTGAAGAGAAAACATTTTTCTTAATATCTGGTCAAATCTACCCCTGGTGCAAGTTGAGGCTGTGGCCTCTTGTCCTGTTGCTTGTTCCTTGGGAGGAGAGACTGACCCCCACCTGGCTACATCCTTCTTTCAGGCAACTGTAGAGAGTGATAAGGTCTTCCCTGAGCTTCCTTTCATCCAGGATAAACAATCTTGATTCCCTCAGCCACTACTCATAATATTAGTGCTTCTGATGCTTCACCAGCTTAGTTGTCCTTCTCTGGGCACTCTCCAACACATCAATATCTTTCTTGTAGTGAGGGGCCCAAAACAGAATCCAGGATTAGAAGTGCAGACTCACCAGTGCCCAGTACAGGGGGACAATCCCTGCCCTGGTCCTGCTGGCCACACCATTTGTGATATAGGCTAGGATGCCATTGGCCTTCCTGGCCACCTGGGCACACCTGGCTCATTTTCAGCTGCTGTCACCAGCACCCCCAGGTCCTTGCCCACAGGGCCACTTTCCAGCCACTCTCTCCCCAGCCTGTAGCACTGCTGGGGTTGCTGTGACCCAAATGCAGGACCTGGCACTTGGCCCTGTTGAACCTCACACCACTGGCCTAGATCCATCAGTCCAGCCTGTCCAGATCCCTCTGCAGACCCTTCCTGCCCTCCAGCACATCAACACTCCCACCCAACTTGGTGTCACCTGCAAATTGACTGAGAGCACACTCAATCCTCTCCCCTAGATCACTGATAAAGATATTAAGCAGAATTGACCCCACTACTGAGCCCTGGCACACATACTTCTGACCAGCCACCAGCTGGATGTAACTCCACTCCCCACCACTCCCTGGGCCTGGCCATCCTGCCAGTTTTTATCCAGTAAACAGAGCACCTGTTCAAGCCATGAGCAGCCAGTTTCTGGAGGAGAATGCTATGGGAAATGGTGTCAAAAGCTTTACTAGAGTCCAGGTAAACATCTACAGCCTTTCTTTCACTCACTTAGTTCATAGGAGGAGATGAGCTTGGTCAAGCAAGGCCTGCATTTCATAAACCCTTACTGGCTGGGCCTGATCCCTGGCTGCTCTGTACAGAGATCTTTTGAAGCAGATATTAAGTGAGTTTCCTGAAGAGCCTGGATCACCACAACACACTGACAGAATATCCATTTTGGACTTGTGATCCCAACACACCTACTTCCAGGATATGGGTTTGTCTCAATCTAAGGAACTAAATAGATCAAGCAAATTATGTGCCAAATAATGTTTATCTCCAATGCCTGGGCTCACTAGATCTGCTATACATTTCTCCTCTCTAAATATCTAACATATGATGAAATAAATGCTGTCACTGTGGAGAGGAAGGTTTGGATCCACAGTAGATTGCATCATATTGGCTGTTCTTTCTCAGAGGACAATTACTCTGCAAACAGAACCAAATCTGAGAGACTGTCTGGCTCTAATAACCATAAAATTTTATGGCACCAGTAGCCTCTGAGTCACTCATCTGTTTCTTCTCAATCTATATCTCCCAATATCCACTATTCAAACAATAAAATGTGAGAACATATTTGCATATTATGACAATTTCTAAATGAGTAGGCCTCATCAGTCTGACTAATGCTCTGGCTGAGCTTACATACTTTGTACTGAAGAAGTCTTTCACCCAGTGCTGCATCATAAAGATGCTCAAGTCATATCCCACAGCATGTTGACAGTGCATGTTACAAAGTACATTGCAGAGTTTTGTACTTGGATCTTTCCTCTGGTCCAAAACACAGCATTCAAGAACTAAACATGCATTTTAAGGGATCTCTGGAAATTTGAAGAGGTTGAAGGATATCAGCAAAAAAACAGTCATGCCATGCTGTTAACCTGCACAATTCTGAACAATCATAGCAAAATTCCTTGTCTTTTTGGTGCACGTCCATGGGACATCTACATCAAAGTGCCTATTATGGCTCTGAATTCACAGAGCCAAGCTGCTTTGCTGTTCATTCCAGAGTGGCTGTCAACAGTCTCTCATTTTGCAGCACCTTGCTGGGGACATTATGTCAAGCAGTATCAGCATATAGCATGCTCACTCTCCCAAACCAGCTCCTCTTCTTCCTAGTCACATGAAAGAGTGCCCCATCCTTCATGAAAGGGCTACCAATAGAGAGGTTCATTCAGTTATTACCCTGCCCACACTTTGGTCCTGTTTCCTCAGACGTTCCACCTGTCAACTTTGTGTTGTATCAAGAGGTAAGGCTCCCTTAAGTGGTGATAAACAAGGTACATTCACAGGTACGTGGCAAAAAAACCAAGGAGTGAAGAAAATCCTTGCTATCAAGACAAGTGAAAAAAAGAACAGTTGCCCACAATTTTGTTCACTTTCAAGGTCTGGCAGTGAGCCCACAGGTCCCCTAGGAGCAGGATTTTCACTGAAATCCTGGCCTTTAGCAAACCTGATGGGAAACATTTGAGAGAGCAAAGACAGTATGTTTTGCAAAACTCCCAGCAATCCCACAGAGGTGAGCCCAAATGGGATGAATTCATGTCTGGGAAGCCAGGAGGAGGCCCAGGATAGATTAAAAAGGACTCACCATATCCTTGTTCATACTAATAACAGGAGCTGCCTGTCTTAGGGTTTGCTAACAGACTGTTCCCAGTGCCCTTGACCTGAAACTCACTTTACTTTTGACATTTCCTGAGCAGCTGGCATTAAACAGAGGGTTTCTTTATCTGGGCTGCAATACTTTACTTTATCCTTTGTTGATTCTCATCAACTTCATCACACTATACAATGTTTGTGGATTAATGTAAACTCTATGAAGATTACTGATAGCATAAACTGGTTGAAATTACTTCAGCAAAAAAAAAATGTTTTAAATTACAGAATGATCTTTGTGAAGAATATGTTTGTGCTAAAGCACTATTTTGAAACCATTGTTGAAAATGCAAAGCTTTTTTGTTTTTACAGTCCTAATAGAAAAGGAGCATTAGAAAGTTTGCATTTTTAAGTAAATTGAAAGAAGCCCTTTGTTTCTAAAAGAGAGAATCTTTCACTGAAACAATAACATTAAAAATTTGGAGGCAAACATAACTGTTATTTTCCATGGAAATAGATTTGATTTTTTTAATCAGATGCCACAGAAATGAAGGGAAAAATCACAGTTTTTACTATTTTTCCTTTGTTTTTCCTAGCTGCTCCTGCTATCTGAAGATTCCCTCCTGCTCCACCCTAGCCACACACCAACCTCCCGCTCATCATGCACCCAAATGTTCCCTTTCCTCATTCAGCTCTTTCCTTAAGAGCTGCTTCTTTTGTGAAAGCTTCCTGCATCATTTTTCTCCCTGTTGGTGACTCCAGACCTTCTCACACTTGAACTATTGTCCAGTATGTATTGTATCCACTTGAGTCAGGTTGTTAGGTCCATACCCCAAAGGCCTCCAGCCCCTCCTTCGCCCCTCAGCGCATAAACACAGCAAAGGGAATTATAAAATCTTAATCAGAAGAACTCAGCAAGGTTCTTCCTGAGGAGCTGCCTACAAAATGTCCTGGGGAAGATGCAAGGCTTGTTGGAGTTGAGGTCTCTCTGCCCTAAAGGTTCAAGCACTATTTGGGTGAAGTTTGGACTGATGCATGAAGGCAAAAGCTGTGCTGCAGACATCATTATAAGAGCTTTCCACAACCTGACAGCAGACTTACAGAAAGAGCTTGGCTGCTGCTGGTTGAATTTCTTGTGATTCCTCAATAGAAAGCATGGGAGAGATGCTAAGGCCATTTAAAGCACTGGAAATATAGATTTGTTTAAATTGCTTATGTTCTTAAGAAGCAGTTTGCTGCCTCTCTGCTGACTATTTAGGCTATCCCAAATCTTCATGGTATGTGCAGTATTTGTATGGGTGTGGGAATAATCATCTTCCAATGCCTTAGACTCAAAGTATTCTAAACAAAAATGAAGATCAAGAAATGAAAAGTGTAAGCCATAATTATTTGGTTCACAAAAACATGACCTACATTTCCTGCAAGTGCAAACTGTTAACGTATCTTTTGTTTTAATGTATCTTGCAGGGAACCACTGCCAAAAAAAAAAAAAAAATACATCCATATGTACAAATTTTAATATCATGTTATCAGCTAAACATATCTGAGACATTTCTCAACTTCAAACACCATGGGTTCTCTAATTCTGTAGCCTGAATTTTTTTTTAATTTAATTTAATTTACAGAGGAATTTGATGAAAGCTCTTTCAAAAATGAGTGGGATAGACAATAGCTTTTCCTTAATCGTTTTCTTCAATAGAAAACATTTTAATAATAGAAAACAATTAAACATAAGAACCCATGCAGCTGAAGTTCTTAGGGACTGCCTGATGGCCAGAGCTCACCATACGTGTTTTCTTCTCCTATATGCAGTGTTTCACAGACTTCCTTATTTTTGAAGTGCTCATTGGTTTTGCACAACAAACATTTTGTTTAACAATCCTAGAAACAAGATATCATTCTACTCTGAATCACAGGAGGGTCAGATATATTTTATCTTCATCTCAGAGCTCTTACTCAAGTATTCTCCCAGAGGAAGAATCATGAACCAGTCAGGATCTGAGGTGTAAAAGGCATAAAATTCCACAATACAAAGTATGTAGAAATTAATCAAATTGCTCAGTAATTTGCTTGCTGAGTAAACTGTTTAGTGTGGAATTCTCTGAAAAACAGGGCTTTGAGGAAGAACGGGGCTATCTCATCTCTCACATCAGTGCTGAACCTTCAAGGTACAAAGAGACCTCTGCCGAGGTCAATATTTGGACAGCTAAGGCTGAGTCTGGCCAAAATTACACCATCTGATTCAAAACAAGGATCAGGTTCATTATTTTTTGCTAGAGTTAAGAATTTTTCATTTGTCCATAGAGACTTGACACAGAAAGGATTGAAACAATTTGTCACTAGTTTGAAAAAATTACCCCTAAGCCTAAACTCTGCATGAGCACAAGACAGGTGTCTCTTCTGACATCAGTATTCATTAGGTATAGGAAAATATTATCATTTCTGTAGCATAACACCCACTGTACTTCTTATTCCAAGAAGATTAGGGGAATTAAATGAATTGTAGCAACCTGTGTATTCAGGTATGAAGCACCAGAGGCTTTGTTCAAGCGGGAGGGGGGATTCCAGCTGGAGCGATCTTTAGGGAACAAGATGCAGTTTTGTGGGGAAGTGAAGCGGGCACGTTACAGCTGTGGCTTTCGCAGGGAACATCTCCAGAGCCAAAGGCTGTGGGCACCATTGCCAGGGAACTCAGCCACGGCAGCCTCGCCTCTGGACGCCTTGGGTCAGTCTGGGCAAAGATATCTTTTAGGAGGCAAGGAACGCCAGCCTGGCTGCTGCGCTCCTCATGCACTGAGGGGACAATTTCCTCTCCAGCTGTTAGAAAATACCACTTCTGGTGTTTGTATCCTATTTTGTCTCCGAACCAAAGGGGGGGGGAAATAATACCCCAGCAGGTCACGGAGTTCAGTGAGAAATCCTACAAGCTTTTCCTGAACAAATAACAGATAGTGACCTCTGGCCTTGCCTTTGCATGAGAATTGCCATCGGCTTCGGGAGCCACTGCTGCGGCGGGGGACGCGCAAACGGCAGATTCTGATTTAAAACTGATTTCCATCCCCTCCCCTCCGATTTTTTTTTTTTTTACCTAATTTTTTTTTAAGAACCTAGAAGAAAAGGGGGTGGGGGGAGAGGCCTGGCAGCTCATCTGCATCACAGATCAGGCCCTCTTTGAGCAAACCAAGCATCCATAATTCATTACATGTTTCCTGCAGGGCCTGGAGACGGCAGAGCCTCCCTAGCAACAGAGCCATGGCAACAGCGCGCGCCGCCCGGCCAATCCGCGCGCGCCTTGCAGCCGCCGCCGGCCAATCAGGGGCGCGACACAAAGCGAGGGCGGGCGGCGGCGGCGGGCGGGTTCTGAGGAGTGTGTGTGCTTTGGGAGAAGGGTCCGAGCGGTCCTGAGCTGTGAGTGTTGTGTGCAACTGAGAGAAACTTGAGGGGTCTGAGCGCTAGGAAGCGGGTTATTTATCTGCTTGTTTATTTATTTTTAGGATTTTTTTTTTTTTAATGTATTTTAAAGCACCTTCACCTTGAGGATTTCTCGGAGGGAAAGTGCCCTGTATGCACCTAGCGCAAAAACCTCTGTAAATTTATGCCCCCTTTTTTTTTTTTTTTTTTTTTTTTTTTTTTTAACAACAGATTCTTAAGTGCAAATCGCTGTGTAATTTGGGAGAACAGGATTTTTTATTTGGTCTTCGTGAAGCAGAAATGCTCCTTGAGAGCATGCTGTACTGCTCCAGAAATGACACGTCACTTTTAGAGAATCAGCTTAAAAATCAGATTATCTTTTTTCCTCCACTGCACCCTCCAGCAGTAACCATTGCGTTGTGGCTTTGCCCTTTCAAGCCTATGGCTTGTTTTATCACAGGACACAGCCACTGCTCTCAGGTGACATATGGGAGAATGAAGCAAAAAGTGACAGAATAGTGGCAGAAACAACCCAAAAATTTGCTATAGTGGAAGTTATACCTGGATACAAAACGTGCTGAAAGGTTGAGCCTCACATGCAATTGCTTTGTGGAGTTTTGTTAACTCTTGTAGTAATGCTAGACACACAAAAATGTGTAATTTCCCTTCTTTGAGGGGAAGGAAAGGGATTGAGCTTTGTTTGGATTAAATGAGAGCAGTGAAGGCAGAAAAGCTCGTTGATCACTAAAGGCACACAATGGTAGCTTAGTGCAACCATCATGTTCTGTAAAATAGTATCATTTTTCTCAGAATGGCATAAGAAAATGGTTGCTTTTGAAGTATTTGCATTTAACATATATTTGAAAATAAATACTTGATGTCCATGTGGGTACAGAGGTCTGTAAATCCTAGTATAAAACTCTTATCTTTTATCTTCGGGGAAAATGAAAAGCAATCATTTATCCAAACCTGAACATTGCACTTGAAGCTGAGATACTGTGGGTTATCTAAGTAACCCCTGAACCTAAAAGCTGATCCCAAATTCCACTCTAATGCATATGTTGCTCAGATAGTGAGAGCAGAGATCAGAAGATTTGCTATGGATGCTTCAAAGTACATTTTGGGACCCAGTGCCCCACATTGAACTTCAAGAGATGATGCATAAATTGAATAAAGCCATGAAGGCTGCCAGGGGAAGATTGAAAAATACATTCCAATCTCCCTTCATATATTTTATAAAATGTTGCAAACTACCTGCCTTTTCAAGGCCATGCCTTCTGAGATTCCACAGATGAAAAAATACTGTATCACTAACTTTTTTGATCTGATAAATGGCTGAGAATCTTCTTTATCTTTCCTTTTTTTCAACAAATTAGTATGACTAATTACTAAGATTTCTGTTCAGAAGTGGCAGCTTCCCCCTTGTTTGAAGAGAAGCTGTATTAGAATTTTCACAGCAGTATTTTGCAGCAGACAAACCTGAGATCAAAATATTTATTTTACCTTAAAAAAATCCTAACAACAAATAGTCTGAAAACATAATTAATGACCGTATTTTTTTCTCTTGTCAAGAATTATTCGTTTAGCAATTTCATATTTTGCTTGCAATTAGACACAAATGAACATCAGGCCTGTGACTGTTCATTAAAATCATTTAATGAACCCCGTGGTCTGCATAGCTAAAAATTAGAAATTGCCTTCCAAGATGGTGAAGTTGTCCCATACCTTTATCCTTAACTTTGACAGATTCCACATAGGCTGGAGGCATGCTCAGTGTGAAAGGCACAGTGCTCTCTAATGAGCTGTTACCATCACACAACTTAGGCTAATGAATTTCTTATCCTCTTATGTGGATAAAAGTTTCTGTTAGAAGTCAAAAGATCTCCACTTTTTAAGTGGATTTGTATTTGCCTTTGGGGAGGGAGGGGAGGAAAGGATACTGCAATGAGTGAAATTCATTGTATTTTTCTTAACAGACAGCACTGTGTGGCAATAACGAAACCATCACAGTTAATAAAGAATCTTCACATGCTCCATTTGAAGTGTGGAGTGCTTCATGGATCCACAGGCACAGGTGGAAGTAGGAGCTCACACTTGAATGAATCAAGTGAGAGTGTGCAGGAGAGAGGACCCTGTCCCCCCTCAGATCCTTGAATGACTCAGTGTGTGGGGAGGAAGCTCAGTGCTGGCAGAGGACCCCACCTGTGTCACTGCAACAGTGTGTGGAATAATGCCACTTCAAAGGCTAAAATCATTTGTAAGGGGGTTTTCTGATGTACTGATGAACATGAGTCCTGAGCTTCACAGTGGTGAGATGCTGTAGAGTAACAATATTGCACACTTAGATGGGGATCTGGAAGCATTTTGTAACCATTTACTGCTCACACCTTGCAGCATCACAGAGATATATTTCACCTTGGCCATAAAAACGGTGTTGTTCCACGTTTAAATGCTATTGCTCCTGTAGAAACTCTCTATAATCTCAAGAGCTGGAAGGGAAAGTCCTGAATTATTTCAGTAAAGACTCTGATGTGCAGACTGCAGTCCCAAGGCCAGGGGTGCCTTAAGAGAGGAAGGCAGGCAGTCAGGGAAGGCAGGGAAGGCAGGAAGGAGGGAAAGAAGGAAAGCAGGCTTGACTACAATTTCTTCACCTGCAAATGGTCTCAGAGTGTTTCAAAAGGAGTTTTGAATCTTGCCAAGGAGTTCACATGGAGGTTCTGAGCATATATTAACTGCTGCTGAATTAGTTTCTCTGCTCAGCAAGTGGAGAATTATTTTCTCTTCTGTTGTCTTAGGAGAGAGTCTGCACATCTCTTTTGAGCAGTTTGCTGTTCATGTCATTTAAAATAGTGAAAGCTGAAATTGTAGGATACCTTAGCAAGGTAAAAGTATTTACTAGTTACGTCTTAGGTCCAAATTATTTTTCCAAAGCAGCTAAACAATGCTTATTTCCCTGGGGTCTGCTTTGGAGGCAGCAAAATCTTGCTCATTGAGTTCAGTGGGAACTACAAGCTCTTATCTGAACAATATTTGACCCAAAGACTTGAAAGAACAGAAGGTATCTATGAAAAGGTAGCTCTTGGTTCTAAATTCCACATTAGCTCCTTAAAGATCTGGCCAGAGACTAATGTAAGAGCAGAAGCCCAGACATGGCCTGACTCAAAGCCCATGAAATTCAGCCAGAACACCTGAGTTATTTCAGAAGATTGAGATCAGGCTCTAAAGGAGCCACCTGCAACAACTCAAACCCCAAACAACAAGCAGAATAGGTGAACTGATTTATTATTTCCTGTCAGACAACACAGAACCCAAATTTTCCTATGTATTTTACATGATCCTTGCTTTCTTAAAGTACTTCTTGGAAGCTCAGTGTTTTCCCCAAATTTTGGGCTGATATGTAGGGAGAGGTCTGTGGATTTGCAACTGCAGTGAATGTCACCAAAACCTCCAAGTGGCTTGAAACGTGTACTTCAGGACTTCACTTTTATTTGTATTTTAAAGCTTTGCTCAGCTAATTCTACTGTGTCCCAGCAGCCTGGAAAATCCCCAGAAAAAAAACCCCTAGGGATGCCCTTTTGCTATTGTCTCTTTCCAAAAGGGGCCCAGGTAGTGACTTGTGAGTTCCCTCTAGACAAAGCAGAGAGAGGAAAAAAGAACTAATCTCCCCTGCCCCCCGTGTGCGAGAGAAAGCCAGGGCTCAGCAGCGTGTGTGCATCCCAGCGAGAGCGGGGCCGGGGCACAGGATGACCTCCGGCTGCCTGCAGCCACAAAGGGACCATGGCATTGACACAGCCTGACTGCTCTCCTTCGGAGGGGACAGATTGAGAGGAAGTGACCCTTGGTGCCCCCCTTCTGCAGGGGACCTTGTGAAATAAGTGTTGCTCTTCTCTTCCTTCCTTCCTCAGGCAGCTCAAAGAATTTAACGATGAGAAATCGCTCGCTTTTACTTCATCATTCAAAAAGCAAGCAATGAAGAGACTTTTTCCTTGAAAGAGATGAGGAGGAAGTGTAGAGGAGCTAGCCTTAACTATTTACTTCTGTCTTGGGAAATCCAAAACTGGTCCACAGGGTTCACGGATGACAGGGCAGCAGGCAGCAGCAGCAGGAGCTCTGGGTGAGGCTGTGGGAGTCTGTCGGGGGTTGTTTTCTAAGGGGATTCATAAAATGATCCCTGCAGCCCCATTCCCAAGAACATCAGGGTGTTCAGAGCTGTTTAACACAACTCCCCAATGGCATCTGGTTAATTCCAAGTGAAACCCCAATCTGGGAGGACAAGAAGGATTCTGGGGACTGTGAAAAGGAAAAGGCTGATTTGAGGGAAAGGAAGCAGAAATGGTTAAGCCCATGTCACAGCTGTGTGATCAATCTGTGCCCATCCGTGCTGAAGTTCAGTGCCAAACCTTGAACCTAAGGCCAGGCCTGGGTAGGTTTGAGCATCAAGGTCCTATGGGCAGCTGGGGGTGTTTATCCTGAAGAAAAGGGGGGCCTGATTGCTCTCTACAACAGGAGAGGTTGTAGTCAGATGGGGGTCAGTGTCTCCTCCCAAGTAAAAAGTGGTAGGACAAGAGGAAGTGGCCTCACGTTTTGCCAGGGAAGGTTTAGATTGAATATTAGGAAAAAATTTCTTCAATGAAATGGTTGTCAAGCATTGGCACAGGCTGCCCAGGGATGTGGTGGAGTCATCATCCCTGTAGGTATTTATAAGACATGTAGATGTTGCACTTAAGGACATGGTTTAGAGGTGGGCTTGGAAGTGCTGGGCAAACAGTTGGATTTGATGATGTAAAGGTCTTTTCCAAACTAAACAGTTCTTGGATTCTATGATAAACATTTCATGTGCAACCCTGGTTCACATCTCCTGGCTGTAGGTAAAGCACATGGACTCTCCCCTCCCTTTTCAAACGAGTTTTAAATGTCTCTCAGATGCACTTGGGGTAAGTTGGGGAGGGAGGGAATGACCTTTGGATTCTCCCTCCAGAGGGAACCTGAGAAAATGACCTTTTGGCCCTTAGCTCTGCAGGGGCTCGGGAGAGGTCGGGAGGAATGACTCTTGGTCTAATCTTGCTCACCACAGGGGCTAGGGGAAGGCAAAAGAGAAAGAACTCCAGGAATATGTGATCACGGGAATTTCTGTCGTCTTCTGAAAAAGAGGCATGTTTACTTCATAGCCCTTGCAAGAAAAATAACCTGCCACTGAGAAACAAGCAAGTCCATTTAAAGCAAGAAAAAGCATCTACTTGGTGACCTAGAAATCAATGCTGAAAGTAAAAGTTGATAAATAAATAAATAAGTAAATAAAATAATCAGGGATGTCGCACAAAAATCAAGGGGTGCCCTCTGAAGAGGTGTAATCAAGGCTCTGAGCCTTCAGTTATAATGGTTTTGATTAAAGAAAGCTGTGCAGAAGTAATCTATTTTATTTTTAAATGGCCTGATTTTCCCTCACTACTCTCTTGGAGACTGAACCTAGAACAGTTTGGAGGAGGACATGAAGTGTTCACTGAAAAAGGCAAGAGAAAAGGTATGTATTTAATAAAAAAGAAAACTGACATCTGCTTATGTTACTTTTGGGGTTTGATGGCACACATTAAAATTCACTGAAAATAGCAGTGCTCTGATAAAATAGAAACATTAAATCCTGGCTGATCAAGCCACACAGTTCTGCACTTTTTCCACAAAACCTGCAATATAATTGCAAGCACAGTTGTCACTTGGAGCTGGGAATAGGGCTTATCATGTGCTGCGTACCTGGGGGTTTATTTATTCTTTTTACTCTTCCCAGTATAAAGAACTTTAAAACTTCCTTCCCACAAACTCTATATTTATTCACAATTTTGAACTCTTCACTTGTTTCCATTATAGCTGAAAACTTCTTCAAGTGTGAAAATCTTCTGTTCTTATATACGGTCAAACATATTTTCTTTGCTTGATAAATAAAGACAAATAGTAGAAAAGAACCTCAAAAGAATCCCAGCTTGGGTGGGAGGGGAGGGAAGTTTACATTTTCTTCCTTGAGAAGGTCAGATGTTTATTCAAGCCTATCTGAGCCTTTTGAACAGAGCCTGGGCTGTGCTGGAAATCTCTTGAGAGCAGCGTTCCTTAGAGAATGGAAGGGAGGGCTGCCTTCAGAAGGGCTGGTCACAGAGTGGTCTGCTGGTTTCAGAGTCTGGCAGTGCCAAAGGTGCACTGAAACACAGGGTGCAGAAACAAAATTTTGAAATGCTGTCAATACTCAGCTCTTTCCTACTTCTTTTCTTTCATTGTTACAATAAACTGCATAAACTATTAAAGCCTGGAAAATCAAAGGGAATTCAAAACCACTACCAAGTGTGCAACTTTGGTTTGGTAAGTTGCAAGTTTTAGTGGAAACCCAGGCCACATCTTCGTTTGCCTGTGGTCAAATTTTCAGGAAGATAAAGCAACTGATTGCAGTTGATTTTCTTTTGACACCTCTTAATGCTTCAGGCTTACAATGGTGTTATTTTCGCATTGGAAGTTTGACATACAAACACTAATGTACACAGAAAGAAAAACATCATTGTGTAACTAGACCTATAAAAGCTTCAACAGCATGTTTACAGCACAGCAGAGCTGCTTAAAGCTGAAAATCTTAACACTCCTTCATGGGAGGATGGCTGTGAATATGAGCACAGGCAAGATGCTGATGTCCTCTTTGCAAAGGTAGGCAATAGCATTAGACAGTGCCTGCAGCCACAGCTTCCTCTGCCAGGACTAGGGGCTGGAAGTACTTCTCTCCTAATAAAATACAAGAGTCCAAACAGACCTGCAAATTACAATTTTGGGCTTGGAAATTATCTTTGGTCACAGTGAATGGGCAAAAGCTTATTGTGTCCTCCAATCCCCAGTCATAATTAACATTTGATTTCTAAAAGCGTGGCAATCTTGTATGTTCTTTGCAGGAGCAGCATGTGTTCTCTATTCAGAGGAAATCAAAGTTGTATGATGTTTCCATTTCAGCAGCATGCTTCAGAGAACGGATTTAGCCATTCAAAGCAGAGCTACTTTTAAATAATATTAAGATAACAAGGAAGTTGTGGAACAAAGGACCAAATTAAGTTACATTTCTCACCTGTTAAAATTACTTTTATAATATGCTGTCTGCTGCCTTAGCTTCTGAGGTCTGCAGGTAAAATAAGCAATGGTCTAAACCAAAAGTTACTTAACACTTAATTTGTGAGGAATAATGTCGTGGCACTCGTGGTCTTGCCTGTATCTGGACCTTCCCTTTCCCAAAGTGAGACTCGGCCTCTGCAGCCATCTGGGAGCACCTAACACAGCAATCATGTGGCACTTTTTCTGCTGGGAAGCCATTTTACATCTTTTAAAAAATCTTTTTACCAGGTACTTATGCATTGGTGTGCTGTCCAGTCTGAGGAACAATTATAGAAAGCACACCAGAAGTCATTTATAAGGCCTGTGGTACCCAAGGTTACCCCAGTCATATCTGCATAATGCTGAACCATGCTGTGTAGGCACGTCTTTGTGTTGCTCTTCAGGAGAAAATTTACTCCATAATGATGAGGAAAAGCTGAATAAAATTTTATTTATCCAGAAATAATGTCCTTTTTTGTCCTCTTGAAGTCACAGTTTTTTATGTGGTAGCAAGAGACCTCTTTTGCCAGAAGGAAAAAAACAGTCAGCTTTAAGAAACACACAGTCTTGAAATAAACTAGACTTCACCACATGATTTTCCTCATCAGTGTGGTGTAGAAATGCACTGGACAAATCCCCATGTTTATTAAGGAGGGAGAAGTTGCTTGGGGTGTCACCTACAAAGTTCGGATTTGGCTTCAGCAAATGTTTTTTCTCTTGGTTTGTGTCCCCGGTTTGTTTAGTTCATGTGAACATTTTGCAGGTTATGCAGGGATCCCTGAAGCTCACATTCCATGTAGATGAAATGTAAATCCACTGAGTTTTTGGCACTGATGATGAAAAATGTGTTTAGTAGATTATTACTAAGTGAGAAAAAGCAATGTGTGATGGAAATCCATGTCTTTGACACCATTAAAATTCTTTCTGTTAATATTGATGAGCAGTGGTTGTAAGTCTTATGTGTGAACAGGATGAAAAATAATAAAAAGATGGCTGGAAT
Source organism: Muscicapa striata striata (assembly GCA_030060385.1). Lineage (NCBI taxonomy): Eukaryota > Metazoa > Chordata > Aves > Passeriformes > Muscicapidae > Muscicapa > Muscicapa striata. The sequence continues at coordinate 2,139,167 of JAREIS010000089.1, forward strand.
AACAGAAGTGCAGGAATACTAATGCAACCATCATTCTTGTACAGGGTTTGGCTGCCATGCCCCTGGCATGTGTTTTTTGCCAAAATACCACTGAGCAGTGCATGTTTGCTGGGTGGGTATTGTAACACATCCTAACACAAAACAGGGAGGGGGTATTCAGTGACACATTCTGATTAATTGGTTAACAGGAGCCTCCTCATAGTCATTACAGCTATTCAGCCATATCACTTTTGAAATCTGAAGGCACAATTTTATCTTAGAGTCCATATGGCTTATTAGAAAGCTGTGCATATAGAAAACTACCACTATCCTGAACCAAGATAATATTTATCTAATAGACCATTACAACTCAGAGAGAGTCAATATGGTCTCTCATTTGTGCATGCATTTTGATATGCATTCTACCTATCCAAACACAAGTCATTTACATTGCAAGCTATCTGTCTGGTAAATCCATGTTTAGGTAATTCTTATAACAGTGGGCCTTTTTTACAAGAGAGATTATGAAGATGACTTGAATGCATTGTAGTCCATGGACCAATTTGGAAATTACTGAGTATTTGCCTGATAGATTGTAATGGACTCTGATGGAGCTGTTGGCTTTTATCAGTTAAACCCGTATTTTGGTATGTAAGCAAATTTGAAAAAGCAAAATATTTGCAGAATAATCAACCAAGCTTCTCTGTTTGACTTGCAGCATCCTGCCTGCTTTGAGCCACCAGGTTGATGGAAGGAGGGACTGTCTGCTACCAGGGCACAGACCTGGCAGAAATGAGCCATTATTGTAAATTCTCTTGTGTCCCTTCAACTCTGAGCAGCCTGAGAGTGTGGAGAGCAGATTGCTGCGGGCTAATGGCTGAGGAGAAAGTGAAGAGGCAACTCTGCTCACTTAATCCCTACAGCTCTGCAGAGAATATCCTATGGTGAAGCTGTACTTGCACTGAGAGTCCCAAGCAGATCCCTGGCTGTATGTTTAGACAGCATTTAACAGGTTAGTTAAATAGGCTCAATCATCCTCACACTCTCTGTGTTTTCTGTTCTATTTTTCTTCAATTGGAAAAGCAAAGGAAGATAAAGAGAAAAACAGAGAGAAAAACAGAGAGTATTGGAATACTGAAAAAGAAAAATAGCAACTAGATATTGTTTAGGTTTTATTTCAGTTTGGATACTGTTCAAAGTGAAGGATCAGAAAATTTTCAAAGAGCATGATGTTTTGTGAAAAATACACTCAGAGAGATTTTTACTTTTAAGGCAGCATTTTTGGCAAACACCAGCCAAGAAAATTAAGTCCTCCTGAGGAAGGATTGTCTAAAATCACAGTGGCCCCTCAGCATAAGCTCAGAAAGGCCACAATAAGAGAGATGAAGGTGTCTCTCCACTGAATGTAGAGGGACCCCACGTGGCTGGTGTAGATGATGTGCCTGCTTCCTAAATGACTCCAGTTAGGGGAATTGCAACCTACTCAAATTCTGCTTTTTCACCAGATCATCTCATTGAGGAAAAAGGAAAAGCACTCAGGCAGCACCAGCCTTTCCCATAATTTTCCATAAGTTACCACAGCGGATCTCCCCATATATCAATGTGCACAGTCCTTTTGATTAAATTGATTTCAGTCATGTTTATACCATCTCCAAATCATTTGGTGGCATTTCCAGAAGAGGCAGGAGGTGCTGACACCGGATGGAGTAGAGAGGGAGTTATTCTGTGTTGGAACCACACAGAGAATAAGTGATGCTATGTGCTGCAGTTTTGGTAGGCCTTCATGCAACTGTGCAGAGAGCTGCAGTTATTATCATTATGAGACATTCATGAAGTCTAAACTAAAATTCTGATAAATAATGTAAACTGAAATGCAAATTTTTATCAGATCTCATTTTTCTGGAGGAGTATCAGTAAAATAGCAGTTGACATGGTGCCAATAAGATGGTATAATGAAAGGTAGTATTTAATTTCCTTGAAAACTAATTTAGATTTGATTATTGAGGATCTGTTGTCAGTTGTTAAGCTGCTAGAATAGGCTTCAAAACTTACTACATTGACTACGCAACCCAAACCTTTCCTATTAGCTAAACAAATAAATGTAATCCATATTGCTCCATATCTATTAAAGGAGCAAGTTGCTGTGAGGCAAAATGAAGGTGTCGTGAAGAAATGAAGATTCTGAGTGTAGAGCTTGCACAAATCACTGCATAGGTTTGTCTTAGTTTTAAGAAGAGGATTTAAAAATATATATACTGAAAAGAAACGTGCTGATTTCTGCCCTGCCAAGTCTTGCCCATCTTACAAAGTGAATAAGGGGAGATGAGCCTTTCCACAGTATCCCTCACTTCTGCTGATGCAGTACAAGGCTACCTGGGAAGCTCCAGGCTGGTTCCTGTGCACTCTGCACGGTAAGTAAGCACACTGCATTTAATTTCCATTGAAACAGCAGCACAGATTCAACAGTGCATCTTCCTGAGGCTTCCTACATACTTTTGTATTTCATCTGTCACCTCCAGTCTCAGTTCTTGCTCTTCCTCACTTCCTACTGCCATCAAACCCCAGTGATGGTGTGCCTGATGTTCTCAACAGTATTTCTGCGTCAAGCCCATCTCTGACCCTCTCCTGCTCTGACCTTCAGCCATGTGTGTAGCTTTGCTTTTTTCTCACCAAACTAAACTGACGCATACTTCTAACCATAGAATGATTCTAAGCACAGCCATCACATCATCCCTCTTATAAGGAGAAGGGATTTGAGACAAACAGTAACTAAGTTCAGAACAGCATTTGCCATCAGCGAGGATGCCCATATTTGAAGCATATATTTAAGTGCTCTGCAGAATCAGAGTTCCAGTCAGGCACCTAGGTGCCTCAGTTTACCCAGGAGAGTTGCCATTTACTCACATTACTGATGTGTGGTGAGCTCCCACTGAGTGTGTGCTCATGATGTGCTTGGGAAAATGCCATTTGCTTTTCAAAGGTCTGAATTGCCTCTCATTAATTTTAACTGGTTTTTTTCATAACCACCAATGTTCTTTCCCTGTAGATTGTATCAGTGTGCGATTTCTTTACGGGTAAAATTCAAATGCATCAGAAAGTTCCTGAATAACAAAATGCAGCACTCCAGCCACCTGGAGTTTTACTCTATTTGTATGCCCACTCCTGCTTCAGTGACTCTTTCAGAGGTTCCCACTCACAGCTGCAGCTAAGCAGGCATGTCTAAAGGTGACAGATTGAGACTATATGTTCAAGTACATGTATAAGGGTCTATATAGATTTCCATTCCTCCTTTGTTTCTTCCTCCTGTTCACTTGCAGTTTAATCACACACTTGCAGTTTAAACCCCACCATACATTGTTGTTTTGTAAAATAGTAAAAATATTGCTCACCTTCATCCCTTCCCTTTCACAGAATTTCACAAACATAATTTCCTTCACTCCTGGTTGACAAGGGACTCTCATAAAGCTAGTGATTCTCTTCTTCGACCATATCCTTGTCATCCCAGCAGAGGTATTTCCTGCATCACACCATTCCCATGGAGGTCTAAGCTGACAGTTGACTAGGAAGGCTTCAGATCCAAATCAGACTTCCTGACACAACCGATATGTTCCTCACAAGACTCTGGAGTGTCATGGCTTGTACTGCATTATATTTACCTGAAAAATTCAGAATCTGGTCAATACTGTAAAGCTTTCAAAGCTGAAGGCACTCACACTGGCAAGGAGGGGGAAACCATGATTCTGGGCTTACGTTTTTACATCTGTTTGCTTCAACCACCCTGGTGCTGCTTTTGTGTTCCCTTTCTTTGAATATTCATGTGATTGAATTCTGTGTCCATTAACATTCACAGAAAGTGAACCTCAGAGCTGCACATATATTTGCAGAAGCAGCGGTTTACATTTGCACACTTAGGTATTCATAGCTAAAAGCACTCACTCGAGGAACAAAATCACTACCATTTAGGCAGCCAGTCCCATGCAGAACTGTTTATTACCCACAAAGAACTGATTTTTGATCCTGCTATAGATTTTTTTCCTTGCTTTCAGAAAAAAATTGTGTATGTAAATCACTACTTTCCATACATTTGTGCAAGTAGAAGAAAAGCTTAGACAGATTATGTGTTAGGAAGTATTTGTTTAGAATTTGGATAGTCCTGCCACAAAAGCGTGACCTCTAGTAGATTTTGGTGGTATAGAAACTATGACACACAGCTGAGCAGATACAGGCTTTTCAGCAGAGATGTTACACATCCACCTGACACAGTTAATTAAAATGTCACTTCTATAGGAGTAAAGGGAGATGAATGTGAGCCAAACAGCTGAGCAGAGAATTTTGTTTTGCCTTTGAGCAATTCACTGTAATTTTGTTTAAACACAGGTGGGGGTTTCCATTGTATTGATCAATAAAAAGCTACAAAACTTACCCTAAAAAAACACTGGCATATTCAAACTGTTTTCTTCACAACTTAGACTTATTGGTCCCAAACTTTCCAGCCTGTTCTGCACAGTGGCCTGACACCCTCTCATCCATGCCAAGACCCCTTGTGATTTCAGTGGGAGTTATAACAATCTTGCCAGGAGGGTGTTTAGCATCAAAGGCTTCACTAAGTGACAGCATGGGGTTAAGCTGTGCTCCATCAGGGTATGTGAAGTAGCATGTGGTTTGTTGAAAACGTACCCTAAATGCAAACACTGAGTTGGCACAAATGTCAGGAGCATTTGATGGTGGGTGTTGATGGCACAAAGCTGGGAGGTGTTCCCAACAGAGAAGAACTGATTTGTGGTACAAGGAGGGATTGCATGGTGCTTCAGACTGAAATAATAGAAACAGGGTAAAATTCATTCATGGTGCAAAATATTAACTGATATATTTGGAACTAACACTGAAAAGATAGACCCATAAGATGGGAGCTCATCAATGACTGAAAGGTCATGAGCTGATTGTGTGGCAGCTGTGAGCCACCAGCCCCAGGGCAGTTGTGAGAAGGCTGCCTTCAGCTGTACCAGGAGTGAAATTCCTAGGAGAACTAAGGATGTTTCAAGGTAAGAGTCATGATCTTCTGGGCTGGTCTAATGGCTCACTCCTGCCCTAAAAACAGACATGAGTCTTGTGCCCTTTTCCTACACTCAGACACTGCTCCCACTATCTCCTATGCACCATCTCTTTCTCAGTCCATTCTCATGATCTTCTGCTGCCTGTCAGTCCAGTCTCCTGCAATTTTGGTAGCCAAGGAACAAAAAATGGGGTTTTTCTGAATGAATGATCAAGCATCCACTTGCAGAGGGATTCAGAGAATCACATACCTACCACAAGGTTAATGACAAGAGTGTATAGCAGAGAGTAGAGATAGGATTAGGGACAGGAGTAGGCACTGATTCTACTGGGAAGTGGCTATTAGGTCAGTTTATCCTATTTTGGGAAAACTGGTGCCACAGTGGCGTAGAGGGAGGCTTTTTCTGAGAGGAGCTCATCCAAAGCACTGCACACATGTGATGGCCACACTAAGATGGGTCTTTTGGTGTTGTCTTTGCAGAGCAGCCTGAAAAAGGAGCTTCAGACTGCCCTCACTGCCCTCCAGAGATGCTCCTGAGACAGTCAAGGATTGGAACTTGCTTGCCAGTTGGAAAATGCATTGTGCCAGTTGGCAGTCTCTGTGAGAAGCTCACTCCCAGATCTCCAGTTTGTGATAGCAACTCATCAATGAAAAGCAGACTCCAGAGTCTGCCATGCCAGCACACAAGTACTGCAAACACCATTATATGGTCCTTTTTGTAAGCCTATTAGGGTTTTTTTGCCCTCAGCTGAAAACCTGGTCCAGAACCTGCCTCCTCTACTCAGTAGAAATGTAGTGATTTTCAGCTAAGTGTATTTAAGACCAGGGTATGTAGGGGATCAAGTAAACTCAATGGAAAAACAAGAGAAGGCAATTAGCAGGATATATGACCAGGCTTTTAATTACTGCTTTGAAAGCAAATGGTCACAAGGATGCAAATACAACAGACAAGTCTGTTCAGAGATAGCAACGAGCCTCCAGCTCCTAGACACCCCAAGAGACTTTTCAGCTACCAGACCTGGGAATCAAGAGCTCCTGGAGACACCCTACCATCCAAATTTCTCCCCCATTTCCATGTATGCTTGTATTCCTGGTGTTGTACCAGCTTCAGGAGCAGGTGACCTGTTTTTATCCAATAATCCTTTCCTGTGCATTCCTTCAGCATCAGGTACTTTCACCATACAGCAACTTATCCCTCTTTGTCACAGAGGCTTTGACATGTGCTGGACAAATGATGTCTGTCTCAGGATCCAGATCTGGAGTGGTGAGAGGGATCCTTTCAACCTTTCCTGTGCCAGATATCTCTCCCCCTGCAGATATTCCTTCACTACTGTGCCCAAGACTGCAGGTCCCAGCATGCTGTAAGTGGATGAAAGGATCCAGCCACAGTGATGAGGAGTGCCAGGGAACACATCCAACCCATGCAGGAGCATGAGGAGGCTGGGAAAGCATGAAGGATGAAGTGTTTTCTGCCTTTCAGAAAGAGAACTGGGAAATAGGTCTGGGAAATAGAGCAGGAGGTGTGAGAACTGGATGATTTATGTGTATGTACACATGAGAAAATGAGAAGCAAAGTTTCAAACTGGCAATTAATTTGGGTTTTTTATTGATTATAAATTGAATCTCCAAGCTATAATTAATAACCTGAGCTTGAACCATACCTGTTGTAGAGAGCTGCTAACACATCTCTATAAAATGTCTAGCAAGGCAGTAGCTAAACATAAATTCTGTGAAGCTTATGATTCTCAGCATGTTACCAACTTCCTATAAAGGCAGTCTGTTGTTATAAAACATGGCAGCAGGCATGGCCATGAAATGCTGCTTGAAAACATCTCTTCTAGCAATTGTTTTCAGTGTTGCTACACTTTTTCTGTAGCCTTTGTAAGGTTTCTGTGGCCCATCTTCACCTCTTTCCTCTTGGTTCTTGAATAAAATAAATGCAATAGTCATAAGTGAAAGTATGTTCAAAGTCCATTAATGTTATTTTAATGCCTCTGTTTGTGTCATAATTTACACTTCTTCCTTTGGACAAACACAGCTATTTATACTCACAGCTGAAAATTCAGCTTTGGGCTTGGGGCTGTGTGATTTGGGCTGAAGTGACTTTGTGGATGGGTTTTTTTTGTATATACGTATATATACAAAATTATTTTGCCTTGACAGGCCTAAAAGGGGGCAAAAGCTCCCAGATGCTTTTATCTCTTCTCTTACACATGACTCCAACAATAATATAATAATTTTCATTTTAAAGTCCACTAATGCCATTTTAATCATTTTTTGAGCAACTAACATAATACAAAGGAAAGGATGAAATGGAATATTTGTGGCTGCAGAGACAGATATCATTATTCAAGGGTAGGAGCATGCGAAAGGGTAAAGGGGGTTTAAAGAGATACTCTTTTGTTGTACTTAACACTGATAAATGACATACAAGTCAGGATAACAGGGCAGAGCTCCTGTCAGGGAGACAGTGATAAATGTGGAGGCTGGGACAGAAAGGTCCACTAAACAGAAATCTGTATATGACACGTTGTACATTTGATAGACTTGTCTGCATGGTCTGAGCCACCAAGTGTTCCTCTTGGCTCAAATTATGGCCCTCGAGCACATCTTGTACAACCACTGAGCTCATGTTTGTTTTCCATTTCCGTGTGGCAGCAAAGATCAATTCCCCTTAATCAGTGCAACACACAGGGCTAAAACCAGTGAGGAAAAAATGTTCTTTTGCAAATATAATTGATATCTCTTTCAGGCAAATCATTGTATAATATGAAACAAAAAGCAAACAGACCTTTTTATTATTACTGCTGTCTCCTTTTAAAAAAATACCCATCATCATCCTGTTAATAAAAAGATTTATTGAGGAGAAAACAAAATCTCCCATTATTTCTTATGAATGAAACAGAAGGGCTGTGATTTGTGCATTAAGCTTCCTATATCCCATTCAACATGATCTGTACTTCTTGAATGTCTTCAGTGTCAAAAATGAAGACAGAGGAGTAGAGACAGACAGAAAAGACATTTATGTCCTCCAGAAGCAACTTTAACAATTCACAAACAAAAAAAAAAAAATCCAAGAATTCACTCATGTAAAATTCACTGTGCCCTCCCAACAGATGACCAAGGCTTGTGCTTTCAGTAGGAGGAGCATGCATGAAGGAGTCCATGTGATACCAGCTGAAAACACAAGGAAGATTGAATGAAAGCAATTCTTCAAGACTGATGGAGGATTAGAGACTGATGGTCAGTCACTTTTGGGTTCCTTTAGGGACACAGACATTTTGACTGCTGTGTTCTGCCAGTCTCACTGAGCATGTGAGTCTGGTGGTGCAGTGGAGAATTGCAAGTCCTAGGTGGGAGCACTTTGTTACAGCAGGTTGTGGATGTATCACAGCTGAGGTGAAGCTGTCATTTGTGTCTGTGGCTACCAATATCATAGGAGCATAGAATGGTTTGAGTTAGAGGGCACCCTAAAGAACACCTTGCCATGGGCTGGGCCACATTCCACTCAGACCAGGCTGACAGGCCCAAACAACCCAGCTTTAAATACTTCCAGAGATGGGGAATCCACAACTTTCCTGGGCAACCTGTGCCAGTGCCTCACCACTAGAGAATTTCTTCTTAACACCTCTTTTTAACCTATTCTCTTAGTTTGAAGTTGTTTCCCCCTGTTCTGTCACTTCATGTCCTTCTCAGAAGCCCCTCCCCTCCTCTCTTGTAGCCACTTTAGGAACTGGAAGGTGCTTTGAGTACTCCCTGGAGTCTTCTTTTCTCCAGACTGAACAACCCCAGCTCTCTCAGCCTGTCTCCATGGCAGAGGTGCTCTAATCATCTTCATCACCCTCCTCTGGACTTGCTCCAGCAGGTCTATGTGCTGACACAGTTTAGCAAAGATGACACAAGGGCAGCATTGAAACCTGAATTTCAAAGTTATCCAGCTTCATAGCTGCAGGTGTCACCACTGGCTGCTTTTGTCCCTTACCATCTCCAGCACAGCTCCAGGGAGTGATGTGGAGGCACATCTGTGCTCCAGGCCATGCTCACCTCTCACTTATTGAATTTAGGGCTGGAAAAACATGGGAAAGAGCTCCCCTCTCCAGCACAGTGCAGAAGAGACAGGGACAGCAACACAGGTATCTGTGTTCACTTTTCTGCTGAGAACTCCCTTCTTCCAAAGTCTTCTGGGACTGCAGGAGGGATCAGCAACATTGCTGTAAAAAATGTTTTATAGGGAAAAATTACTGGAGGCCTTCCACTTAAGTGGCTTCCCTTTCCAAGCACTCACTAAGTTCAGGAACAGGTTGTCCAAACTGTTCTGTAGAGAAGAGTGGGTAGAGACCATCTCTGCTACCATACAACTGAGTTGAAATTCCAGGGAAGGGCTCCTGTGAGAGTGGCCAATCTCAAGACCCTCTTACCAGTTATCAGTGTGGGATGTGTAAGAGCCACAGATTTCAACACAGTGAGGCCAGGCAGATGGGTACCCACACAGAAGCTGTGAATTTGGGGGTAATCTTAAGAAGAAACAAGACCCTTCCATAAATCCTGCCATATTTCAGTCCCCTGCTTTACAGAAGCTATGTTTAAATTTAATAAATTTAATATAATACAAGCTGCCCCTTCAAAGCATCCCTTTTCATAACATGCTGCTCTGACACCACAGCTGGCACAGTCCAAACAGATTGACTTGGGGAGGGAAGAGGGAGAAGGGAGGAAAACAGTGTGTTGTCCCCCTACATGCTTTCTGTCTTAATTTGCTACCTCTTGCAATGTGGGTGAGAATTGGCATCCTGGTCCAGATAAATTTCCTGTTAGTCCATGGAATCAAAGAGTGCATTAAATAACAGACCTCACATCCATGATTTTAAAACTATATTACAAGAGTTTCTCTGTTTAAAATCTATTTCTACTGCCGAGTCTAAATACTGATTTCAGGCTAGAAAATTTTCCATGTTAGGGTAGAAGGAGAGAAATATGCTGCATTTTCCCATTTTTGACTATACATTACCTTTTTTGTTGTTAAAATAGTAAAAATGAAGAATTTTTGAACTGTTAGCTGTTGTATATTTTGGTTTTTTTTCCATTTTAATCCTGTAAATTTTTGACAGGAACTTAAATAAGCTCTACAGGGATTTTTTTGAAGAAGAAAAGTCTATTCAATAGTAATGTAAAATGCAAATTAAATATTTGTTCGGTGTTTAGTCGTTCCTCAGAGACTAAAAGAAATTCTTCATCACGACCTCTATACTGACCTTCACATCAAATTAGAAAGTTATTGTGTTTATGTGGAACCATATACACTGTCCCTATTGTAAAGAAGAAATTAATATTTTACAGCAATTGCAATTTGTTTCGAGAATCATTTTCTGAGATCTCTGCTTGTTGAAGACTACAATTTACCTTTTTACAATTTCATTTAATGATCTGACATTTGAGACACTTCCTAATTAATTCTGTCACTGCCTAAGCCAGCTGTGATAAATATAACCTGTGCATACAGAATTACATTGTCGCTTTTACAAAATACGTCCAGTGAGAAAAGGTGAAGTTTTCATGGTGGGACATTTGTGTCATCCATGCTGGAAAGGATGAAACTCTGGAGTAGCCACTGCACTGAGGAGCTGGTGTGAAAGGCTGCACAAAGGATGAGAGCAGAGACTGCTTAGTACTTAACATTTTTCATGGTTTAAGTTGGTTTTTAGCACACAGAACCAGCTGTTTCAGAGTTTGCCATTTGTAGGATTCTTCTTTATCAATAGCTCCAGAATGGAGCTCACTGGCTGGGCTGTGGTCAGCGTGAGGCAATGCAGCAGGAACGAGGGGTGTGTAATCCCCTTGGAAAAACAGAGGGAATGTCCCGAGCATGGCCAGCGTGGGCTGCAGCTCATGGCTGGGTCAGCTGGGGGATGCTGTGGTTAAAGAAGTCAGGCTGCAAAAATGGTCTCTGCAAGCCAGCAATGGGATCATTTTTTAAATGGCTTTGCAAGCAGCAGCTGTGACAACTGATGACACAATATAGAGTGACCACTGGGCCAACAGGCTGAGCAGATTCTTTGTTCTGTGTACAGTCAGTCATGGACCTTGCTTATCAATCAGAAAATAAAACTATTTTTAAATTTTGTCAGATTTTTTAATCTAACAAACACTCCTGGATACTGCCCAAAAATGGTGCATTGCACGTGCAAACTTCTTCCTTATATCTTTACCTTCAATTAAATATTTCAAGGGCTTTTTCTCTTTTTGATCAGTGAATTAAAGCAGGGATGTGAAAGGAAAGTTTTTCATGCCAGAAGTTGAAGTTTTTCCATTAAAGAGCAAAAATATCTGGAATAAGATTATAACAGATCTTGAACTGTTCATTATTTGTAATATAACAGATCCTGCTGTGGAGGAAATAGTAATTTCAACAACTGGAATAAGTCTAATACTTCCAAATTTCTGTTTCTATGGTGACTTTAATAAATATTCTTTTCAAGATAAATTTAGGTACTCAGGAACATAAATGCTTCCTGCCTTCTGTTTCAGACAAAAATAGAATCATGTTTGCACAGAGATATGTTTTAGACACATTTGGCATATTTTCCCCAGATTGCCACTTTCTTGGTGATCATTATTTTTTCCAGAAAAGAAGCAGAAAGCCATAAATACTGCTTCATTTAATTAGAGAAACTGTGATTGCAATAGCAGGAGAAGACATGCTGTGTAAAAGGGGAAATTCTGCAGCTTCCAGGGACCCAGAATGAGATAACTTCACTTTTGCTGTGGCCATCACTCACAAAACCCTCAGCAGCAGGAGCAGCCTGGCCTTCCGAGATTATTTGTTTGCCTAAATGTGTCTGGTGCTGCAGACTCGAGCTATGGCTGTTTCCCACTCAGTCTTGGATTCTTTTCTTGTGTCAGCACAGGTGCCCTGAAAGCAGGGCTTTGCCAGAGCAGGAATCCCAACATTGTTTCCCCATTGTTAAAGTTGTGAGTTTTAACCCTGGTCCAAACTGACACAAACAATTTTCTTTTCTTTCTTTTCCTCCTGTGTCTATAGAAACAATAACTTTATGTCATGTTAGTTCTTTGATTTTAAACCAGAAATAATCTGCAACCAGAATAACAACTGTGTTTAGGACTTCGGGAGCAGGAGGGACGAGGCTGGAAGTGCTGGAGCAGGCTGCAGCTAGGTTTGGTTTTGTAGTGGAGGTTTCCCTCCAGTGGCTTCTCCAAAAAGTGCAGCTTTGAAGAAGCAGCTGGGGTTTTATGCTGAAATAAGGCTGACTGAAATAAGGTGCTCTCACGTCTCCTAAAGCTAACCCCATGCTCTGTTACCCTAGAAAAAAAAACAATAAATGGGACTAACTGATGTCTACATTTAGAGGTCCTAAGGGAGTTCACAATATCCAACTAACAGGAAATTTAGGTCTGTCCTTCTGTTGAATGAAAAAGTTGTTACCCTCCTTAATTTATCCTAATGGTTACTTTGGTTTTCTTTAATAACAAACTCCTGAATGCAGTTCATACCCCAAGGAGCTTATTACCAAAAATTAAAAATATATAGGAAATAAAAGAAACCATTAACAAGTACATTCATTCTGTATAATAAAATATTTGTATAATGTACTGTGTCAGAGGTGGGATGGTTCTTTTTCCTTAAGTCTTATGGCAAAGTATAATTAAAATAAGAGCTCTGATGTAATTTTGTGGCTGTTTGCAAGATGTCTCTCCCAAGCCCTAGGGCCTGTGGAAGAAAGCATACAGGTTCTTGTTGGAGAAGTGAACCAGGAATGATGGCACCCTGGCAGGGAGAAGTGGAAGCTGAGGCAGAAGCCTGGGAGCTGGCCAGGCTGTGCCCAGAGAGCCAAGGCAAGAGGCTGATGTTCAATATCTGAGAAAAAGGTGTCGGTGTGGAAAAAGAAAGATGAGAGGCAATCCAGGCTGGAGAATGACCTTTTGTAACCCATGGGTAGGAGCAGGGTAGGATTGAATTTCTCAGGGGGAATGGAAAAAAACCTGCAAGGATCCAAGTGTGAAAATGGGGGTGCCTGGAGGAAAGGTTTACCTGTGGGCATTGCTGGGAAGGGTTGGCTGCTAAAGAAGTCAGAAATGAAGAAGCATTGAGATTTCAGTAATCACAGCTCAGCCAAATCCCAGCTCATACAATGGCTGGGCTGGGAGCCTGAGTGACAGGCAGAACAGCCTTTTCACCTGCCATGATTAGGAAAGGATGTGGAAAGGAGGAAACATTATGGGGAAAGATTAAAAGCTGAACCAAAAGCAACTGACCAATCACAAAGATGTGCCAGGGTTTTAGTCTGGACAGCAAAGGTGGGATCCAAATCCTGCTTAGGACACAGAATTCGAGGGACCTGCCAGGGTGGCTGTGTGTAGGGCCCTGTCACAGTTTCTGTCAGTGGGAACCCTGGAGCCCAGAGGGGTAATTGTGTGGCCAAAGGCAGGTCAGAACTTCAGGATGATCTCCAATGTTCCTGTGGGTCAATGGATTGCCCTGCCCAGAGCTCCACTGTCTGCTGTTGGTGCTTAGGCATAGCTCCAAGGACACAGCTACCTATGGGTGCTTTCCACCCAAGGAACCCAGTAATCCAGATGTTGTCAGCAGTGAGAGGATACTGGGATCAAAACCAGTGATGCCCCAGAGAGGATTGGAAAGAGAGATGGTAAAGGAGCAAATGGACATAAAGCAGGAGAATCAGTACGGGACAATGTTTAGTTCTAAAATCCCATGTAGCCTGAGTGAGAAGGTTTTGAGTCTTAGGTGGACTCTTTAAAAGGCAGATTATTTTTGTTTGCTTGCTTTGTTTATCTATTTATTAGATTTGAAATAGACACTTTAAGCTAGAGACACTTTTTCACATCACAGCGTGACCCATGACTGGCCAGGTGAAAGAAATTTTGACCACAGTTTAGCAAAGCACACTGCATGCAACTTAAAGACTGGTCCCTCTGAAAGCCAGGGAACAATTCACATATTTGAATGCATCTAAAGACTTAACTTGGTTTTAATCATAATCACAGAAAATTACTCATTTAAATACTACCAGGGATTGTAAGTCTTTTCCCTATGCTCACTGACTTTTACAACACTTGATTTTTTAGCATTTAACATTAAAATATAAGTGTTACGATTTTTATTTTTGGATGTGTTTTTACTTTGCTCTAGAGCTGCTTAATTCTCTGCCATATCTGGAATGACATTTGCCATGGATGTCAGCCAGTAAGTTTGTGAAAGTTTTCCTGGTTCCCTGGAAACCTTCCCTAACATCCCACCCTGCCCAGAGTTTAGACAATGACACATCTCAGTGTTACATACTTCCCATGCCTCAGTTCTGAAGGGATTTTTCCCCTTTGCATATGAAGAAGAGCTGACATAGCCTAGATCGGCTTTTGAGACATTCTTGGAATAGTCAAGATGTTCTGTGTTTAAGAGAAATATTTATTTTACAGTTCACAGCCAAGGGCAGCTGGCCTGGCTCAGAACCCGTTGACTCCATTGGGAATTGGCTGTGGCTGAAAGAAGCTGCTCCCTGCCTGCCAACAGATCCATGGCCAACCAAAAGTGTAAACCTGAGAACTGGAGGAGTTGCGCTACCAGTTAATAAAAAAATACAAGTTTATGCAGATTACACAAAGAGAACAGCACTTGGCCTGCAGTTTTAGGAGGATTTAGGTCTTTGCCCAGGACTTAGACAGTTTAGAGAGCCACTGAATGCAGATCTGGGCCCCAGTCTAGTGCACCCTGGGGACACAAGGAGAGACACATCTCACACATATCAGTAGCATCGAGTACCAGACTCCAACCTGAGACCCATGCAAGGGATAAGCAGCCCCTGTAGCAACATTTCCAGAGGATGAGCACTCAGATTGAAAGGAATTAAAATCAGAATAGAAGTTGGTGTACTTCAGGAAAAAAAGCCAACTCATAATATAATAACTGATCTCTAATAATATTCTTCAGGCTTTCTCCATACAGTTGAGTCCTCCTGTACTTCCTCTGACTATCAGAGAGATTTCCATCAGATTTCCCGATTCTCAGGAGATTTCCCAATTTCTAAGCTTTTTGCTCTGTCTCCTGTTTGCAGAGCATCTGTTTCTTCCAAAATAAGCAGGACTTATTCCAGCTAGTGCTATCCCTTTTACACATAAAACCTGGGTAAAACAATAACAACCAGATATGATATATGATGTATCATAATCTATAACAGCAACATCTCTCTCCAGCCCAGGAGGGTTATTTCATTCATCAGGTGTAACGAGTGTTCAAGCAGTTTATGACATGTACTGCTTCACACAATCTAAATGCAGCTATGTCATTATATCAGATAAATCTTCCTAAGCAAGAATCCATGCTATCACACACACACACACAAAATTGGTGTCTGTGCTACTCCAAGGACTCATGTTTTGCCAAATGAATTCAATTGGGATTTAGTTTAATGTTTTAAATATAATTATTCTACACTAACAGTGAATTTATGGCTTTCTAATATTAGTTCTGCTCCTGTGCTGGGTCAGTAGGAAGGTTCTGAGGCCATGCAAAGAGTAACTAGCTCCCATGAGAACCCTGGTAGACAGACTTTGGGGGGTGTCCTGCTAACAGCATGATTTTATTCCTAGTTTGTGAAATCTGTAAACTGTATTTAGTGAAAAAACCTATACAAGATTAGAAGTAAAGAGAAGAGACAACACGAGACTTGAATTAATAATATTGTGTTTTCCAGGCAGGGGCCAAGGTCAAAGAGCATTTTCGTAGTGAAGTCAGCAGCCATCGTTTCCATGTGCCAATTTCTTGTCCCCAGCCTTACATGATGCTGAAAGAGCCACGTATACATCAGGAGCAGACTGATGAGAGCTTCTGGCAATGCTCCAAAATAAGGCTATATTGAGCAATTGACAGTTGGGAACTGGCAAATTTCTGGTTTCCTTTTAAGATTTTAAAATATGAATGGGTTTTCCAGGGAGTGAGGGAGTTACCAGTAAAATATTTCCCTGGCATCAATATTATTAATCTGAAATAATTCAAGGATGACAATACTGGTCTGCAAAATCCCAGTTAAAGTGTTTTTAAAACAGGCAAACTAGGAGGAGTAGGGATTAGAATCACTTTACTAACAATATGGAACAATACACATATGTTTATTTTGAAAGGTTATCATTAGTGCCAGTCATAATAAAATGCCTAGAGCTAAACTCGTAAACTTGTAAAGACATGGAATCCATTGTAATCACATATTGAGCAATGGATTCTTTGATGCAGTTTGCCTTGATACACCCCTATCTAGACCAACAGCATCCTTGAAAATTATTTGATAATACAATATTCGTATACTGAAGCAATTGTTTTTAGA
The DNA here is from genome assembly GCA_030060385.1 of Muscicapa striata striata. Classification (NCBI taxonomy): domain Eukaryota; kingdom Metazoa; phylum Chordata; class Aves; order Passeriformes; family Muscicapidae; genus Muscicapa; species Muscicapa striata. The sequence goes on from JAREIS010000089.1 coordinate 2,155,550, forward strand.
AGCCTTGAGGTTAAAAAGAAATTATGTGAATTCAAGCTGGATTGATAGCTTCAGAATAAATTCCTGTTTTAACTTGGATGATTTAGATTTATAAGCAGAACTTGAGTGCTCCAATACCTGGAAAGAGCACTGTTGCAAGTCAAACACCTTAAGGAATGGCATCAGGATAAGGTAAACTGACCTCACAAAGTGTTGTAGGGGAGGGGGCTGAAAACATCATTTCCATATGAAGGTCTCCTGTGTAGTGGACTCCACTGATTCCAGATGTTAAGGTCAAGCTTCCCCACATTTATGAAATCCTGGAATTGCTGTCTGAGATATGCCAGTTACTCTTCTCCCTAGAGCTGCAGAGCCTGTGGGCAGCAGGCAATGCTTCAGGCAGCTGAGGGAGGTGAGCTTGCAGCTACTCCACCCCAGCAGGAGGATTCATCCCCTGAGGATAAATCAAGACCACCTTCAGGCACGTGGCCTTTTCAGGGCTCTGAAGGTGAGAATGGGCACAGAGCACCTCGGTGGTGACCCCAGCAGGAGCAGGTTGTGCACAGAGTTGGTGGCTGTGTGTCTCTGAATGCAGAACATGGGGGGGTATCAAAGGAAATTTCCAAGGAGAACCTGGTGAGGCCACAGGCTTAGGAGACTGTCAGATTTAGCCAGGGAGGGTTGGTGGCTGAAGGCTAGGCAGGTAGGCTTCAAGCTTTGGCTTTGGAATTGCTTTTTTATCTCTTTCATGCCCTGCCCGTAGGAAGGAGATAACAGTTTTTCCTCCAGCTGTTGATAAAGTGGCAAAGAAAGAAAATTTAAAAAAAAAAAAATTAAAAAAAAAAAAAAAAAGAGAGAGAAGGGGAGACAGTTATATAAAGCTAGACAGACAAAGACACATTACCTCAACAGCACCAGAATCCGAGGCTGAAAAAGAGAGAGAAAATTGTGTTTGTCCTGGAATTAATAACTTTTAAAAGAGCAAGTTGAAAGCCCAGTAGACTACAAACTAAAACCCTATCTGTTCTCTCTTTGGGGGAAAACTAGTTAAAGATACAAGGCAGATGGTGGAAGCAAGACTGAGCCACAGAGGGATGGAGAGGGACCAGAACACACAGGCCTGAAAATGGGCAGGTGAAGATGCTCAGTTTTGCAGCCCTGGCATGCTTACTATCAAATGACAGCAGAAGCCATACAACAGAAAGACAAGGGATGCACCAACTTCTCTGTCTCCCTGGAAGCTGCCAGCAGTCCAACTGGAGAAGCTGCAGATCTGAAGAAGAGAGGGCTGGAGCTGGGTTGAGCCTAAAGGAGATGGTCCCTGGAAGCACCTTGTGAAGAAGGAGAGGAGCAAAGCACAGCAGGACTCCACAGCAATGATGCAACCAGTGCCCTCCCTCAGTGCTTGGACTCAGACACACATGAGCAAGGGCACAGTTTGAAATGTGAGGGCTTAGTGAAAAAGTGTGGAGTTTTAATAAATGTCTTGGGTTGCAATACAGAATGTGGCCAGAAATGTGTATTCTGTCACCATCTGTTGAAGCCAGGTGGGGCAGTGATTCCTTATCTCCATGGCAATTATTATCTGCTAATGGGCCATCTTTAAAACCAGCTGGGGCAATCATCTTTATCCTTTCCACAGCCCATCCTCCCTCTAGGAAGATACCATCTGCTGCTGGGCCACTGAGTCCCACTGTATGACTGATAAAATTCCATCATCCCACTGGGAGATGTTCCACCCAGGGGGAGTAGCCAAGCTTTTCCTACCTAGATAAAAATTGATAGATAAAAATTTTGGACAACAAGATACTATCTTTCCACTGAATTCTAGAGGCAAGCTGAACCTTTCCACATCATCCCTGGACCTCGTTCAGAGGAAAACTGCATCTTCTAGAGGACCACTGCTTCATCTGAACCACATATGCCAATGCAGGAGGACTGTAGACACCATTTAAACACCCTGACTGACAGGGTGTCAGGTTGTATTCTGACTCTGTCAGGGTTGGGATTGTTTTTGGAATACTGCATTTCTATTTTAATTTTCCCAGTAAAGAACTGTTATTCCTAATTCCCATATCTTTGCCTGCGAACCCCTTATTTCAAAATTATAATAATTTGGAGGGAGGGGGTTTACATTCTCCATTTCAAAGAGAAGCTTCTACCTTTATTGGCAGACACCTGTCCTTCAAACCAGGACGATAAGGAACAATTTCCTCACTCTGCAGTGACAATTTGCCCCATTTCTGCTGTGGGTGAATGCAGTGGTGCTGTCTGTGGGTCTGGGAGGTGCAGGGGCCAGCATGGGTGTCCTGGTTTTAAGGACAGGTGTCTGCCAATAAAGGCAGAAGCTTCTCTTTGAAATGGAGAATGTAACCCCCTCCCTCCAAATTATTATAATTTTGAAATAAGGGGTTCGCAGGCAAAGATATGGGAATTAGGAATAACAGTTCTTTACTGGGAAAATTAAAATAGAAATGCAGTATTCCAAAAACAATCCCAACCCTGACAGAGTCAGAATACAACCTGACACCCTGTCAGTCAGTCAGGATGTTGGTGGCAGTCCCATTAAATGGTGGCTGCATCCTCCTGCAGTGGCAGATGTGGTTGAGCTGAAGCAGTGCTCCTGTAGAAGGTGCAGCCTTCCTCCAAAAGTCCAGGGATGATGTAGAGAAGGTTCGTCTTCTCCTCTGGAATCCAGTGGAAAGAAGAAGTATGTTGCTGTCCAACAGCTCCGTTTTTATCTAGGTAGGAAAGGCTTGGCTCCTCCCCTGGCTGGAGCATCTCTCAATGGGATGATGGAATTTTATCAGTCATACAGTGGGACTGAATGGCCCAGCAGCAGATGATATCTCCTGGAGGGAGGATGGGTTGTGGAAAAGATAAAGATGATTGCCCCAGCTGGTTTTAAAGGTGGCCCATTAGCAGATAATGTGTGCCACAGAGATAAGGGTCACTGCCCCACCCGGTTTTAGCAGATGGTGACAGAATACACATTTCTGGCCACACCAACCCAGCACAGTGGGGCTCCTGCAGGAGCAGGGAGCGCCTTGTCCCAGCACAGCCGTGCTCCAGGGGCTGCTCGGGCCATGCCTGCTATTCTTGGAAGCCTGAGCAGATTCAGATAGCTGAACTCTGGTGTGTCTGGGATCAGGAGCCCAGGTGAGAGGATTAGGAGGAAGGATTTGTGGCTGCCTCCAGCTCTCCTGCAGCAGGCAGCATCCAGCATCCTTCATCACCAACTGTGTCCTGCCCTTCTCACGGCCAGCCCAGCTCACCTGGTGTTCAGCAGCGTGGGACATGGGTTCTCAGAGATTTACCCAAAGTTGTAAATTTTTCACACTGTGCAAAGCAAAGCACTTTTAAAATGGTTAAAGTTGATGGACCTACAAGGATGGACCACAGGCACTGGTCCTGCTGGAAAGACATCACTTGAGGGGTAATATTGTGTATATTTTTTCTTCCAGTCTTTACCACAGCTGGAAATTATAAAAAAAATATCCAAAACCACAACTCCACCACTTTCTGTTTAAGTTGCTGTAAAAATCCAGTCCCTGGGTGCTTTGATAGGAGATAGCCTAATCCTCTTCTTGCTTGAGTAGTCTCTCCAATTTCTGCTGTAGAGCTGACAAGTCCTTTGGGGTTTATACAGAGGGATTTTTTTTTAGTAATTTTTTTTTCCTTCTTTTGCTCTACTGATTTTACCTCAAGGGAAATCACTGAGGTTCTTTTTTTTTTTACAAGCAATAGCTTCTTATTTATTTAGCTAAGATATCTAATTCCATTAAAGATAGCTGCTTTGAGGGTCTTTTTAAACATTCCTCCTTTTGCTCTGGATTCTTGAGATTTTACAGCATCTTTTTACCACTCTAGTTGGCTTGGATAGTTAGAGCTCCATTACATTTGTCTAACAAGCAGGAAAATGTATTTAAACTCTTCAGAGAGGAGTCCCAGGGTCTGTTCCACTCCAGTGGGACTCACTCCAGAGTGCTGGGGCAGAGCTGAGGGAGAGCCAGAAGACTGCTGGGTACTTTGCACTAACCCACGCCCCCAAAATCTGTGTGCCAACAAAAGGGCAGGTCACAAATACAGAAGATAAATAACTGAAGGAGTTTAATAACTTTATCAGTAATGGATGTGCTGAGATTTTCCTATAAATCAAGATTGTGTCTTCCTGCAGCACTGCTCCGTGTCACATCCCAGAGTGGTGGGATCACAGCACAGGAACAGCTGGACAAAGAGTTACAGCTGAGTTATGCCAAAGGGCAGGAATGTGCTGCTCCTCCAAATACCATTTCAGCTGTTCAGTTTTGTTTTCTCTTGACAAACAAGGGATGAATTAATTACATTATATTGCAGATAGCTGTGGATAGAAGTGAAATGGAGCCCCTTATCTCTGGGAAAGCCCTCGGATGTGGCTGTGGTTGTACAAATACTTGCACTGCAAATACAATTACTCACAATGAGAAGGGGTGCAAGGAGAGCCACAGGCAGAGGGTGGAGCAGGGCACTTAGCAGACCTCACCCATCTCCCTCTCTGGTGTGTCTAGATTTCAGGGACAGGGAGAAATGCTGTCTCAGTGTTGGCTCTAAGGAGAAAGACCCTGTAGGATTTAATTTCATCTTTGTAAGCTGAAACAAGGCTCTTTATTCTGTATTATTCCACATTGTTTCCCTGTCTGTTTGCCTTGGGAAGCAGCATTTTTGGTTTCCTGGTCTGAAAAATTAATGAGCTAAATGCACTGAATGAAGTGCAAGAGATACACAGGGGGAACAGAGAGGCTGACTGGTAACCACTCTAAGATTGGCTCAAGAAATCAGGAGCAGAGTCAGGAACTGCATGAAAATCCTCTGAGTCCCAGTCTCTTAACCCTGAATCCCACCTTGTCAAGGACAGAGTTCTGTTTGTAATGCATCACACATCAAGCCACTTTCTGCCTCACTTGAGCAAATATTCAGCTTTGATTTTCATGTCTATAAGGGCAAATCCCTCCAGAAAAAAAAATATTATTCCAGAATAATATGTGCAGCTGCACAAAATGCTCAGGAACTGCAGATAAGATTCTAAAGAAATAGATACTGTTTTTTTACAAAGCTGATAAATCAAGCTAGTATGTTGGGAAATTCAGCTGTTTCAAAAACGAGGTTGAGGTAGTAGCTTACAAAGCAGAAAGCACTTGGCTGATGCCAAAAAGCTGTTTCAGTATTGGTTTCCATTTGACAAGATTCAGGAACACAGCAACCTCTTCCCAGGGGGAAGGCAGACCTCTGCTTTATTTATGGAGTCAGGAACCTGACTGGAGTATGTTAAGCTTTGTGGAGAAAAGCTCCTTATAGGCTCATAAATGGTATCAGGATTTGGGGTTTTACTGAGTGTGTTGGAGTTCACTCATCACAGCAAAGTGCTCCACGTTTGGAGCAACACAAATCAGTTGGTGAAGGCTGCTTTAGGGAAAGTGCCTTGATGGGATTTCTTCCCCACTGCACTTGGAAGGATGCATCAAGATTTAATTCAATGAATATCAGCATATATTAGTGCAAATAGCACAGCAGCTGCCAGGGCTAAATTAAGGAATGGGTAGCTCCATTCAGAAAAGCATTGTGCACTCTACAAGGTTTAATTTAAATAGGAAGACCTTTTGGGGACCTTTTATAGAGGACACATCCTGGTAATGCCATCAAATTATGGCTGGATTTTGAGGCTGCAGCATGGTGCTTCTGTTACTTGGCTTCTCTGTTTTGTGAATAAAATATCCTTTAAGAGTGAGATTCAGGGTAATGATGCTCATAACAATACTTTATGTTGCATGCATGAATCCTTAAATAATTCCAGAATCTGGGTTGGTTTAATGAATGTTTAACACCTCTTGAAGTTCACATTCCAGTCAAGGAATATTTATCACTGTAAATGCAGTGCTAAAACACACAGTGCTGGGTCCTGCACCAGGTGAGCACACAAGTTCTCACACAAATACATCCCCTCCAAAAAGGGGCAGCAAAGTGGGAAAAGCTGCACCTGCAGGAAATGCATCCATGTGACAGAAATCCCAGACAGAAGGCAAGGGTCTGATATAAAAAGCGTGATATTTATTTTAAATTAATCTTCAAAGTGTAAGAATACAGCTGTGTCCTGGGGCTCTAATTTCAGATAAGGAAACAAAACTGTACACTCCTTTGACAGCTCTCTATCTCTTATCCAGCTCTTGCAAGTGGAAGAAATAAAAAACACCAAAATCCCCTTAACAACAGTGTTATTATATTTATCAAAGTCTGTGTAATTATAGCTACCCTAGAAACTGTATTTATGCCATTTCCCCCACTAAAATCCATTCCTTGTAGGTAACTCAGGACAAACCCTGTGTTTAGTCCTGACCAGAGATGCTCCTACCTGTGCAAAGACCCTGCAGCCAGACAGGCAGGTGTGTGGAAAAAGCTGCTGTTCAAGGAACTGAATAAACTGAAGTAACTTCTGTATGGGATGATGCTTAAAAGACATAAGTATTCCAGTTGTGGATGGGTGTTTCTCTATGAAATACACTCTGTGCTTGCCATGAGATCATAACTTCAGTGCAGGCATCATTAAGTGAAATTATATGGTCCTGTGTAATGTAGCAGATCAGATTTTCATAATATTTTCCTCTTGACTATAAAACAAAGGAGTTCCACTAAGGAATCCTAAATCAGACTTGGGTCACTCCAGTGTTTGGCACTGCCTGAACATAAACTCAGAGATCTGAAATGTAAAGGCTCTGCCCAAGGATATTCACAAAACTGCTGATTCCATTGCTTTAAGATTGATAAAAGCAATTCCAGTTTGCTTCAGCTTCCTAGCTGCCAGGACAGTATCCATCTTCTTGGTCTAATAAAAGTAGGTAAAAACATCCCAGAAGATGCTTAAGGTCCATATACATGTGGATGTGTATGCTTGAGTATTTATTCCTGTGAAGAAAGAAACAACTTGAAGGTATTCACTTCAGCTTGAGCAGGAATTGGCCACAAAGCAGAGCAAGTAAGCTGGCAGGAAGGAGTAGTAAAACCAATCCAAAATACAACTTTACCTGACAGAAAATTGACTTTTTAAAATTAATGGTCCAACTCTTCCTGTCTGATGTACCTGCTTCCTCTGGGAACATTCATCATTGTCAAAATACCTTAATGAAAATATCTTGATTAACTGTTTTTCTGAGCAGCTCAGTTCTGTATAGAGAAATAATTTGGTCCCTGTGTCATTGGTCCTTTGTAATAGGTGTATGTTCAGTGTTCAGCCTTTCCTGTGCAAATGTGCAGAGGAGCCCATCTGGAGCCACCTACCATCCCCTGTGGGATTTGGGACCTTTGGGGGACCCACACTGGTGCAGGCTGTGCCTGCAGGAATGACCCCATGGAAAAGAGGGAAGGGAAGGGAAGGGGAAAGGGGAAGGGGAAGGGGACTCTCTCCCCGAGCAGCAACAGAAACAATGGAAATGAAGTGACTGTAACCCCATTCCCCATCTCCTGAGAGCTGGCAGAGTGAAGAGAGAGCCCAGGAAGAAGGAGCAGTGGTGGGAGGGATGTTAAGGGAGGGAGGGGGGCAGGTGTTTTTAAGCTTCATTTTACTTCTCATTATCCTGCTCTGATTCTGATTGGTAAATTCAATTAACAGCCTCAAGTCAAGCCTGTTTTGCCTGGCTGTTAATCTGTGTGTGTGATCTCTCCCTGTCCTTATCTCAACTCATGAACCCTTCCTTATGTTTTCTCTCTCCTGTCCAGTTCTGGAGGGAATTGACAGAGTGGCTTTGGTGGATGCATTCTGCCAGGGTAAACCCACCATATCATGGTTATTTTTAACTAAAAAAAAAAAAAATATCCAAAGTGATGCATGGGATTTCTTAGTTCATTTACCCTATGAAAGGTAAAAAAATGTTCCCAAATAGGTGAGACCATTATTTATTTGTCCTTCAAGAAGCACAAGACGTTTTCTGCATTGGCATTAGCAAGGAGAAACCAACTTCTGTTGTGGCTGGGGGAGAGCTGGCCCAGGACAGCCAAGGCCAACCAGCTGGCAGCAAAGATTGCTGAAAAAGAGCAAGAATGAAAGAAAAAGCAGAAACAGCCTCACAGATCACCCCAGACATGTTTGGGTAATGACTTGCACAGCTTTTAGGGGAAGTGGTTCTCCTTCCCTGCAGTTACACTGGTCCATTATTTTTGTTATCAGTATTGTGGGATTTTACTAAGAAATCCTCAGTGCTGACCATCATCTCTGCCATGAGTGAAGTGACAGCAGGTGCTCAGGTCAGCTTTCCCCTTTCCCCTCCTCCTTGCAGCACGTCCTTCCCTGCCAGCCTTAACTCACACCTACACAGCTGCTTCCTGCACAGGCACCAAACCCTAAAAACAACAACAGATGTTTTCCTTATCATATTTTAAAAAAATTAATGAAAGCTGAGGTTAAAAAAATGTATCTATAATTTCTCTGCAGCACTAGACAAACAGCCTTCATGCTTCAAAGGTAAAAGCCTTATTTCAGGAAAGCAAGCACGCTGATGGCAAAACACAGACCACTATCAATTGCTGCTCCCATAAATCACATTTATTTTCCAAATAATAGGAAGATTCATTGTTTTCTGCCAAGAAGTGTCACCTGGTAATAGGAGCCAGTCAAAGCAACAGTGATTTTCACACCATAAAAACAGTTTCAAGACTGTTCACTGAGGAGGATGAATGCTATTGATCAGGGGGAAAAAAACGTATAAAAGCAGGAGACAAAAGTGAAGAAATTAAGTAATGATGTATTGGGTGTGTAATGAAAGGTCTGTTAATATTTCCATTATTCAGCTTCCCTCCCTGGTTGCCTCCTCTGAAACATTTATGATCCCACTGGGAAACTTTCTCCTCAAACCAGGGCTGTAAGGGGTTAATGGTGTGAGACCAACACTTTGAGAAGAGCAGTTCAAACCATTGTACAAAAATGAAGGGAAAGGTCCTGCCCTGGCCTCTGTTTATTGACACAGCAAAAGCCCCAGAGCATTTCACTGAATTGACTTTTTCTGCTGCAGAAAGACACAGGGCTGGAGGGATGGGACTGCAGAAGAGCTGTGGCCAGGAGAAGGCACAGAGGAGACACCTCTGCTCACCCCAAATCTGTCCCTGTATGAAGGGCTGGAAACTACGGGCCCCTTTCACTGAGTCCACTAGTAATCAAAACAAACAACACAACAAGAAAAGCTGAACATACACATCCTTGTTCTCAATATTTACCTAAACTTCTACCAAAAAAACCATTTCCACTATGACCAGATACTTCCAGACTGCCCAGCTGAGAGGCTGCTTGCTTGTGCAGCCTTGGCAAATCCATGGGCATTTCAGCTGGAAACAAAGCACCTGGCTGAAGGTCTCACCAGACCAGGGGTGGAGAGGGAGCAAGACCCATTGGATTCCACCACTTCCATCATCCACATCCCACAGACACCATTTCATACTCAGACTTCTGCAATGTCCTGCAGGAATGTCCTTTGTCCTTGTGAATGACCACCAAGAACACAGCCAGCAGGGACAGAAATACAAAGCCTGCCTTGAACACTTCTGTCTGTGTGCAGGCATCTGTCCCTCTCTGGATTAAACTGAGAAGAACAGGGCCTCTTCTATGACCTCCTGGGTTTCCAAATCACACTTCCATAGTCTCACTTAGCAGCAACAGGATGGCATCATCACCCCCTTCTAGTCAAAGCCAGCAGAAGGTAGTCCTAAAATAAAGGCCATCTCAGAACCTTTCCCCTCTGCCAAGAGAGACAGTCTCATCCTGATGACTGGAGTTTCTGAGCACATATAACCCTTTCTAGCTGGAGACCCATGACTTCCCTGGGTGAAAAATAGATTCTGAGGCAGCTCATTGTTAGCAACTTAAAAAACCACATTGTTAAATGACAGACCAGAACCTATCTGCAAACTAACCTAGGAAAAACTTACTAATTCCTGCATGAACCAGCAGCTGCTTCATAATTGGGCTGGTGGAAACACCTATAGCTCTCTACCTTTCTCAGCTGACACATCATAATAAAACATGATATGAGGTGACTCATTATCATCATGTTCTATCACATCCATCTCATAATGCAACCTCAGACTTGCATTACATGAGCTGAATAATATTTTCCTAAGAAATCATGATAGAAAAATCTGTGGTTCCAAGGGAAGTAATTTTACTGATTAAAGAAAATGTCATCACCAAACCTGAATCCTGCTGAGAAAAACAGGGGCTCAGGTGCACCCAAGCACCTCCTCCCTGTACACCCAGCAGGGCTGTCTGCTGGAGCAGAGGCACAGCAGGCAGGGTCACCCATCCCCTGAGTCTGTGTCTGCACTCAGGGCAAAAACATGTTGGGCAAAATCACATTTACAGTGGAGCTGGATCTGACCCAGAACTGCAGAGCCAGACTCACTCTGGGCTTTGCCAGGTCCTGACACCTCCCTCTGGGGGCTCAGATCAAGGAGCTGGTTCTGCCTTTGCACTTGAACTGTCACTGTTTGCTGTCCTGCCCCCTCCCATCCCTCTGGATGTTCCCATCACTGATGTTTCCTCAGAACTATTTCCCCAGACATGTAAGATTTCCCAGATGACGTGGATGACCCAAAAACCCAGTAAGGGAACACTTGCATGCAGCTGTCCCTGCATGAAAGATGCTGACAGGAACAGGGAAACTCACAGCCCAGATTGCTACAGATGGGAAATGTCTTCTGCATATTGAACCAGAAGGGGTTGGCAGTGGAAAAGGGCAGTGCTGCAGAAACTGGGGACATGGAGTGACAGTACCCAGGACTCCCAGCACTGCCTGCAGGGATGTGTCACACCTGGAGCCTTCCCAAGGTTCCCTGGCTGGCAGGGATCCCTCAGGCAGTGCCAGCTTTGTGGGACAGGCAGCCTGGCAGTGGCCATGGACCCCCAGCCCAGCAGAGGCACAGACAGAGAACACTTGCAGGAGCAAAGAGTGGTGGCAGAGCTGAGGCTGAGTCAGGAGCAGCAGGTCCCAAATGCTGCCAAGGAGTGTCCCATGACGTGGTTTGAGCTGAGGGGGAGGGAAGGTGTGTGGGACCAGGCTCTGGAGATACCATCACTGCCATGAGCTCATGCACTCGCACCCAGAGCCTGGGAGAGCCTGGTGAGACTGAGAGCAGCAGAGCCAGCCCAGGTCTGCCCCTCCTGCATCCCATGGCACACTTCCCTTTCTGTCAGTGGAGTATTAGCCAGCTGATAACATGCTAGTCATGCTTGTCCAGATGGTCAGCACAATTTATGGAGCTGAGCCACAGTTTAATCATCTTTCCCCATTCTGAGAGGGTGATCAAAGGTATGAAAGGCTTTCTGCAAGGAATGGCTCAGTGTGCTGAACCTCTTGAGCCACAGAAGAGTTAACCAAAGGCTGGCCTGAGTGACGTGTAAAATCACAAGTGCCATGGAAAGGGTGAGTGAGGATGTGGTGGGCAGTATCTCATGCTGGGATGGAGGAGGGGAGGAAGCCAAAGGAAGATGTAGGAGAGGGTTTTAAACCACAGCACCCATCTCATCACCCAGTGGAGTCACATGAGGAATGCCTTGTCATAGGACAACAAGTATTGAGCAGCTTTCTAGGTTAACAAGTCAATGGGCAAAAACACTGGGTAACAAAAAGGCCATTTCTGGATCCAGGAGCCTCTGACCCCCAAGGTGCCAGAGCTGGGAAAACACTTTGGTGAGGTGTAACACACTTAGCCTGGTGTTGTGCTTTCCCCTAGGCAGCCACATTAGTCACTATCAAAGACAGGACAGTGGGCCAGGCAGCTGACAAATCCTTTTCATGGGTACAAAGCTGACTCACAGCCCAGGGAAGGCTCCAGTGCTGGTTCCTCCTCCCTTCACCTCCCAGACCAGTGAAACCCGTGTTGTCACAGCTCTGCCAGGATGGCAGGTTGTAGCTTGTGTCTGCTGCCAGGATCAAGCCAAGGTGAATGTCCCTTCCAGGTACTGTGCAAGTGGTTTTTTAGTGCTCCAAAACCTCTCCTCACTGCTCCTTGCCTTCCTTGGCTCTGAGTGTGCAATCTGTTACAGAGGCTGCAAACCCTCTCCTGGTCTGATGTAGCAATATGCAATAGCACTGCTCACCTGAACATATGAAACCATCCAAAAGTGCCACACATCTGAACTCAAAAATCAGGCAGAAACACATATTGTACAGGTTTAACCCCATTACATTTCAGGAGTGTATGTGCATAAAAGCTTTGGTGTGACCCACAATTTTGCCATCTTGGCTTTCATCTCAAAAGACTGGAAGTAAGTTTTCTTTTTAAGTTAAAGGAAATTTTCCCAGCTGCAATCTCTTAACACTGAAATAATGTAAAAACAACACCTGCCATATAATACTTCATTAAATTCAACCACCAGCAGCCTAAAGAACAAGAAAATTGCTCAGCATTGACCAAAGGATGAGCACTTCCCAAACAAGGGATGGAAAATATGACATCTGCTGTTTCAGTACAAAGGTGCATGTGTGTGCCAATGGAAACAGACACTGAAGAGATGCAATTACACATCCAGCCAGCGCAGTGAGGTCCCCTTCCCTCCTTGAAGACATCCTAGAAAATCCGTGATTGCTTCCAGGCAGATATTGAGGCGTTTCCCTGAAATCAAAGCATTCAGACTCATTATCAGAGCAAGTGTTTCAATCTCCCTCTCACACTCACTTCTTACTTTTTGGGCTGGTTTTGCAGTGACAGCCTGAGGCCTTCAGGAAGAGGCAGGATCTGCCTATCTCAAGTCTGGGATACTTGAAACTGTAGTTCAAGATATGCCAAGTGACATGGTCAGTCTCTTCTTGTCATGATGAGAGCAGCGAGGTAACCTGCCCCATGCTTGGAAATGTCATCTCATGTCAGGTCAGGCACTTTGTGAGTGCTTCTCCTGCTGTCAGGAGTTAACAGCTGGTGGCTGAGAGGGCACCAACAAGGTACTTAACGAATCTGACACTTCCTAACACCCCACCTAATCCTTTTTGGCTACAAGAGCTTGTGAAGAGACAAAGTGTGCTGACACAGGGCAGGTGAATCAATCATAGTTCCAAATAGCAACATCTACTGAGATCTGTATGTGGCTGTAAGTGCCCTCTTTTAATTCTCATCAATGGGGAGGAAAATTTCCTTGCCTGGGAAAATTTCCTTGCCTTAGTGCAACAGATAGCAACAAGAAAAGTTTTGCAAAGAGTGATAAAAAGTCTCTCAAGACCAGCTTCCCACTTGGAAAGAAGAGAATTAAATGCAGCTAATCATGGGCAAAAATGCCACCCCCACCCTCCCATCAGTGTGTGAGTGACAGGGCAGCAAGGTGCTCCCCAGGCAAGGAAATGGGAGAGCCCTAAAATGTGAGCTCAGCTTGGACATAAAAGAGCAGAACTGCACAAGATAACCAAGATCTGAAATGTAGGAAGGACTAACCTGTGTATCCAGGGAATCCTGTGCAACTAGCACACAAAACAAAAGGGAAAAAAATGGAAATTAGTAGAATTATTTACGGATAGAATAAAACAATGACATTTGATTTAGTAACAAGCTAATCCCACCACTGGATAGGCACCACTTGGTGGCACATGGTGGGGAACAGTCCTGAAGAACAAGTGGGTATGAGTCACATATTTCAGATGTGGTTGGGAAAACAGGCAGCTTAGTGCTTACCTGATGATTACTGCACATTTTCCAGATATTTGACTCATCATCTTTTCAGTGTGTTATTTCAAGAAATACATAGTATTCATGAGATAGTTTAAAATCTGGGGGAAAGGGGAGTCTCTGTAAAGGCCAAGCTGACAGAAGGAAACAGAGCTTTGTGTTACCTCTAAGAGCAGGATGTGCAGGTCTGCAGGCTGCTAATGAAGGTGGCACCAGCACGGAGCAGAGACTGGGAAAAAAACTTGAAAAATACTTTTTTATCATTCTGACACCTACACACTCTGAGGTAATTTATTTCAGATCAAAGTCTTGCCAAATCTTGGTTCAAAGAGTAGACAGTGCACATCTCTGAAAGGTGTGGCAAAACAACTTAAACCATTTAAAACTTAAAACATTAAACCTTAAAACAATTTAAACCATTTTCATAGTGGCAACTTCCAAGTGAGGAGCAGAAACATTTATCTATCAGCACTGTGCTTGTTTGCAATTATGTCCCCCCATCTCAAAATTGGGGTTTTTTCAGTGTATCTTTTTAAGGGATACCTTTCAGTGTATCCTTCATGTTACTCAACTGTTATCTACCCTAGTAAATTTATTTTCTTATGGGATATATTTTGGGTCTTGGAGCCCAGGTATCTGCTCCATAAAGAATCATTTTGCAATACATTTTATACATCACATCAGGCCCTGTATTTAAACTAGCTCTGTTTCTGTTCCCAGCTCTTCCACCAAAGTATTGTGGGATGGGCAGGAATCATTTCCCAACTTTCACAATACATTTATTCACAGCCACTCTTGGGCCAGCATCATCTGTTATCAGTTGTGGTGTCTCACACCCACCTGCATTTTTCCCTAGCCCGACACATATTTAAGCACCCACATCATCAGGCAGCCTTCACCTGTGGCAGAGGGAGGCAGGGGGACACAGAGCCCTGTCCCTGCTCCTGCAGACACAGCTCCAGGCTGGCAGCAGCACAGCCACGGGAACACAGTGCTACAGCCACACTACACTCAAGCAGCTCCCCTTCAGCTAAAATCCAGAAATAATTAGGCTGAGAAAGAAGGATTAGGCTCAGTGGCCATGGCCCACATCTCTTGATTTCTGGGCAAGCTGGGACAGATTCTAGGCAGTGATGGGAGAGGTGATGCCCGTGGTTCCCTCTCTGGGGACTCTGTTTCCCAGGAGTTTCTCCCAGGGGAAGGCTGGGGTGTAGGAGGCCCCTGCAAGCAGGGCAGCACCTTCCCCTGGAGAAGGATGCCTTTGTTGAGACCTGCAGGTCTCCTAATTAATGCTCTACACAACTCCTAACGCAGGGATTGAGTCAAGGAGGTATTTATGTACCAAATCCCTGTCTGCTCTAACTCTCCAAGGCACATTCCTGATCTGGAGCCACTCTGTCCCATTACAGGAGGCTGCTCCCAGCACAGGGACAGCCCTGGGGAGACCAGCCCTGTGCTGTGTCACCTCTCCCTTCCTCCACCTCTGCTGCTTTTCCAAAGCATGCACCATGTCCCCAACAAATAATGAGCAGTAACAGCTTTAAACTAACATATGTGTGGGGGGCATTTCCCCTGGAGTATGGGAAGCAACCTAACCAGGATGCAGTTCAGTGCTGTGCATTATCCAGGATGAATATTCCTTGCATGGCAAATGTGCAAGCTCTGCTTGAAGTGTACTCTCCTCAACATAGTGATGTTTCCAGCCAGAAAGAGCCCTCATTTTCCAGTATCAGCCATTTGACAAGGGGACTGTATTGACTTGCTCATGGATTTAACAAAAGGAATTACCTGGAATGCTTGCGGGCGTTGTGTGAATGAGGACTCTCCCCTCTGTGCTTACAGCCTGAACTTTAATGGAAATTAACCACAGACAACTGATGCCAGTCTACAGTACAGTGCAAGAGGACAAAGTATAAAGGCAGATTTTCTTTATTTTTAAATATTAGTAACACTGCACAAAAAAAAAAAAGGTGGTACTTAAGTGACAGAAAACCGATACTCAGTCCTTATTTGATCTTAACCGTAATTTACAGACCCTAAGAGAGTACACAAATGGTTATTGTGTGTTACGTGGTGCCTGCAGAGGGTTACATTGGGGAATTGAAGCTAAACCATTCAGATACCAGAGACACCAGAATTTGTTACATCAAACCATGCTAGAAGGCAGACTTGGCTCTTCTGTTTAGCTCCTCTCTTACACCATTATGTGCATTCCTACATCTTTGAAACGTTAGGGTGAGTGAGTTTCTCTAGGAACTATGGACTTTCAATATTGCCAGGTTTAAGGCTGTTACATCAACAACATATTGGCAAGAGGAAGACAAAAGAAACAAAACAAAACCATAAGCTGCTAACTCCTACCTGGAGGTTAAAAAAGGAGAAAACACTGACAAGAAACATGCAGGTAAATGCTTAAGGCAACAGAGGGGCTCTGTACACACTAAAAGGTTAAGAGAAGCAATGTGTCATGCACATGAGACAAGTATGGGAAGCAAGGAAGTCATCTTGCCAGGAAATACATATTTCTTTTAGATCTAAGACATCTTTTCAAGCTAAAACAAAATTTGCCCTGCAATAAAACCAATGCAAAATGCTTTCATACATAAAGGTATAAGTTCTTTGCAGAAACAAGTTGATAAAAATCTAAAATGGATGCTGAAAAATGTTTATCTAAAACCTTTTCAGAAGAAACAAAGAGCAGTTTTAAAGTAGCACTTGGATCATTTGTCTCTAGGTTCTGAAAATAAACTTTTAAAATAAGGAATGGTTTCACTAAATGATTCATCAGGAATCAACTAAGCCTATAGCAATCAGTAGGAGTGCTTACAGGAGACCATCATTACACTACATTCCTTAAAATCAGAGGATATAACTTCAAGATACAATTTCATATCAGGTAACATTTTAATAGCAGGGGCAGAACTGCCCAGCACAGGAAAAAAAAAAAAAAAAAAGAAAAAACCCAACCATAAAAGCCACTTATTAATCTTGCATAAATTACCCTATAAGAGCTCATGTCTCAGTCCCACTCCCAATGACATGAGTGAACAGGACTCTTCTTTCAACGGGCCTGGTGTTGATGCCAGTGACATAACAAGCAGGCATTTGCCTTTTATATCCTACAAGACAAATAAAAAACACTAGACTAGAGTTGTCTTAGTCCCAGGGAAGGAAGAGGTAAGAAATTCTGTAACTTTCCCATCTTCAAACATAACACACTTCTAACCACGACCTGCCTCGTCTGAATTCCCTAACCTGAATGGGCAAGAAAGCCACTCTGTGAAACTAAGAGGAATAACATAGTGCAATTTTAGTACAGTTTTAAACAGGAGTCACTTCCTTGGTAGCAGTGTGAACAATCAAAAAATATACACAAAAGAGGTGTGCTCGAAGGTAACATGAAGTTGTTGTCATTATTAAAAGGCATTGGCATAGCAGGGAAGTCCATTTTAGTAACTCGCTTTGGTTGCCTTCTTCTTCTTCAGTTCCTCTCTCTGCTTCTGCTTCCTCCTCTTGCTGCCTTCTTTGTATCCTGAGGAAACATGGCTTGTAAAACACTTTTCACAGCATTCATGGACTTTTCTTTCTAGCAAAAGCACATGTTCTCTGAATGGTTTAAAGAATATTAAAGAAAAAGTCTGGCTTCCTAATGTGTTTGGTTTGTTGGGGTTTTTTTTGTTTTGTTTTGGTTTTTTTTAATTGCCATTTCCACTATATCCCCATTCTACTATATCCCTTACATAGGATAGAAAGAAAATACTACCAATCTTTGAAGTTTGAAAAGATCTGGAGAACTTTCAAAATATTTCAAAGCCATTCAGGAAAAGCTTCAAAATTAGAGCACATGCAAAACCAGAATAATTTTCAAAAAGGAAGCAACAAATAAGATTTATGCAGCAGGAGCAATTTAAGTACTGGCATTTCCTGCTCACGGTAGTCACAGTTACCACGATATTTGCATTTCCATTTTAAGACTAGGGAATGCCAAGAATCCTGAGTAAATAAGAAGGTGCTCAGTGTTTACCAATATATATTTTATATGCTGGTCATCAGCCTGCTCATGCTTAACTATGCACCACAGGTTATATTCAACTGCAGCCCCAATGGTGCATGAAAGCATTGAGTTCAAGCAACAATTATTTGCTGCAGGTTCAGTAGGCACAAGCTTCCAGCCATGTGATCATCATTCCAATGGTTTATTACCCCACAGAGATGTGTGAAAACCAGTTCTTGCTCAGCATCACCTTTTTTCCAAACTTGCAGCAAAATCCAACTTGCACGGGCAGTGAACTGTGTGAACCACCACATCTACAAATCTAAACTGAGAGCCAGTAAACATTTCCCTCAGACAATCATTCTGTGATGTTTTCAGACAGCTGGAGGGATCTTTCAGCTCAGTGGTGCTCTGTCACTGGAGATCAGCACAGTCCAGGGACCAGGACCAGCACAGAGCAGAGCAGCCCCTGCAATGCAGGGAGAGACAGGGCTGGGACTCAGAGGAATGGCCCTGGAATTCAGCTCTGCCTGTATGGAAATCCCCTTTTTTCCTCTGTTCTGTCAGCAGGCAGGCAGAGATGGCCCCAAGGAAGCAGTTTCACCAGTGCACCTGGTTCTCCATCAATTTATCAATAGCAAAATTAAGATGGGAAAAGGAAGTGGTGGGAGGCTGGGGGAGCACAAAGCTGTGGCTGCAGTTTGCTCCTCACCAGAGCTCCTCCCAAGCACAGTTAGAGATGTGCCCATGGCACAGCTGAAGTTCTTCAGTTTAAGTTTAAGACTTGGGGAGAACCACAGCTATTTTTACTTTCAGCTAAAATAATTTGATACATTGTCAAAGGTTAGAGGAAATACACTCACTTGTAGCAATGGGAAACTGTTCTAGGTTATCACTCTAGCTCCTGTGCTGTACCCACAGCATGACTTCATCTTTTGTAATCATCTGAGTCAAGAGGCAGGATATTTATTTAGAAATTCTACCATGAATGATCAGCCTGAACAAAGTTAGAGTGGAAACCAGTTTTCTTGTTTAAGGAAGAGGGAAACTGGCAGTGCTGAGCAGAATTGCAGATGACACTGGGTTTTCCCTGCACTCTGTCACCCCCTGAGCTAAACTCCTGTCCCTGGAGTCACTGTGTGAACATCTCCTCACTAAGAACTCCATCCAGGAAGTTTCCTTCCACGTCAGCCCCTTGGTCACCTGTACATCACCAGAAAAAGGATCCTTCTGCATTCAATTCACTGAGTAAGGCACCCATCCCTGAAGGGCTCAGGCATCTCCCTGCTTTCCCACAGAGGTCAGTGGAGGTGGAAGAGACAAGCTGACTCCTGAGAATCAGTCATCTGGGGGGTGTTATTCAAAGGATTCCTCCCTTTACTGGATGGAAAAACACCATCATCTCAGCTGATCAGAACTAGCTCATGTAATAACTATGAAACAATAACACAGATATTTGGGAAAGGATCATTAAACCCTAGCAGGTATTAGATGCATAATTTTTTTTTCATTTTTAATTCTCAAAACAATGTCAGTATTTCTAAAAGGTTTCCACATCCAGGCATGATAGCATTTGATGCTGCTATTTTATGTCATTATACTTTTTTTTTTAATAGATAATTTTATTCAAATGCTTGAGATTTTGAAAGCAATTCTAGCAATTGCTTCCTAAAAATATTGACTCAATGTAAATTATGACTTGAAGTGAATGGCACATAATTTATTGTCTTATAAATGAAGCCACTTAAATGTTAAAATATTATGGTATGAAGGTATGAAGATATTTAGGCATTTGACAACATGGTCTCCCACCAGCCCCTGGAATGATAAGGCTGAAAAGTGGAAATCTTTCAAGCGTTATCACTGACACACAGAAAGAGATTGCCCAAAGTAGGAGATAACACACAAACACATAGTATTCCTCAAGAGAAAACTGCCAGGTCTTTTCTGTTTTGAGCCTGCTGTGATAAATAATTTCACTGTCTGCCATTTCCTTTTCTATCCCCACCTAAGAAGAAAGGATAGGTCAAACTTTGCCAGTCTGTTGCTCCAGCGATGCTATGCTGGGTGATAACAGCCAAAACCCAATCCAAACAAGGGAAGCAGCTCCTACTATAAATAAGAATTGCATACTGAAGATGTAACCCTTCGGTGCATATTTCACTCAAATACTTCAACCAGCACTAATTAAAAGCTTATTTAGCTGTCTTGGATACAAGAGTAGCCCCAAAGTCATGAGACAACAAAATCTGAATTAGAAAGTAGCAGCCCCATGACTGATCACTCTGCAGTGAGCCTGTGTCCTGGAGAGTTGCCAGCATCCCAAAGTGTCCATAGAAACTTCCCATAGTAAGTGCCAGGCTGAACTGGCTTCAGCCAAACAGTGCTGGCCTTGGAGAAGGCTGCTCAAATTTCCACCCTTAGCAGCAATCTTCAGCCACCCAAACTCTAGAAATGCCTCACGGGGCACAGGGAGAACAGGTTGCCAAGAGCTTCCCCAAGCTGTGACGTTTGGAAAACAGATTTGCTCAAATGCAGATAGAAATCTCCCTAAGTTGATATTTCTTGCTTTTGTCAGCTGCCAGGAGCAGAGATGGGTGAAGCAAGAATCCACACCATTAGGAATTACACCTGCTTTACTTGGATAATTCTTGTCTAAAAGAAACAGCATCAGCTAACCCACTCTTTCCATTTCATCCCCTTCTTTTCTATTTCTGTAAGAGCCACAAGGAGCACAGAAGTGATTCCAGCTTTCATAAAGCTGCTGAAGGCTGCAAACAACTTCCAGAACACTTAGGTGCAACTCCTTCAACCATCACTCAGCAAGGACCCAAACAAACTGGGAAGCTTCTCTGCTGTGTCCCAGACTGACTTTCCTTCTGGCTTTCTGCTTCCCTGCCATCTGCACCTGCCAGGGTCACGAGTTTGTTGGGTCACTGAGTGTGAAACTCATGGCATTCCTGGGTGGCAGCTGCCAGGGAGGTGTGCACATCCAAAGGCACAAGTGTCCTGGGTAAGACACTCCTACCCAACACATTTCTGGTATCCTGCTTTTTCCTGCCCTGCCTGGCATCTGCCTGCTCTACCAGGATGCAGAGAGTGGCCACGGGTCTGCTCCAGCTTCCTTTGCAGCACAGAGGAGTCAGCAGAAGGAAACAAGGTGTTCCACCACAACTGGCAATTAACACACAGCATTGCTGCTGCTCAGCCCACATCAGTCAGCAACAAGGGCCAGGGTGTGATTTTTGTAGAAGATCTACTAAGGTGAAGACTTTGGAGGAGCCTCCTTCCACTTTCAGAGTGAAACATTGAGTGTGGGGGTGGGAGCAGAAAGCTCACACTTTCTGCTCAAGTCTCAGAAAATGTTCTCCAAGATCTACCACCTTTTTGCTAAGATTTGTGGCCTTCCTTCAAAGCATGGAAACAGCCATGGCCCCACCACCCAAAGAGCTTTAAAAGGGCAGTGAGGCACTTTCAAGCTGGGTTCTGTAGTACTCTTCCTAATTTTCTGCTCTTAGAAATGTCTCTCTAGTCAAAACAATAAACTGCTATTTCAAAGGTAGCTGCAGCCACCCTCTGTTATTTTAGACTGATCACACTCACATGTGCCATTGTAAAAATTCACCCCAGATCACAGATTGAGTATAATTTAATGTGTGACTGAATTTGCAATTACAACTTTACACTTTCACATCCCCTCCCCTCAGCCTGAGCCACTGCCCAGCACACAGCACAACCTGACCTACTAATTCCTTCTCCTCATCCACAGCTCCTGCCTGTGCCATGGAGCATGGTGAGAGGGAGTCTTTAGCCAAGACCTGGGGTGACAAAACATCCCACCCTGTCTAGGTATGCTGTTCCACTGTTCAATTATCCACACTGTTAAATCCAAGGGGTGAGTTCTCCAGTTTCACTGGCCAACCCAGTGATGTAATCCCAACTTTGATGTTTTAGGGGACACAAAAGCTTTAGCAACTTGCAGAGACCTTTCTTCATGCTTGTTCACCATCCCATTTCCTTTACCAATTCTAGCTAGAATTTGCCACAAGAACACACCAAGCCAGATACCACCTGTGTGCCTCCTGTTAATTGGGGTAACACCAACACTGAATAGATTTCCAAGGTTTTGCTCCCAAATGGCAAGCAAAAGCTTGCAAGGCTTTGCAGCCATGGAAGCCCTTCCACACCCAGCCCAGCTGTCTTTGATAGGTAAAGGATGATTTTGTACCAGCAGCCAAAATACCATGCCTGAAGGCAGCTCTGGGCTAAGCCTAGGGCAACCAGCCAGCCTCCAAATCCACCAGCCAGCCACAAATCCACCAGCCAGCCTCCAAATCCACCAGCCAGCCTCAAATCCACCAGCCAGCCTCAAATCCACCAGCCAGCCACCAAATCCACCAGCCAGCCTCCAAATCCACCAGCCAGCCTCAAATCCACCAGCCAGCCTCCAAATCCACCAGCCAGCCTCCAAATCTACCAGCCAGCTACCAAATCCACCAGCCAGCCTCCAAATCCACCAGCCAGTCTCCAAATCCACCAGCCAGCCTCCAAATCCATCAGCCAGCCTCCAAATCTACCAGCCAGCCACCAAATCCACCAGCCAGCCTCCAAATCCACCAGCCAGCCTCAAGTCCACCAGCCAGCCTCCAAATCCACCAGCCAGCCTCCAAATCCACCAGCCAGCCTCCAAATCCATCAGCCAGCTACCAAATCCACCAGCCAGCCCCCAAATCCACCAGCCAGCCACCAAATCCACCAGCCAGCCACCAAATCCACCAGCCAGCCACCAAATCCACCAGCCAGCCACCAAATCCACCAGCCAGCCTCCATATCCACCAGCCAGCCACCAAATCCACCAGCCAGCCTCCAAATCCACCAGCCAGCCTCCAAATCCACCAGCCAGCCACCAAATCCACCAGCCAGCCTCCAAATCCACCAGCCAGCCTCAAGTCCACCAGCCAGCCTCCAAATCCACCAGCCAGCCACCAAATCCACCAGCCAGCCACAAATCCACCAGCCAGCCTCCAAATCCACCAGCCAGCCTCCAAATCCACCAGCCAGCCACCAAATCCACCAGCCAGCCACCAAATCCACCAGCCAGCCACCAAATCCACCAGCCAGCCTCCAAATCCACCAGCCAGCCTCAAGTCCACCAGCCAGCCTCCAAATCCACCAGCCAGCCACCAAATCCACCAGCCAGCCTCAAATCCACCAGCCAGCCACCAAATCCACCAGCCAGCCACCAAATCCACCAGCCAGCCTCCAAATCCACCAGCCAGCCTCCAAATCTACCAGCCAGCCTCCCAAATCCACCAGCCAGCCTCCATATCCACCAGCCAGCCACCAAATCCACCAGCCAGCCACAAATCCACCAGCCAGCCTCCAAATCCACCAGCCAGCCACCAAATCCACCAGCCAGCCTCCAAATCCACCAGCCAGCCACCAAATCCACCAGCCAGCCTCAAATCCACCAGCCAGCCACCAAATCCACCAGCCAGCCTCCAAATCCACCAGCCAGCTACCAAATCCACCAGCCAGCCACAAATCCACCAGCCAGCCTCCAAATCCACCAGCCAGCCACCAAATCCACCAGCCAGCCTCCAAATCCACCAGCCAGCCACCAAATCCACCAGCCAGCCTCAAATCCACCAGCCAGCCACCAAATCCACCAGCCAGCCACAAATCCACCAGCCAGCCTCCAAATCCACCAGCCAGCCACCAAATCCACCAGCCAGCCCCCAAATCCACCAGCCAGCCTCCAAATCCACCAGCCAGCCTCAAATCCACCAGCCAGCCCCCAAATCCACCAGCCAGCCTCCAAATCCACCAGCCAGCCTCAAGTCCACCAGCCAGCCTTCCCAGCCCTGCCCCACAGGGGTACAGCTGTTACCCCACCCCATTGCACAGTTACACCCAGGGGATGTGGAGCAAAGGGAGGGGGAACTCCATCTCCACACCTCCAGCATTCCTCATGGATTAGATTTCCACAAAAAACAGTGGCTTTGCTTTCCTTTCTCTTTCCATTACATGCCCAAAACGAAGTTTGTGATGGAATTATGAAGTAATTAGTTTGGATAACAAAGCACATCACTGTTACTAGTTAGTAAAGTGTAATTCAGGAAACAGCACATTGGTAGAAAGAACAGAGACTGAATTAAAGATGAAATGAAGTACAAACAGCTCAACTTTCCATGCTTGGAAAGGATCTAGATTAGTTAAGCTAGTTCCTTTAGAGTGGTTTCTTCTTCACAGATGCCAGCAGATGAAAATGCAGCAACAAATGATTAATGATGTAAGTTGTAGGTTAATACAAGCTATTTCTTTGAAAAGGAAGAGCAAACCTTGCAATATTATCTTCCAATAATAAAATTTGTAACATATTTCTTCACTATTTTAACAATTAAACATTTCAATCATTCTTGATGGATAAAGGTCAAAACTCTCAAATCCAAAGCAGTAGTTTTTAAGGTAGCTAAAGGTTTTAAAGTAGTTTTAAGGTTTTTAAGAGGTAGTTACCACTACCTCTGGCAGTAACAGCTGCCATCCCCAGGTCTCTGCTGGCATTAACACCACTTTGACACAGCTCAGATCCCACCAGTCAGCCATGTACCACGCTATCAGGAAGCACTGCACTCACAGTATCTGAATTCTTATTTCAAAAATTCCTTGTTGGGAACTAGAGAACTGTTTGAGATATGCAGCGACTTCAGAGCACAAGAGGTGAAGTTTTATTCTAAAAGGCCATTATGAAACCAGGAACAGTTTCCAGAGCAATTTCCACTAAAACACAAAGTATCCATGATAAATGGAGAATTAAATTAAAATCACATTTTTTGGTTAAATACCCACTGTGATGACTGGCAATCCTGTCTAAGGAGAGGGTTCATCTCACCTCTGGATATTGCCAGTCTAAAGGAATTGGCCAGCCTTTCCTCTTGGGCACTAGAGAGATGTCACTTCCAGAGGGATTCCCATGACATAGTCAAGATGAAACCTATCCCCTTCTCCTTCATTTAAATTTCGTGCTGACTTAGAAATCAAAATTCAAACAGTCCAATTCTTAGACCTGGGAAAAGAAAACCACTTCACTGCAAATGAATCAATGACTGAGGGTTTGCTTGAGATGCTCCAACTGAGACAACATCTAAAACTGCTGTGTGGTCCTGCTGTCAAGGGCCCTACACTGGTAGTGGCAAAAATGTCTGATTCAAGGTGGAACTGCACCTGGTTTGAGACCATTGAACTTGACTGTTTCCAAGAATTGAGAGGGCTTTGGAGCAAGGCAGAACGATTCTGTCCCACCGCCGGCCCGTGGGCACGGCAGTGAGGGATGAGAAGCAAGCGGTAAAGTGGTCTCTGTAATTACAGAGCTGTGCTGGTGAAGCTGCTGGCAGGGCAAGGCAGTCAGCAGAGGTGAGCACCCATGAAGGGGAATGGCATTACTGGCCAGGGCTTGTGCACAAACTCCCCAGGGAGGATTAAGACACTCACGTAGGTTTTTATGACTGACCTGACCAGTCCTTCAGCAGCCCTGTCCATCAGAGGAACAGCAGGCAAAATATTTAAAGCAACAGTAAAATCTTAGTCTCACTGCAATCTAGTTTTCACCCTGAGTCTTCTTTGGCAACTCACAATCTACTGGTAGAAGAGAGCATTTTGTGATTGCACTAATACTTCTGGAAATTAATTTTAATTGCAAACTTGTGCGTCTTGGAGCATAAATAAATTCACAGCAAAAAGTCCTAAGCAATCTTAAAAATTGCTCCAAAAATTGCATGGTGCATGTCAAACTCAGCTGCTCCTTGGAATCCATTGCAAAATATTGTGATTGCAGAGACTCTCATGTGTCCAAAGGCAGAGTTGTTTTGCCAGCCACAGACACAGGAGATCAATCCTGTCTCCTGCCCTTGCATGGGAAGCTTCAGGACATCAGCCCAAGGACTTTACATTCAGGCCTCTGTAACTTTTTGACAATTCTTTTTTTCCTTTTTTTTTTTTAAAGATTCAACTTGGTCATCTTTAAAGACACAAAGCTTCCAGCAAACTTATCAGAAGACATTAATCTAAATCATTCTATTTTTCAATCTGTCATCCATCATAATATCTTTAGGTCTTCCACACAAAAGACAGTGTTAGGTTTAAAGGTTCATAAACACTTGGAAGTTGGTATAGCTCTGGGAGTACATGAGCACCTGTTTTGGGATACACTGCATATTTTTCACGTGTTGTGTTTACCCTGAGAAGCCTCATAGGTTCACACTTCCCAGCACTTCACCTGATTTCACACTACTGAGAAGGGTCCTTGGTTTGGGCATCCAAATAGAAAGGCATCTTTCATCTCAGAAAAACCTGTCCTTGCAGTCCTGGATGATCTCTGACCACAGGTTCCAATTAAATCAAGTAGTTTTGAGGACTTTGTTGTCCAAGATAGCCTCTGGACTACATTGCCAAAAAATTACAGACTGGGAATATATCAAAGGACTAATTACTTCCAAAATAGCCCAGACAATTGCCACATTGCCACGTTTGCCTGAACATTCTCAGCCTCCTCTATTAGGATTTAGTCGCCTAAAATTGCAGCTTCCA
This sequence comes from Muscicapa striata striata, assembly GCA_030060385.1. NCBI lineage: Eukaryota > Metazoa > Chordata > Aves > Passeriformes > Muscicapidae > Muscicapa > Muscicapa striata. The sequence continues at coordinate 2,181,780 of JAREIS010000089.1, forward strand.
GAAATAGCATCAACTTGCTGAACTTCTCCTTGACAAGGTAGCAAGCACAATTTAAGTAAATGAATGTGCAAAGTATTGTGATGAGTTAACCTCTAAAATGCCTTCACTTTTAACAACAAAGAGCAGAGGCACTTCAACAGCACAGCAGTATTTGCCCTGATCTTAAATATCCAGGGCATTGGTGAATCTAGGCTAAATGGAAGATCAGAGCTAAAGGGATGAAGGCAAACAAGCTGCTATTTATTATCTGCCAA